>CM061749.1:47537702-47930525 GCA_030979885.1 Lolium multiflorum | reverse complement strand
ATTCCTCCTACATATGCATGATGGTGATAGTGTGCATGCTATGTTAGTTCTTGGTGTAATTATGTTGATCTATCTTGCACTCTAAGGTTATTTAAATATGAACATTGCATTGTGGAGCTTGTTAGCTCCGGCATTGAGGGTTCGTGTAATCCTACGCAATGCGTTCATCATCCAACAAAAGAGTGTAGAGTAGTCCTATTATGTGATCATTGTTGAGAGTGTCCACTAGTGAAAGCAGGATCCCTAGGCCTTGCTTCTAAGCATCGAATCTAGTTTGTTTCTTGTTTTGTTATGTTTACTCGCTGCCATATTTTATTCAGATTTCTATTTTATATTCATCCATATTACTTGTATTTCACTATCTCTTGGCCGAACTAGTGCACTATACATCTGACGAGTGTATTTGGTGTGTTGGGGACACAGAGACTTCTTGCTTTTGTGATTACCGGGTTGCTTGAGAGGGATATATTTGACCTCTTCCTCCCTGAGTTCGATAAGCCTTGGGTAATCCGCAGGGGAAAAGCTTGTGCATTCTGAACCTACTCACTTCTTGGAGGCCACTGTCTACAAGAATAAACACCCAGTAGACATCAAACGCACCCAGGCGCCGTTGAGAGAAAGAGTAAAGAGGCACTCTTATAGGTTCGAGAATGTGAGTACTTTTCACAGCCATTGTGCGTGTGCTCAGAAATATTTCCTTTAGACCTGCATTTGCATCTTTTTGTTTTCTTGTTTTTATTTTCACTAGTTAGGCATAATGGACAACAATGACCTTTATTCTATTTCCTGATTTAAGACATGGATGGTTTGATGCGAAAATTAAAAAACCCATGGAACATATTAATATGAATGCTTTGAACACTATTGTTGCTAATGCTATGGAAAATTTAAGCTTGGGGAAGCTGGTTTTGATGAGCATGATATTTTTAGTCCCCCAAGCATTGAGGGGAAAATTTACTTTGATGATACTTTGCCTCCCATTTATGATGATTATAATGATAGTAGTCTTTTGTTACCATGTTATGGAGGATAAATTTGATTATGATTACAATATACCTCCCATATTTGATAGCTACTTTGTTGAATTTGCTCCCACTACAATTAATAAGAATGACTATGCCTATGTGGAGAGTAATAATTTTATGCATGAGACTCATGATAATAAATGCTTTATGTGATAGTTATATTGTTGAGTTTACTCATGTTGCTACTGAAAGTTATTATGAGAGAAGAAAATGTTTGTAAAAATTTTCATGTTACTAAAACACCTCTATGTGCTGAGAATTTTTGAAGCTACACTTGTTTTATCTTCCTATGCTTGTACTTTGCTCTTCATGAACTTGTTTATTTACAAGATTCTATGCATAGGAAGCATGTTAGACTTAAATGTGTTTTGAATTTGCCTCTTGATGCTCTCTTTTGCTTCAAAATACTATTTCTTGTGAGTGCATCATTAAAGCTGCTGAGCCCATCTTAATGGCTATATGAAAGAACTTCTTGGGAGATAACCCATGTATTGTTTTTACTACAGTACTTTGTTTTTATATTGTGTCTTGAGTTGTTTACTACTGTAGCAACCTCTCCTTATCATGTTTTGTGCAAGTAAAGTTTCTATGTATAAAGTTGATGTTATATTTGGGATCGCTGCGCAGCAACAGCATTGCTGTCTGTCACGAATCTGGGCACAGTTCTCTGTAGAAAATTCGAAAAATCTGCCAATTTACGAGCGTGATCCTCGGATATGTACGCAACTCATTAGTTTTGAGTTTATCCATTTGAGCAAGTGCGGGTGCTGACTTTAAATTGATCTTCTGGTTGTTCTGTTTTTTGACAGATTCTGCCTTTCGCATTGCCTCTTTTGCTATGTTGGATTCATTTCTTTTGATCCATTAATGTCCAGTAGCATTACAATGTCCAGAAATGAAAAGAATGTTTGTGTCACCTCTGAACATGTGAATTTTTGATTTTTTATTAACCCTCTAATGGGTTTGCTTGAAGTTTGGTGTGAAGGAAGTTTCAAAAGGTCAAGGAGGATGATATCTCTGATCAAGAATGAAAAGTCTAAGCAGGATGCCCGGGTGGTTCACATCCTCATATTTCAAGGAACCAAGCATCTAACTTGAGAGTGCCCAGAGCATCCCCTTCTTCATCGACAAAGTGTCAGAGTTTCCTTCTCTTGAAACTATATTTTTATTCGATTACATCTTATGTACTTTGCTTGGAAAAGACTATGTGTTTTGTTTTTGTTTTTGTTTGAATAAATGATTGTTTGGGAGAAAGCTCAGCTGGTTCGTATGAACACATGTGTTCTTAACTTTTAATTTTCATGGCGAGGTTGAACTGCTTCGTTAATTGTTATATGATTGGAAACGGAAATGCTACATGTAGTAATTGGTGTAATGTCTTGAATAATGTGATACTTGGCAATTGTTGTGTGCTCATATAGATCTTGTTTAAGCTCTTGCATCATGTACCTTGTACCCATTAATGAATAATTACATAAGGCTTGTTAAAATTTGGTTTGCATGATTGGTCTCTCTAAGTCTAGATATTTTGGTTGGGGTGTTTGAACAACAAGGAGGCGATGTAAGTCTTATAATGCTAATATGTTTATATGTGAGGTCTTGCACCATTTTATACTTGGATTTGCTTCTGAAATAACCTTGCTAGCCTAAACCTTGTATAGGGGAATACTTCTCATGCATCAAAAATGAGCTAATATTCATGCCATTTGTGTCCACCATACCTACCTACCACATGGTATTTCTCCACTTTCAAAGTAAATTGCTTGAGTGCTAGCTTTAAACGAATTCAAAAGTGAGTACCTCTTATTTGTGTCAATGTTTTATAGCTCATGATGAAGTATGTGGTGTTTATCTTTCAATCTTGTTGGACAACTTTCACCAATGGACTAGTGGCTTCATCCGCTTATCCAATAATTTGCAAAAAGAGCTGGCAATGGGATTCCCAGTCCCAAATTAATTAACAAAAATAGACACTCCTCCATGGTATGCGATTGTTGGACGGCACCGAAGGATTGATTAGCCATGGCTTGAAAGCAAAGGTGGGAGGAGTGTCATCATAAAACTAAAATAAAAAGGCACTCCTTCATGGTATGAGATTGTTGGCAGGCACCCGAGGATTCGGTTAACCATGGTTTGTGAAAGAAAGGTTGGAAGGAGTGCCACCCAAAAATAAATGAAATGGGGCAGCTCTTTGAAGGTTTATGCAAGCAGGGGGTTAGAGTACATACCATTAGATTGACTTAAACAAACACCTCTCAAAACTTTAGCTTTTATGCTCTCTATATGTTTTCAAAATCAAAGCTGTAGCACAAAATAGCAATCGATGCTTTCCTCTTTTGAAGGGCCATTCTTTTACTTTATTGTTGAGTCGGTTTACCTATTCTTTCTATCTTAGAAGCAAACGCTTGTGTAAATTGTGTGCATTGATTCTTACATGTTTACCTATTGCACTTGTTATATTACTTTGTGTTGACAATTGTCCATCCAAGAGATATACATGTTAAAGTTGAAAGCAACCGCTGAAACTTATATCTTCCTTTGTGTTGTTTCAAAGCTTTCTACTAAAAATTTATTGCTTATGAGTTTATGCAAGACTCATTGATGCTTGTCTTGAAAGTATTATTCATGAAAAGTCTTTGTTATGTGATTCATTTGTTTACTCATTATCTTCATCATTGCTTCGAATCTATGCATTTATCTCATGTGCTTTACAATAGTATGATCAAGGTTATGATGGCATGTCATAAAGAAATTATCATTGTTATCGTTTTACACAACAAGGACGAACAGAACTAAACTTGAAGAGGGATCTTGGCGTCTCCAGCGTGTCGATAATTTCTTATGTTCCATGCCACTTTATTGATGATATCTATGTTTTATGCATACTTTATGTCATTATTATGCATTTTACGGAACTAACCTATTAACAAGATGCGAAGTGCCAGTTCCTATTTTCTGCTGTTTTGGTTTCGAAATCCTAGTAACGAATATTCTCGGAATTAGATGAAATCAACGCCCGGTTCTATTTGCAGGAAGCATCCGGAGACACCCGAGAGCCACCGAGAGAGAACCCTGGTGAGCTCCAGGATGATAGGGTGGCGCCGGCCGGGCTGGGCAGCCACCCCTATGGTGTCGTACGCCCCTTCGCCCCTCAAACTCATATACCCTTCTTTAAAAGGTCCCTGACCTAAAAGCCCCGACGGAGAACCACGATACGGAGAAAACCTTCCAGCGCCGCCGCCACCGCGAAATCAAGATTCGGGGACAGAAGTCTCTGTTCCGGCGCCCTGCCGGGGGGGAATTGCGCCCGGAGTCATCTCCACCGCCGTCTCCGCCGCCATCCATAGCTGTCTCCATGATGAGGAGGTAATTCACCCCCGAGGCTGAGGGCTCAGCTGTAGCTTCTGTGGTTCATCTCTCTCTTTATGTGATCTAGTTGAATATTATCTATGTGCTACTCTAGTGATGTTATTAAAGTACTCTATTCCTCCTCCGTGTGTAATGGTGATAGTGTGTGCACCGTGTGAGTACCTGGCGTAGGCTATGATTATGATCTCTTGTAGATGAAGTTAATTATTGCTATGATGGTATTGATGTGTATTATTCCTCCTACATATGCATGATGGTGATAGTGTGCATGCTATGTTATTTCTTGGTGTAATTATGTTGATCTATCTTGCACTCTAAGGTTATTTAAATATGAACATTTGTTGTGGAGCTTGTTAACTCCGGCATTGAGGTTTCGTGTAATACGCAATCTGTTCATCATCCAACAAAAGAGTGTAGAGGAGTACAATTATGTGATCATTGTTGAGTGTCCACTAGTGAAAGCGGATTCCTAGGCCTTGCTTCCAAGCATCGAATCTCGTTTGTTTCTTGTTTTGCATTTGATGTTTACTCGCTGCCATATTTTTATTCAGATTGCTATTACCACTCATACCCATCCTTATTACTTGTATTTCACTATCTCTTCGCCGAACTAGTGCACTATACACGACAAGTGTATTTGGTGTGTTGGGGACACAAAGAGACTTCTTGCTTTGTGATTACGGGTTGCTTGAGAGGGATATCTTTGACCTCTTCCTCCCTGAGTTCGATAAACCTTGGGTAATCCACTTAAGGAAACTTGCGCCATTCTACAAACCTCTGCTCTTGGAGGCCCAACACAGTCTACAAGAATAGAAGCACCCGTAGACATCACTAATTGCTAGGGTAACCTAGTTCTAAGCTTCTGTTGGCTAAGATTGCTAAGATTGATTGTGTCCTCGATAGCCCCTCTCTGTATATAGGTGGCCAGGTCCCGAGAGGTCTAGTAGTACGAGTAGGTTTACAATAGATCTATCTCTAATCTTTCCCTCTTCGGCTCTTTCCATGTCTTGTACTTCAAGTAATCTTTCACCGCACCGTCCTAGTGGCCCATCTTGTCTTTGAGTACCTTCATGGGCCTCCACGTGGGCCGTATAGGGTAGAGCAATAGTGGTTACCCGAAGGTTTGCCCCGCTCCAGATCTTATGGTTAACACGGGTATTACGGCACAAGAATCACTGGACGACATTTGTTGTTTAATCTAGATGGATATAAACCCTTGCAATGGAACCTCCACCATATCAACACATACCATGGTTCCATTGCCCAACATAGTCATATTCATAGTTATGAAAATAGTGGGTTTGCTTTTTATGCAATAGTGATAAACATAGTACTTTGCAAGTAATTTGGTAAAAATACTCAAATGACATGAGCAAGTGATGAACTTACCTTTCTTGACTGCAAGATTATACATGCAAGGTCTTGATGTAATAACTCCAAATTCTGAGAATAACATCATCGTCAGTGGGGGCGATGTTTAAGATAACGAGATGCAATAATGCGCCGTATGGATACTGTCGATCTAAGCGTGACCTAACCCGATGATTTAGGATTAGTGAGTGGTAATGATTAGTTAAGGGTGTGTTGCACTTTTAAAGTGATTCACAAACAAGGTTCTTGTTAGGGTTTTGTTGTTAGAATCATAAGCAGGTGGTAAAATGCATAGTAACAATCATACATCAAGGAATAGTGATTGTATAATAAGTAAAGAGCAGTTGATAATTAAGTCCTATAATGCATGGTTGATGATTATTTATTATATAATTCAAAAGAATAACTTTGGAAGAACATGTTCTTTAATAAAGAACAAGTATGATAATTAGGTTTATGGGGTTCTATGGTGTACTTTGGTTTCAATTAGTTTCTGGAGTAAGTATTAGATGGATCACAACAATGTTGGATTCATCAACACCTAGGGCTTGTAAGGTTGAGTTAAGCCTAGGCATCCTAAGCAATTATTTATACATGGTTGCTATCAAGGTTGGTATGCCTTGTTTGGTGATAGATAGCTATTGTCTATAGGTCCTAAGGCAGGATTGATGATGATTTCTTATTTTCTTCAAAATTTTTGAAGAACATACTTCTTAAATAATAAGAAGTATTTCAATTAGGGTTGAGGTGGTCTAGAGTTTTACTATTGGTTCTAATAAGTAAGGAATAATTGGCTCCTAAATAGGATGGTGGATAAGTATCCAACACTAGTAGGGTTTAGTGGAATATGGTTAGGTAATGCTCAAGATTTGGCATAGTTGTTCCTGAGGTTCATCACATTGGTGTGATGCTAAGCATGGATAACTAAGTTTGGTGTTTCCGAAGATAGGAACTAGGGTTGGTCCTATTTGATTAGCTAAGCATGAGCACATGTAATAACAATGTATTAGAGATGGGTCTCTATTATTTTATGAAGACATGGCATTTGTTTAGTTGCTACTATGGAGCTATGAATGAAATCAAGTATCATGATCACATGTTCTAACCTAGGTTTTAGGTTTAGAAGCAATTTAGGGTTTACATGTAATAATGGAGCTAGGGTTCCTAATGGAGTTAGGGTTTGCTATTTACCATATAGTTCTATGATTAATAACTTCATTTTTTAAAGTTGAAGTTATTAATAACTTTGAAATAAAAATAATGTTGGATTTGGCATTTTATTATTTTTAATGAATTAATAATTAAGGTAATTATTATTTAGGGTTTAAATCTCTCTGATAATGATTTAACAAATAAACAAATAGAGAAAATTAGTTTTAATGTTTTCTTTATGTATTTACTGGTTTTTATTTAATTTGGAAAGTTTTCCTAATTATTGAATTTTAATTGCATTTAAAATAAAAGGAAAGGATTAATTATTAAGTTTTAAACAATTAATTTTTTATTAAAATAAAACTTTCATATTATATTTTTATTGGATAGATTTTCTTTTTAGAATCATTTTGATATCTCATTTGTATTTTTCTGAATTGAAATGGATTTTATTTATTCTTGTAAAGTTTCAGCAATTTATAGAATTTGAAATTAAATAGATAATGCTAAGTACCCAGGCTATTGCCTAAGTGAGTCCTTTGGCCAATTGGGCTTTCATGCGTTATTTTACATAAATTTGTTCTTTGTAGCTTTCTTGACTACCGACGACTTGATGAAATAGCGGCGAACAGTTTCCTGGTTTCCCAGGAGGCATGTCGTGTCACGTTGGAGCAGGGCATGAAAGCGAGCCTCGCGAGTAGTAGCGCCCTTTCCGGTATGGTAGGAAGCGTGCAGCAGCCAGGCGGTGATCACGACCTTAAACCAGCGGTGGGCTCAGTGGTCGAGCAAAGCAAAAGGCGCCACATGAGCATCGCGACTCCACGAAATCTGCCAGACAACCAGCGTGACGCTTGTATCGCCGGAATTCATGGCGCCGGCCGTCGGAGGGAATTGGTTGCTGACGACGCTACGGGGTGCCCTGACTCGATTCCTTCTGCAAGAAGACCATGTCGAGGATGGCGGTCCCGATGGTGGTCACGGCGAGGCTAGGGGTGGCCTCCATCGACGGCGATGGTCGAGGTCCGGGCAGGCTAGGGTTTCGATTTGGGCGGAAATTGGGCGAAGAGAGGGAAAATGGAGGTTCTCTACGCCTTTTATAGGTGCTCCTGCGTGTGCTGGCGGTCAGTAATGGCGGCGACGACCGCGGGACGTGGCTCTGGCCATCGCGGTGGCGAGCTCCCGCGCGTCCAGGACGAAGACGAAGGCGAGGACGTCTCCTTCGTGTTTATCCTCGCGAAGAGGTACTTGGGCTGTGATGGGCTGTGCTGGGCTGGTGCAGTTGGGCCAGTAGTTGGGCTGTGCTGGTGGGCTGCTCGGCCAGGTAAGCTCAGGTGAGTCTTTTTCCTCTCCTTTTCTTTTTCTGTTTTTATTTCTTAATTTAAATTCTGGTTTTTAATTCAGATTTGAATTATTTTCTAGCTTGCAGGTATTGCTCATTTAATTCATACAAGGATTGGTCCAGGGTACTGCAAAGTCTTGAGTGGTGTATTTGCAAATTTAATGTGATATTATAACATTGGTTTTATTGTTATTTTTGGGATTTGAATTCAAATACCCATATGGACATGAATTTAAATATTATCTTCGAAAATACCCAAATTGTTTTCCAAATGGTAGTTTTCTTACTTACTGATATATAGAGTTGTATTTGGTATTACTTTGCAATAAACAAGCTCAAAGTAATATTTAATCATGGACTTCTAATAAGAAGTGATTCACTACTAGGAAAAGGGCTATAATTTGCAGGAAATATACCCAGTGCCACCATCATTTGTATGGGGGTGGAAATCTATCGCGGCGCACCTGCATATTGAAACCCACACAACCAGAAGCAAAAGGGGCACATCTTCTTAGGCGCACAACCAGACCTAGTCTTGGAATAAAATTCCAAGAGGAATGCAGTGGAAAAATCTGGACACCTTACCGCACCTCTAAGGGTGGTGCGCCGGTGATAGTTGCACGGCGCACTACTGTAAGAGGTGCGGGGAGTAGAGTGCCCAGAAATTACTCTCCACCCCCCCCCCTGGACATGCCTGGATTTTTGAAAATAAAAGAAAATGGTAAAAAATTCAAAAAATAAAATCCTTTGTATGTCCAATACTTATGTAATCTAGTTTTAAAGAAAATTTGAAAAAATGAATTTGATATATTATGCAAAATGGCGTCATCTTTCGGTAAAAGCAAGGTTTACGGTTCCTCGACCTCCGATGAAAAACTTTTATATCAAAATCTATCTCTACGAAATTTCCTATTAATTCCAACCGCCTCTGACGTTTGGGCATCGTTCGTCAATTGGAAAACGACGGTTTTACCGAGTTTAAGATTTGGGTGAAAAAATAAAAAAATTACAGGCGCACCACCATACTAGGTGCGCCGGCGGTAAGCTGTACTATATATTCATGCCGGCCCTCCTCCCTCTTCTCTTTCCTCACTTCTCCCCCTTCTTCTCTTTCCCTCCTCCTCTTCTCCTTGCAATACTCACCGACGGCCTCCTCCTACTACTACTCCGGTGACCTCCTACTACTCCGGTGACCTACTACTACTCCGGCTCCGATGACCTTCTCCCTCATCGCCGTGTTCGACTTCGCCGCAACACCCTGCCTCCCTCCGCCGCTATAAAAGGGAGCTCCTCGAGCTCAACCCAGCACCCCACCATCTTCTCCTCCTCTCTCTGCTTCTCCACGACCTCGCCACACCACCAATCGACGCCGGAGCAGCCCCAATCGCTCGATCGGAGCCGCGGAAGCTCTGCAGCAATCGCCGGCGAACCAGTCCACCTCAGGCGACGCCACCTGTACCTGGAGCTTCGCCGTCGTCCACATCTACCCCGAGCACACTGCCATCCCTCGCTGGAGCTCTGGTTAGATCCCAGATCGGGCTTTTTTACGGGCCGAAACGTACGCCGGTGCAGGGCCTGGTTTTGCTAGGGATAATTCATGTTCTTCTTTGGCGCACCAGGCTGGTCTTGTCCCGTGGCTTGTTGCCACCGGCTGTTCGCACCGGCGGGCTCTGGTGCGCCGGCAATAGCCGTTTTTGGTGCGCCGGATTTAATCATGGACTTCTAATAAGAAGTGATTTAATGGCATGAGTTCATGTGCTAAAATATCTTCTAAGGACTTGATCACAATTTTGATTATTTGGTTACTTGCATATGATTTTATGTGAACACTCATTTATTAAGACCTTGTAAAGTTTATCTTAATCCTATTCCAACTTTAATACTAGTATTATATTTTAATAACACTTTGATATACATAGAGTAGGTACTACTCTCATCATGGTTTGGTCTTGGTTATAATGATAAGTGGTTAATCACCACCATGGTTTAATTATAGGGCTTAGCACTAGGTTATTCTTAAGTTCCATAATTGGAGCATAAGATACCACTAGTGAACAATTATAGGGCTCAATTCTATTCACCTAATGGCACTTGATTTGAATCTCAAACATGGCCTAGGTTTATATTATGATCACCATAGTGATGCCTAAACTAGGGTTGAGATATAATTCTAGTTTATGGAGTTGAGATGACACCATATTGCATTTGCTAGGGTTTAATCTCCCCTAACCAAGTTAATATGGTTAGTTGATTAATTGTTTCTGTTCTCCTTTAATTACTAATGATTTAATAATTGGTTTTATCTTATACCAATTAACTTCTATTATTAACCTCAATTTATCATTATAGTAACTACATTGGTTATAGTTCTTTTTATAGTTAACTTTGGTCATATGGATGTATGGTTTCTCACCATATAAAGTATAGAGTTTAACTCTAAGGTTTCCTTAGGTTCTTTAATTGATGAATGAATGAAAAAATAGATGGGTAAGATTCTACTTATGATCACCAAGTGAATCACAAGTTAAAGATAAGATATAAACCTATGGTTGCTTACTAATTACCTCCCTATGATTTCATGTGGTGAATGATATCTACTTGCCTTGCTATTAGGGTTTAACTTATCCTCCCATACCTCAAGAACATGATCATGGATTAGGCATAATCAACTTGTTTTTAATCTCTCTACCCCAAGTTCTTAGGGTTTATGATCACTACACAATTTATAATGATCAAGGTTTGGCTTCCTAAGTTATCTCTCAAGAGTTAGGTTTCTCACTTCCAAGATTAAGTATGGTCTTGATCAACTAGATATAGTTTCTTTCTTA
Source organism: Lolium multiflorum (assembly GCA_030979885.1). Classification (NCBI taxonomy): domain Eukaryota; kingdom Viridiplantae; phylum Streptophyta; class Magnoliopsida; order Poales; family Poaceae; genus Lolium; species Lolium multiflorum. The sequence continues at coordinate 47,919,441 of CM061749.1, read as the reverse complement.
TATTATCATGAATGGATATGGTTACCTCAATAATTTATACACCAGGAGAATGCATGAGATAACAACTTATAGTTCTACTTAAGTAATGATGATTTAATCATCAGGACATATGGATAGTTCTCTCCCTTAAATTTAAGTGTTGCCTCAACTAACTTGAGGGTAACACCATAGCTTGAGCTCTCTCTCTCATAGGAATGGTTTATTCTAGGGTTTAGGGTATACTCTTAATATCTCCTTAGGTATCTAGGCTCAAGTTCCACTTGTCGACATAGTGTGTTAGCCTCTTCCTCACCTTATCAATTCATGGATATGGTATTATTCCATGTGATAATAGGGTATCTCATCACTCCAAGATGAAATGGTTAATCTCCTAAGGTTTAGTTCAAAGGTTGTCCCTGATTCTTAAATAGGTAAAGCTTGGATTGATCTTAATGGTCTTTCTCATTTGAGAAGGACTTCAATACTAACTTAAGGTTAGGCTCCATTGGGATTGATGTGATCATCAATATCTTGGTTTAACATAAAGGGTTTCTCTCTCTAGGAATGTCTTGAATAATATCCTAGGGTTCCTCTTAAAAATGATGATTTGAATACTTGGATGTATATCCAAGGTTTAGCTCAAGGTTTGTTATTGCTTCTCTAATAATTATTATAGAACTCTTACCTCTCTAGGTTTGATGTACAATAACATGGAATAGAGAAGGATATATATATTTCTAGAGTGGATCTCCTTGTTATGTTCCCAAGAATGAAGTAATATGAATACCATGAGGTTCATGGTAGAATCAAGGATTAGTTTAAGACATGGAAAAGATAAGTCTAGAATAGTTCTCCATTTTATTGTTACTTTATTTATAGTTAAATAGATGTTCATATGTTATGGCAAGGAATATCATGTTGTGATCTTTAATAAAATCAAGTAGTTGATCCTTGATTAATAAATTCTTGTGTTGAATTTAATTCCATTTGATCTAACCCTTTAGATCAATCATCTCTACCCAAAAGTTTTAACAAAGTCACATTGAGGTTTATGGCGCTTGACTTGATGAGCTACTTCAATTCCACCAAGGTCAAGTGAAACTACAGTCTGTGACTGTTTTTACTTTAAAGCGCGTGAAAATTCCCCGGATTTTCTATGCATGAGTGCAATGCACCCATCTGTTTCCTCTATTTTTGTAACCCCGATACACAGGATATTCTGAGTCAATTTGGAGAGCACCAGTGCAGGCCAGTGGCCGGCTTCCAAGTCCAGGTCTAAGCTGGTCACAGTAATGCCCGGCGGAGTGCCATGGCTGGGCCGCTTCTGTAATATGCACGTGTCTTGGTTTCACTTTCACGGCCAGGCTCAGACGGTGATCCTTGCGGGAGAAGGCTCTGGGGGAAGGTCATTGGGGTGCAAAAGTCCACCGGTGACATAATGTCCACTCGAATCGGGGAGCCTTGTGGGAAACAACGGTGCCCCGCGCTAGCAGGGCCATCTCACGTCGCTCAAGCACGTCACATCCTCGCTAACCTCGGCGAGGAAGACGGACAGGACCGACGTGGGATGATGTAAGTACCTCGGGAAGGCGGGGAAGGAGCCGGGCCGGCGGGACCGACCTTGATAGGCTATGGGGACTTCTTTGTAATGTTCTAGGCTCTATATAAGCCACTCTACTCCCCTCCCCGTGCGGACGATCGATTCATCCTCATTCATTCACTCTGCACCGCCTCGGGAGAGAGGTCATCGTCTACCTCGAGCCCTCTTCCCAGCCGGATACAGCTCAAGGAGCACCATTGTACCGTGTTATACATCATATACACTCTAGAGCAGGAGTAGGGGTGTTACCTCCATACGAGGGCCCCGAACCTGGGTACGTCGCTGTGTCGCTGCTGTGTACCAATCCCGCATCCGGATACCGTCGACGCCCATACAGGAACCACCTCTCTTTAGCTACCCCGTAGCATATGCCGTGACGATACCACGACTCTCGGCCTCTGCCACTAAGATCCGTATTTACATCTAGTCGTTTCTAGAGGGTACTCCCTTTTAAACCTGTGTGGCATTGGCGGTAGCAGAACTGGATAGCATGCAACATAGGTTCTAGGCGACGAGCATAGAAGCTTTATGTTTGCACCAGTGGTGTGGTGTAGTCTGGTTGCATTGGCGGCCGAGTGGTGTGACACCTCGAGCGGAAAGATGACAGTGGGTGGCCACAAATGTGTCATTGGACTCAGGCAACATAATCCTATTGAAAACTTCAACATGAAATAAAAGTTTTAATTTTTTATCTACATCTAACCCCTTTTGGTACCACTAAATGCTGACTTCTTCATATTAAGCGACTTTTGTTTGCAAAACTACTCGGGTGAATCCCAAAGTAAGATGAAGCTAACTACCCTTGAAGTAAATCTCAAACGGCTGACAAAGTGCCACAAATTTGACAAAAATTGTATAAAAATCTGCAAATATGAGCACGAAATAGACATTTAAAAACTCGATGAAAATAAGAACTAGGGTGCGGGGACTGGAATCATAACATGAAGGCACATCTTTTTCGTATAGAGGTTATCTTAATCGAAGGTTGGGTATATTTCTAAAGAATACTAGTTTTCTAAGCCTTACATTTATTCTTTTTATTGAAATAATCAGAACATAAATTCAAGGCCCCCCGAAGACTTAAACCTGCGTGGCTGGGTTCTACAACCGATTCCCTAACTAAGTAAGCTAGGCTCACTTCTTCATGGTTGGGTATTAGGAAGGGATTGTGTGAATACATGAAAGAGGTAGTACTTTGGATGCATTCGTTAGTCACATCACACTCACTTTGCGCTCACCAGCGCCCGCACACCGAAACGCTAATCAATTACTGCCATGTCGTTTGGGGCCCTATAAGGCTGCTTTATGAACGGTGTTGTGCAGGAAATATTTTTCTCTCGTGAACAAGCAAACGAGTCATTTTCTTCTCTGGACGCGAAAAGTGGCAATGAGAGCAACCAAACTGGCTCTATTTATCTTGAAAAAAAAACCTATGTAATATGTGTTCTTTTGCTGTACTCTTTTTTTTGCTATTTTTTCGTTTACGATTTCCTTATGAGAACCAGTGCATTACATTTACTTAAGGACAATATATGTGCAAAAAAACATTAGAATTGCCTGAAAGTTAGCATATTGGATATGATATAATTGGGCTACAACACCTTCCTAGGTACAAAAACAGCCACTCATGGTTGCACACTACTAAAATACCAATGCAGCTGGGTAGTTGCACTTAGTGCAACTGAACCAACTACTTGCAGAAGTGGGCATGCAAATTCTCGCTAGACTATTTTCTAAACCGATTCTGCAATTTCATACTGAATATCGTTGACACATTTCTCTAGCTCTGGCCTGTACAAACACGCTGGAGTCGCACATCATATATACAAGATATCTAAATGTGGCAGAGAGCGCTTCACTTTTTACTGGCTGTATTTTTGAGGTCTTCGATGTCCTTGAGGTAGTACTCTGGGATTTCCCGTGGCGAACCCATTGCTGACACACACTCAAGCTCGCAGTGACTATACTTGTCTTTGATGGCCGTTTCTTTGATGCCTGGATACGATCCGATGGACTGCAGACGGTGTATCTTCAAGATGCAACACCTCAGATCAGAGACCTTGTAGCCCACACCTCTTGCAGCACCAGGTTCCAAGGACGGCTATTTGGGTTGATTGTGAACCTGTCCACAAAAAGGCAGGCAGCAGCAACAACTGATGGCCTGAACTTTGTGCAGTCATATTCCAGCAAGTTTAGGTCCGCAAGGTAGCTACACAGAACTCCAGCTTTCTTACATCGCCTCGAGGGCAGATAGTTACGTATCTCCGCAGGAATGTTCTTGCGGTGGGCTCCCCATCTCAAAATTAAGCAGATGCAGCATGTGGCGCCCATCTTGACCACCTGCTGCTTTGGTGTATGAGTTGTCAGTAACGTAACAGTAATCTTTGGCCTTATGTGCACATTCATGGCTTTCATATTTCGCAGCAAGAAACATTGAAGTTGCACCTTAGTAGTTGCAGCTCCCTCGTGACAATGGCGCCCACCGAGAGGAAGCGGTCCACATATGAAACAGCGAGGTGAAGCGTGTCAGGCTGAAAAATTGAATTCATCGGCTACCCACGAGCCAGTCCACTAAGATGGCTCTCCAAGAGGGTGAATCCGTCTCGTTAGGCATATAGTCCGTCGGCCTCCTCAACTTTCAGGTACCGCATGTAGCTGTCAATGTCCTCGATGTACGGTGCGATAACCGCCCGGGCCACGGCCGGCTCCGAGTCCACGGCTAGCAGGCGGGCGCGGCCGTGGCCACGCGGCCCATGCCTCCTCCTCGTCGTCGCTGTTCTCCATCCTCTGCTCCTCCTCCGATGTGCTCCATCCTCTCCCTCGTCATCGCTGTCCACCATCCTCTTCCGCCACTGTTTTGTTTTGGCCCCAGGCCATCACGTAAAATTGGACGAACACACTCGCGCCAAAAAAAGGTCTAAGCGCATCTTCGTGCTCCTCTATTCTTCTCAATATCACGGTCTTAGATTGATGCACAACTGCCTGGTGCATCGATCTTATATACGCACATAGCATAGCCACAGCTATCCTAACTCGAAGAAGACTCGACTCCAATTCTTATGGCATGCAAGCCGACTACTGCTAGGAAGCGAACTCTAACTTAGCATAGCTAAACTCGTGCAAATACTACTAGGACACGGGATTCTTGTGTCGGCGGAGCCGTAGATAAAACAAGTCGCGCGTATTTGATTCGCCTACACACTCATTCGCGAGTTGCATATGGACTCTAGCTATGTAGCAAACTAGAGTGTTAGCTAGTTCGCTGGAATCTGTAGGAAAATTTGACTGATGGAACTGTTCTCGACCCAACCATAAATCAGCGGTCTTGCTAGTTAACTCAAGGGTTTACGCAACCTTTCTGCCAGCACAGACGTGAGAGGCTTCAAATACGACCCGTAGGTGATATATATGTCTTTTTCTAGATTCAGGTGTGACATGCAGCATAACAAAGTAACATTTTGTTAGCCCTCTCATTTCATGACTAAAACCTGAATAATATACCAACCTTCAGCTGTGCGAATAATGTTTTTTCCTCTCTATATATATAATCATATCTACATATAACTAGATAACAAGATATTGTCCTACCATACTTCATACGCTGCAGCACTAACTCACTACATCAAGTAGGTGAAAACAACACACAAAGATGGGGAGATGGGGAGAGAGGCCAAAATAAATAAACATGGGAGTAGGAGGCAACGGGGAACAATGGAAGATCTCACGGTTGTTGAGGTGCATGAAGCAATTCTCAACTTTGAAGTTCAAGTACATGACATTGCATTGCTCTTAGTCACCACTGTGGAAAACAGGCCATTTGTGTATGGTCAGAAGGGGCCTTTTGTCGCAAGCACATCCCACATGCAATCAAGGCGACAAAAGCAGTCCACCTTACCACCCGCGACATATATGGTCCACCACGTAATAGGGCGTGTGCCGCATGCGAACAACCCCTTTGTCGCGGGCGTATTACTACCCGCGACAAAATGACCTCACGTGGCGCGCGTGCACGTCGGGCCGCTTTAGAATTTGAGGGGTGCAGCACCCGCCACCGCCCCTTTTATTTCATTTTCATTTCAAAATAAAAGTTGCATATATTTGTACGCTACTACAAGTTGTACACGTTCATTCATTATATATAGATCGAGCAAACAAATATTGGAAGCAAAAGTCGATCTATTCGTAGATTCCCCTTACACATATACATGGAGCTCACGACCGGGACTAAACACCGGGAGAGGGAGAGCGCCTATTTGGACTAAACAAGCCGTTGTTGTCTATTACTTTTCTCAAAAGTCCCGCCACTTCTCTCCGCAATTCCTAGTAGGTGTTCCTTTGGTTGGAGCGTGTCCCGCATGAAGTCGACCTATATAGGAAAAATGAGATGAATATGACTATATCAATCTTGATAACGAAATATTGACGATAATAAATTAAAGTTGTGAATGTTATTGCTTACGTTGAATTTATTATTGTTGTGCTTCTCAGTGGTTAACATGCGAATGGACTCGCAAACGTAGTATCCACATAGATTCGGTGGCTGCTGGGCGCACGGTACAGGAGTAAATGTTAGCCTCTCTGCCCAGGTACCCTCAGTATGTTTCCTGAAAGCTTCCAAGCCCTGCCAGGCAAAAGAATGATTGAATGAGTGGATAATTAATTGATATCTCACGAAAGATATAGCGCGACAATGATTGAAATTACGTCTGGAGCAACTTCTGCAAGTCGTGGAACCCGTCCATACCTCTACTCAATGGGTCCCTTACTTCAACTATTCGCTTATCAACTTGAATGTCTAGTAGAATCCAATGGAAGTTGCACAAGTTTATGTATATACGTCAGGAATTACACTTAACATCGAGTAAGAAAAATTGAATGTGCATAACAGATCATTAAGACTCTCACTCGTAGTTGTAAGGAAACAATATTGAATCACAGAAATGTTGCTCCCCTAAAAACCTTAGTAGGTTTCCCCCCGTTTCTTTGCCTTTATGCCTTACCGTGTCATGATGTACTTTATCTGGGTCAACAAACCCAATATTGATAATATTATTACTTTTGCATTCACTGATCTTAGTCTGCATAAGAGAACACATAAGATATAATGAGTATATGCAATGAAAACGAACAACTGAATGAACATGAACTTATATGTAGTTAACAACTTACAAGCAATAGCAACTCATGAGAGATTTATCGAGGGCTTCTAAATTGAATAACTGCCAGAGTTCATTCATCTCAATATGGATCGCCTCCTTTCGGTAGTAATATTCATATGGGATATTCGCCACGATGTAACTTATGTTCTCCTTGCATGCATCAAGGTACCACTGATGCAAATTCCGCATATGCGTTGGCAGTTTATGCAGCCGCTCTCTGCTGACCAAGTCGGCCCCGTAGACAAATTTAGGAGCTATATCAGTGGGTACTGCAGCATCATGGGCACTCAACAATTCCTCCACGGTACAGCCCATCGAAGCCGCTAGCGTCGCAGCTTCTTCCATATTGAAACCACCACCATGTTCCAGGTACACCTTGGGAACATCAAACACTTTGAGTGGTGGGATCGATTGTTTGGCCTGTTCTCCGAGCTGGGGAACTTCCTTTCTTTTTTTGCCTTTTGTCGTTTGCTTGGCCTTGAGGGGTGCACTTGTTGAACTTGATTTCTTCCCGGCTACACTTCTAGCTGATGATTTGCTCGTGCTAGCACTATCCTTCTCCTTACCCTTGTCATCCTTCTCCTTACCCTTGTCATCAATTACCTTCGCAAGTGTGTGTGTATAGTCATCCTTCTTCTCGTGTAAGTCATATTGCGATGGTGTGTTCAGAAAAGAAAGAGCATATGCTTTTTGCTTCTCGGTGTATGGCTCTGGCGCTGGAGGTTTTGGCTTATGAAGCTGTTCATACGTGTGTTTCTTAACAATGGCCGAGGAACCTTTGGTACTTTTGGGAGGGGCGACATCTTGACAGGACTCTTGAAACGCTTCCGGCTGGGTGCATTCCGAGTCTTAGTGGGCGGAGGCGGCGGCGCTGGAGATGGAGATGGACTACGGATGTCGTGGTCGACGTCGTACCCATGGGGTGATGGTGGCGACATGTGATCAGTCGGAAGAGGTGATGGTGGCCTGCGATCACTTGGAGGAGGTGATGGTGACCTGGGACGACTAGTACTAGGGGCTACCCAGCCTGGAAGCTTGATGTTTTTCTTTTGCCAAAGAATGATTTCTCCCAGTACGTCTCCGAGTGTATCCTGACCATCACCTCCAGGGATTACGAGCTGCAATGTCTCCCACGACGGTACAACTGAATCCACCCCGACACGAGCATAGCCAGCTAGAATCTCATTGCCATGCCATGTTGCCGGCTCACCTTCAGCTCCAAATGCAGGTAAGACATAGCCGACCGCCACCTTAACAGATAAGTTCCTGAACACCTCATGGAGATCACAAGGTGTTTGCTCCTTGATTCCATCCACGGGTCGCCAGGACCGCCATCTATCATCTGTAGGCGGGGCCTCCGAGTCGGCCACGCTTGTCTCGCCGCGAGATATGCGGCGGTATTATCTGGCTGGCGCTGTCCTTTTAGTTCATTTATCTCCCGCTGCTGCCGAATCTCTCATTGCTGCGGTCAAGTTGGTTGGAACTCGGCCATCCGGTCATTCTGCACCTCCACTCGCGTTTTCCTCTCCTCGGCTTCTATAAGTCTCCGCGTCGTCCGAAACCCAAGCGACCACGGAACACTAGGGCAAGCCTCTTGTCGTCCTCCCTTTTCAGGATTACCGAGGACAAGCGTCAGCAAGTCTTTCTCTCTATCGGGAGCAAACTTCAGTTTTCCGCCTTAATATCTGCCGTCACTTGAATCCATTTTCCCTGGGTACCTTAACCTTGCTGTCACTTTGAACAAGGTCCCCTGTCTTCATGTCATACTCACAGCCATGCCCAAGGAACCAATTTCGAGCCCTAATGTCCCATCCTTCTCGATGGGTTCTGGAGTGATCCCATTCCGCTCCATCTCAGCCTCTTGTGCATCCCACTTAGGCATGGCTACTTCGTAGCCCCCTCGCCCCGTATGATGGTGATATTTCTTTTCGCTTGCATTCTTCTTGTTTTTCTTTGACAGGTTCACAACCTCCTCTGATTCTTTGTACTTCACAAATTCTTCCCAGTTATGCTCCTGCTTCGCTAGATAGTTTTCGAATAATGGAGGCTTCTTCTCGGCCTTATAAGTTGCCCATAACCGGTTCTTATACGCCCGGAAAAGTTCCCCCATCTTCTTAAGAGCCCATTTCTTCACTAGCGCCCTCTGCTTGTCCATCTCAGACTCCGATCCCAAATCTGGCAAAGTGAAATGTGCCATGAGGTCGTCAAAAAGTGTGTCTTTGTACCTATCGGCAACCTGACTTTCGGACACATTCTTGGTCTTGTTCCATTCTCTAATAGTGATCGGGATGCGATCCCTAACCATAACTCCGCACTGATTTTTAAATGTCGTTCTGACAGCTTTGGGTGCCACCGGTTGGCCTTCCGGTGATATAGCTTCAATTGTGAAGTGGTCTTTTTTGCTCAACTTCTTTGCCGGGCCTCGTTTCTCCAACTTATCTTCGGAGGCCTAAGAGAATAAAAATTAATTAATTTATATACATATGTACATATAGAATTCCATTAATGCCTCTAGTGATCGTATACCTCGCCATGACCGGAGCACTCGGCTTCTCCATCACCGGAGCCGTCGGCTTCTCCATCACAGGAGCCGCGGTCTTCTCCATCACCGAACGCGGTCTTCTCCTTCTAGACCATCGCGGATTATGTCCTCGACTATGTCTTCCTGTTCCAAGTCTCGATGGAATTCGAATGGATCCATTGTTTCTGCAAAAAATTAAATCGATAAGTACATGTTCTAACCCTAACCAAACACTAACCAAACCCTAACCCTAACCACGGATGGGGTAGGCTCAAGGAGGGAAGGCGGCGTGGAGCAGGAGAAGAGGGCGCGTGAGGAAGAGGGTGTTCGCGAGAGGGAGAGGGTATCGGCCGATTGTTTGCGAGATGGTGAGGTATCTCCGCGATTGTTTGCGGAGAGGGTGCTTCAAGGTCGTTGTTTGCGAGAGGGAGAGGGTGCTCACGACGGTGTTTGCGAGAGGAGAGGTTGTCGACGCGGTTGTTTAAGTAGAGGGAGAGGGCTTCCGTGTCGACGCCTGGTTCGGCGTGGAGGAGTGGTCTACTAGGTTTCGTCTGCCTTCGAAAGTTACGAAACTAAATATCTTAAAACTAATTACTAAACTAAAACTTAAACTAATTAACTAAATTATATAAAAAATTAAATTCTAAAACAAAATACCCAACTAATTAACTATATATACTAAAATACCTAACTAATTAATTAACCAACTACAAATACCTAACTAATTAACTAACTACAAACAATTAAATCAAACTTAACTATATATACTAAAATACCTAACTAATTAACTAAGTACAATACTTACAAAAAATTTAAAAACTAATAACTATATACACAAAACTTAAAAAAGGTCTAAGCCCACATGCCAGCCGCTGCACGCTACCTTCCAGGCGCGACAACACAGAGAGGCCGTAGAGGGGCCAGGAGGCGGCGCAGAGGCCGACGCTAGAAGATGCCGCGCGAAGATGCCAGACGCGCAGGCGGCGTAGGGGCGCTGCTGCAGCAGGGCGGGCAGAGAGCCGGTGGCGCGCGGAGGCGCGGCACGGCGATGAGCGGCAGTACCGCGCGCGATGTAGGGTTTGTCCTCCAGCGCCGCGGTCGTACGTCTTCCCGTAGCGCCTTATACACCACCTCTTTGTCGCGGGTAGGCACGACCCGCGACAAAAGGCCCCCCTTTATCGCGGTCATGCCACCACCCGCGATAAAAGGGGTGACCTTTTATCTAGCTTATGGTGGCTGACACGTCTCAACGTATCGATAATTTCTTATGTTTCATGCTACTTTATTGATGATACTCACATGTTTTAGGCACATTATATGTCATATTTATGCATTTTCTGAACTAACCTATTAACAAGATGCCGAAGAGCCAGTTTGTCTGCTGCTTTTGGTTTCAGAAATCTAGTAAAGAAATATTCTTTTAATTGGACGAAACTTTCGCCAGTGGTCCTATTTTTGCACGAAGCTTCCGAAGACCGAAGAGATAACGAGTGGGCCACGAGGCGCCAGAAGGTGGCCGGCGCAGCCCAAGCCCCGGCCGCGCCGACCACCCCCGGGCCCCTCGTGTGGCTCCCTTGACCTCCGCCTCTACTTAAAGCCTCCGTCGCCGAAACCCCCAAGATTTAAGAGCCACGACACGAAAACCCATCGAGACGCCGCCGCGAATCCCATCTCGGGGATTCGGGATCGCCTCCGGCACCCTGCCGGAGAGGGGATTCATCTCCCTGAGGACTCTACACCGCCATGGTCGCTCCGGAGTGATGAGTGAGTAGTCCACCCCTGGACCATGGGTCCATAGCTAGATGGTCGTCTTCTCCTTGTTGTGCTTCATTGTTGGATCTTGAGAGGCCTAACATGATCAAGATCATCTATCTGTAATACTATATGTTGTGTTTGTTGGGATCCGATGGATAGAGAGTACTATGATTATGGTGATTATCAATCTATTGTTTATGTGTTGTTTATGATCTTGCATGCTCTCCGTTATTAGTAGAGGCTCTCGCCAAGTTTTTGCTCTTAACTCCAAGAGGGAGTATTTATGCCCGATAGTGGGTTCATGCCTTCATTGAACTGGGATCGTGACAGTAGGTTCTAAGGTTGTGATGTGCTGTTGCACTAGGGATAAACATTGATGCTATGTCTAAGGATGTAGTTGATTACATTACGCACCATACTTAATGCAATTGTCTGTTGCTTTGCAACTTAATGCTGGAGGGGGTTCGGATGATAACCTGAAGGTGGACTTTTTAGGCATAGATGCATGGATGGCGGTCTATGTACTTGTCGTAATGCCTTGATTAAATCTCACTATATTTATCATATCATGTATATGCATTGTTATGCCTTTCTCTATTTGTCAATTGCCCGACTGTAATTTGTTCACCCAACATGCTTTTATCTTATGGGAGAGACACCTCTAGTGAACTGTGGACCCCGGTCCTATTCTTTACATAGCATACAATCTACTTGTTTTACTGTTTCTTTGCAAACATCTTCCACTCGATACGTTTTATCCTTTGTTACAGCAAGCCGGTGAGATTGACAACCTCACTGTTTCGTTGGGACAAAGCACTTGGGTTGTGTTGTGCAGGTTCCGCGTTGGCGCCGGAATCCCGGTGTTGCGCCGCATCACATTTGGCGACCATCAACCTTCAACGTGCTTCTTGGCTCCTAATGGTTCGATTAAACCTTGGTTTCTTTCTCAGGGAAAACTTGCTACCTGTGCGCATCATACCTTCCTCTTGGGGTTCCCAACGAACGTGTGAGTTACACGCCATCAAGCTCTTTTCTGGCGCCGTTGCCGGGAGATCAAGACACGCTGCAAGGGGAGTCTCCACTTCTCAATCTCTTTACTTTGTTTTTGTCTTGCTTTATTTTATTTACTACTTGTTTGCTGCACCTAAACAAAACACAAAAAAATTAGTTGCTAGTTTTACTTTATTTATTGTCTTGCTCTCTATATCAAAAACACAAAAAAAATAGTTACTTGCATTTACTTTATCTAGTTTGTTTTATTTACCGTTGCTAAAATGAATACCCCTGAAAATACTAAGTTGTGTGACTTCACAAATGCAAATAATAATGATTTCCTATGCACACCTATTGCTCCACCTGCTACTACAGCAGAATTCTTTGAAATTAAACCTGCTTTACTAAATCTTGTCATGAGAGATCAATTTTCTGGTGTTAGTTCTGATGATGCTGCTTCCCATCTCAATAATTTTGTTGAACTTTGTGAAATGCAAAAGTATAAAGATGTAGATGGTGATATTATTAAATTGAAAGTGTTTCCTTTCTCATTAAGAGGAAGAGCTAAAGATTGGTTGCTATCTTTGCCTAAGAATAGTATTGATTCATGGACTAAATGCAAGGATGCTTTTATTGGTAGATATTATCCTCCCGCTAAAATTATATCTTTGAGAAGTAGCATAATGAATTTTAAACAATTAGATACTGAACATGTTGCTCAAGCATGGGAGAGAATGAAAACTTTGGTAAAGAATTGCCCAACCCATGGACCGACTACTTGGATGATCATCCAAACCTTTTATGCAGGACTAAATTTTTCTTCATGGAATTTATTGGATTCAGCTGCTGGAGGTACCTTTATGTCCATCACATTGGGGGCGGCTACAAAACTTCTTGATGATATGATGATAAATTACTCTGAATGGCACACGGAAAGAGCTCCACAAGGTAAGAAGGTAAATTCTGTTGAAGAAACCTCTTCCTTGAGTGATAAGATTGATGTGATTATGTCTATGCTTGTGAATGGTAGATCTAATGTAGATCCAAATAATGTTCCTTTAGCTTCATTGGTTGCTCAAGAAGAAAATGTTGATGTGAATTTCATTAAAAATAATAATTTCAACAACAACAATTTACAGACAACTCTGCAATAACTATAGGCCATATCCTTCCGTTAATGGTAATGGTTATGGTAATTCTTATGGGAATTTTTACAATAATAATAGGAGTGTACCCCTGGTCTTGAAGCCATGCTTAAAGAATTTATTAGTACAACAAACTGCTTTTAACAAATCTGTTGAGGAAAAGCTTGATAAAATTGATACTATTGCTTCTAGAGTTGATAGACTTGCCTCTGATGTTAATCTTTAAAATTGAAAGTTATGCCTAATAATGATATTGATAATAAGATTACTACTACAGCAAATGCCATCCAAGTTAGAATTAATGAGAATATAAGATTAATGGCTGAATTGCGTGCTAGGTGGGATAGAGAAGAAAATGAAAAACTAGCTAAAGAGAATAATGTAGCTAAAGTTTGGACTATTACCACCACTAGTAATGCTAATTCTTCACATGTTGCACCTCCTACTATCAATGGTAAAATAATTGGTGTTGGCAATGTTACTACTCCTAGCAAAGCTAACAAAAAGGCCTGAAATTGCTAAAATCACTAATCTTGTGATAAAATCATAAATTTTTTCCAACCTTGGGAACAATGGTCCCATTGCTGTATCTCATAATGATTTAGATTTTGATGATTGCCACATCTCTGAAGTTATAAAGTTCTTACAAAAACTTGCTAAAAGTCCTAATGCTAGTGCTATAAATTTAGCCTTTACAAAACATATTACAAATGCTCTCATAAAAGCTAGAGAAGAGAAACTAAAACTTGAAACTTCTATTCCTAGAAAGTTAGAAGATGGTTGGGAGCCCATCATTAAAATGAAATTCAATGACTTTGAATGTAATGCTTTATGTGATCTTGGTGCAAGTATTTCTGTTATGCCTAAAAAGATTTATGATATGCTTGACTTGCCACCATTGAAGAATTGTTATTTGGATGTTAATCTTGCCGATAATGTTAAAAAGAAACCTTTGGGGAGGATTGATAATGTGCATATTACGGTTAACAATAACCTTGTCCCCGTTGATTTTGTTGTCTTGGATATCGAATGCAATGCATCTTGTCCAATTGTGTTGGGAAGACCTTTTCTTCGAACTGTTGGTGCTGTTATTGATATGAGAAGGTAATATTAAATATCAATTTCCTCTCAAGAAAGGTATGGAACACTTCCTAGAAAGAGAATGAAGTTGCCTTTTGATTCTATTATTAGAACAAGCTATGATGTTGATGCTTCTACTCTCGATGTTACTTGATTTGCACTTTCGCGCCTAGCTGAAAGGCGTTAAAGAAAAGCGCTTATGGGAGACAACCCATGCTTTTACCTACAGCAATTTTTTTGTTTTGTTGAGTCTTGGAAGTTGTTTACTACTGTAGCAACCTCTCCTTATCATGTTTTTGTGCCAAGTAAAGTTTCTATGTCAAAGTTGATGTTATATTTGGGATTGTTGCGCAGAAACAGCATTGCTGTCTGTCACGAATCTGGGCACAGTTCTCTGTAGAAAATTCGAAAAATCTGCCAATTTACGAGCGTGATCCTCAGATATGTACGCAACTTTCATTAGTTTTGAGTTTTTCCATTTGAGCAAGTCTGGTGCCATCTCTAAATTCGTCTTTACGGACTGTTCTGTTTTTGACAGATTCTGCCTTTTATTTCGCATTGCCTCTTTTGCTATGTTGGATTTATTTCTTTGATCCATTAATGTCCAGTAGCATTATGCAATGTCCAGAAGTGAAAATAATGATTGTGTCACCTCTGAATGTGTGAATTATTAATGATGCACTAACCCTCTAATGAGTTTTGCTTGAAGTTTGGTGTTAAGGAAGTTTTCAAGGGTCAAGAGAGGAGATGATATACTATGATCAAGAGGAGTGAAAGCTCTAAGCTTGGGGATGCCCCCGGTTCACCCCCCTGCATATTTTAAGAAGACTCAAGCATCTAAGCTTGGGATGCCCAAGGCATCCCCTTCTTCATCGACAACATCATCAGGTTCCCCCCCGAAACTATATTTTTATTCAATCACATCTATCTTTACTTGGATTTGTTTTTGTTTTTGTTTTTGTTTGAATAAGATGGATCCTAGCATTCACTTTGTGGGAGAGAGACACGCTCCGCTGTTGCATATGGACACATGTGTCCTTAGGCTTACTCATAATGTTCAAGGCGAAGTTTCTTCGTTAAATTGTTATATGGTTGGAATTGGAAAATGCTACATGTAGTAATTCTAAAAAGTCTTGGATAATGTGATACTTGGCAATTGTTGTGCTGATGTTTAAGCTCTTGCATCATACACTTTGCACCCATTAATGAAGAAATACATAGAGAGCTTGCTAAAATTTGATTTGCATATTTGGTCTCTCTAAGGTCTAGATAATATCTAGTATTGAGTTTTTAACAACAAGGAAGACGGGAGTAGAGTCTTATAATGTTTACAATATGTCTTTTATGTGAGTTTTGCTGCACTTGTTCATCCCTGAGTTTGCTTCAAATAACCTTGCTAGCCTAAACCTTGTATCGAGAGGGAATACTTCTCATGCATCCAAAATCCTTGAGCCAACTACTATGCCATTTGTGTCCACCATACCTACCTACTACATGGTATTTTCCGCCATTCCAAAGTAAATTGCTTGAGTGCTACCTTTAAAATTCCATCATTTACCTTTGCAATATATAGCTCATGGGACAAAATAGCCTTAAAAACTATCGTAGTATTGAATATGTACTTATGCACTTTATCTTTTATTAAGTTGCTTGTTGTGCGATAACCATGCTTCTGGGGAACGCCATCAACTATTGTTGAATATCATGTGAGTTGCTATGCATGTCCGTCTTGTCTGAAGGATCTATCATTTTAGTGGTTGGAGCATGCAAAATTGTTAGAGAAGAACATTGGGCCGCTAACTAAAGCCATGAACCATGGTTGAAGTTTCAGTTTGGACATATATCCTCAATCTCATATGAGAATAATAATTGTTGTTACATGCTTATGCATTTAAGAGGAGTCCATTATCTGTTGTCCATGTTGTCCCGGTATGGATGTCTAAGTTGAGAATAATCAAAAGCGAGAAATCCAAAATGCGAGCTTTCTCCTTAGACCTTTGTACAGGCGGCATGGAGGTACCCCTTGTGACACTTGGTTGAAACATGGCATGCAAAGATCCGGTAGTCCAAGCTAAGTAGGACAAGGTGCGGGCACTATTAGTATACTATGCATGAGGCTTGCAACTTGTAAGATATAATTTACATAACTCATATGCTTTATTACTACCGTTGACAAAATTGTTTCATGTTTTCAAAATAAAAGCTCTAGCACAAATACAGCAATCGATGCTTTCCTCTTTGAAGGACCATTCTTTTACTTTTATTGTTGAGTCAGTTTACCTATCTCCTTCCACCTTAAGAAGCAAACACTTGTGTGAACTGTGCATTGATTCCTACATACTTGCATATTGCACTTGTTATATTACTTTATGTTGACAATATCCATGAGATATACATGTTATAAGTTGAAAGCAACCGCTGAAACTTAATCTTCCTATGTGTTGCTTCAACACCTTTACTTTGATTTATTGCTTTATGAGTTAACTCTTATGCAAGACTTATTGATGCTTGTCTTGAAGTACTATTCATGAAAAGTCTTTGTCATATGATTCACTTGTTTACTCATGTCATTACCTTTGTTTTGATCGCTGCATTCATTACATATGTTTACAAATAGTATGATCAAGATTATGATGGCATGTCACTTCAAATTATCTTTGTTATCGTTTATCTACTCGGGACGACAGAACTAAGCTTGGGGATGCTGATACGTCTCCAACGTATCGATAATTTCTATGTTCCATGCTACTTTATTGATGATACCTACATGTTTTAGGCACATTATATGTCATATTTATGCATTTTCTGAACTAACCTATTAACAAGATGCCGAAGAGCCAGTTGCTGTTTTCTGTTTTTGGTTTCATAAATCCTAGTAAAGAAATATTCCTGAATTGGACGAAACTTTCGCCTGTGGTCCTATTTTTGCACGAAGCTTCCAGACCGAAGAGATAACGAGCGGGCCACGAGGCGGCCAGAGGGTGCCCGGGCCCGGCCGCGCCGACCACCCCTCGGGGCCCCCGTGTGGCCGTTGACCCTCCGCCCTACTTAAAGCCTCCGTCGCGAAACCCCCAAGACCGAGAGCCACGATACAACCTTCCAGAGACGCGCGCCGCGAATCCCATCTCGGGGATTCAGAGATCGCTCCCGACTCCCGGAGAGGGGATTCATCTCCCGAGGACTTACACCGCCATGGTCGCCTCCGAGTGATGAGTGAGTAGTCCACCCCTGGACCATGGGTCCATAGCGTAGCTAGATGGTCGTCTTCTCCTTGTTGTGCTTCATTGTTGGATCTTGTGAGCTGCCTAACATGATCAAGATCATCTATCCGTAATACTATATGTTGTGTTTGTCGGGATCCGATGGATAGAGAGTACTATGATTATGGTGATTATCAATCTATTGTTTATGTGTTGTTTATGATCTTGCATGCTCTCCGTTATTAGTAGAGGCTCTCGCCAAGTTTTTGCTCTTAACTCCAAGAGGGAGTATTTATGCTCGATAGTGGGTTCATGCCTTCATTGAATGGGATCGTGACAGTAGGTTCTAAGGTTGTGATGTGTTGTTGCCACTAGGGATAAAACATTGATGCTATGTCTAAGGATGTAGTAGTTGATTACATTACGCAACCTACTTAATGCAATTGTCCGTTGTTTGCAACTTAATGCCGGAGGGGGTTCTGATGATAACCCGAAGGTGGACTTTTAGGCATAGATGCACTTGGATGGCGGTCTATGTACTTTGTCGTAATGCCCGGATTAAATCTCACTATATTTATCATATCATGTATATGCATTGTTATGCCTTTCTCTATTTGTCAATTGCCCGACTGTAATTTGTTCACCCAACATGCTTTTATCTTATGGGAGAGACACCTCTAGTGAACTGTGGACCCGGTCCTATTCTTTACATAGCATACAATCTACTTGTTTTACTGTTTTCTTTGCAAACATCTTCCACTCGATACGTTTAATCCTTTGTTACAACAAGCGGTGAGATTGACAACCTCACTGTTTCGTTGGGACAAAGCACTTGGGTTGTGTTGTGCAGGTTCAGCGCCGGAATCCCCGGTGTTGCGCCGCATCACATTTCACGACCATCAACCTTCAACGTGCTTGGCTCCTATTGGTTCGATTAAACCTTGGTTTCTTTCTGAGGGAAAACTTGCTACTGTGCGCATCATACCTTCCTCTTGGGGTTCCCAACGAACGTGTGAGTTACACGCCATCAGTGGCACGACCCGCGATAAAAGGGGGTGGGGGCTGATCCGTGGCACAATGCATCCAACGGCCTAGAGCCGTTGGACGCGGATTAGCCCATGTTTATCTATTTTAAATTAATAAAAACTTTTATTTTAATAACTTTTAAATGGTAACTCAAATAGAAATGTTTTATATATGAAAATTGATCAGAAAAATCCAATGAACATGAATATGACATCCATATACCTATTTGCATCTCGCATCATATGTATCGGAAAGTCGTGTATGCCTCGCCGCCTGCCGCCGCCGCCGTGCCACTGGTCGCGCTCCCCGTGCCACGTGTCGCCACCGTGCCACGTGCCTCGCCCCGCCACACCGCCACCCCGTGCGACGTGTCATCCCGCTTCCACGTGC
This sequence comes from Lolium multiflorum, assembly GCA_030979885.1. Taxonomy (NCBI): domain Eukaryota; kingdom Viridiplantae; phylum Streptophyta; class Magnoliopsida; order Poales; family Poaceae; genus Lolium; species Lolium multiflorum. Next base: position 47,900,593 of record CM061749.1, on the reverse strand, counting down.
CACGCCCCGCCGCGCCCCGCGCGACCTGTCGCCAAACTTGCCGCGTCGCTGTGCTATAAAGCGCCGCGTGCGCGCGCAACCACACGTCGCCGCCGCCTCCGCTCATTCATCCGGGATGCCGCCACGCCGTCGCGGCTCGTCCGGCTTCCGTGGCGTCCGAGCGCGTCCGAACGGTAGGTTCTACGCCGAGATACGCGCCGGTGGCTTCCGCCTCACCCTCGGCACGTACAACACGCCGGAGCTGGCGGCGCGCGCTTACGACGCAGCGGCGTGGCGATTTCGGCGGCCAGGCGCGACATGAACTTCCCGGATGTTGAATCGCTAGAAGCGAGTTCCTCGCGCAAATGCTGCCCTCGTCGACGACGAGGACCGCCGCCACACCGCCGTGTGCAGTAACGCCCCACTTGCAACCTTGTTTATTTGTACATGTTGCCAAAAATTAGGGGGAACAAAAACTTTTTCTTTAGACTAATTAAGATGAATTGCCTTGATATGTTGTTATGATGAATTGCCTTGATCTGTTGGTAGATGAATTGTCTTGATTTGCTTGTTGAGTTTTGTCTTGAGCTACCTCATAGAACAACACCCCTAGTGGTTGAACAAGCAACTCACCAAATAAAACACATGTGTGGCTTAGGAAGAATTGTTTTTCCTTCTTACTACATCAAACCCTTCTCCTGATGGCAACATGAGTGTGCCATCTTGATATTCTCTTTGTGTTAATCTAGCTCAAAATCATCCTTAATTCAAAACTTGGGATCATCTACCCCTTTGCTACATCTTTCTCTTATACCCAATCATCATGGTTGTTTTTGAAGCCAAGTCAACCATCTGTTTTGGTAGTCTTAAAAGTTCCAGACTTTGGCAGTGGATATCTAAGCAACCCTCAACTGTCATTGGGAATCTCAATACATGGATCCCATCTGTGCAATACCCTCTTCAACCTCCATGTCTTGCATGTCTCGGACTATCCTTGCAGCACATATATCCAACTCAATCTTATACCCTATCCAATGATTCAACACTAGATCACCTCCTTCACTTTTACCTCTTGTTTTTATTCAAAGTTTAATCTTCACAAAACCAAGAGTGGGAATGATGGGTACATTTTGTAGCCACCATCTACCCTTGAGAACACTTCTCCCTAAATTAGTTTTCTCTCTCAAAAATCCTATTGATTTTCCTTCTCTAGTTTTGATCACAAAACTACTTCTAATTTTATTAAATCTTTTCAAGATATTTCTTCAAAGAAAACAAAGAACTGAAATGGGTTTGGTTTCTCATCCCATTTCTATCAAGTACTGATTTCTAAAACATTATTTTCTATCTTGCTTTCTTTTCAGCAAAAGGCTTGTTTATGATACCTACACCATTTCTTGTTTCCCTCTTGCTTATTTTTACATTGGAGAAAAACTCTACTTTACTAGAGAAAGTAAGTAGAATATTTTGAACCCCTATGTTCCAACTAGTTTTCTCTCAACACTTTCAAACTTCATTCCACTTGAGTTCATTCCCAATTGTCCCTAGACAATTGAGGTGTTTCAAATACTTTTCAAACAAGTTCTATTTCAAATGATCACTCTTGCACATCTTATGCACATCTCTGATCTACCACATTTTATTCCCTCATCCTCCAATTCTTGATCAGATGGATGATCATTTGATACTTTCAAACCACTCCCAATTGACCTCTCATTTGTAGAGCAATTTATATTCTTTCCCATCATCACCTTGACCTCATGAATTGAAGACTTATGTCAATATATTCATCCTTGTGAGTATATGATTACATCCTTCACTATCTCTCTAAACCTTGGACTCTTAAGTACTTGAAGGAATCTATTGTCTTTGCATGACACAAGTGGTGCCGTGTGTCTTGCATAAGCACTTGAGTGCCATGTGTCTCATCTTGTTTTGCTTAGTTCAAGTCTCAAATCTTGTGGCGGCCATCTCCAAAATGGCATGCACATGAAACCTTGTAAATCATCACCATCATCTCTTGGCCAAATTGACAATTTGATCTAAGTGTTTTATTCTCCCACATAGGCACCAATGTCTATTATCACTTCTCTCCCAAATTTTAATACATCATCAAACCATTTTTAGCTAAACCTCCCAACACTCAACATTGGTCGACACTCATGAAGTGGCATTGCACTTTGCTTGTCCACTTGTAATGTCAACAAGTAGCCGGCCATGCCAAGCTCTTGGCATGCATGAGCTGAAAATTCTTCATCTCCACTTTCTTCTCTTACAAGTCTTGCCTCCCACCTAACCCAATCACTAAATGGGCAGCCACCCACCTTAGCCAATCACAAAGGAGGCAGCCAACTCCCTCTCCCTCTATAAAACTCACTTGGCCGGCCACCCCCTCCACCTTTGGCTCTCATTTTTGACTCTCCACTCCTTCCACCACTCACTCACACTCCTCTCCTACCTCTTCCCCACGAGCTGCTGCTCCCCCAAGGCTCCATGGCCGGCCATGGCCATGAAAACCGACCAAGAGGAAGCTCCCCTCCTCCCTCAAGCTTCCCCTCACCATGAGAGCATCTCTCTCCTTCTTCTCCCCAACCCTAGATGGTTTTCTTTCATCTTCTTCTTCCTCCATTGCTAAGATTGGATCTTGATGCAGGTGCATGTTGAACTATGCATGGAGAAGCTTGAGCAATCCTCAGATCTGAAGCTCTTGATCCAAGTTCCAAATCCGCAGATCTCTACTAATAAGCTACGGACAGCCGCAAGGGCAAAAACCGGTCGAAACCCGACGTCTCTTCGTCCGTCAAAAACCCTGCACGCGGAAAAAGATACCGGTTCGCTCGTTCGTACGACTTCCTCGCACCAGTCAACCGGCCATCGCGCTGGCCAGCCTCACCGAGATCCGGCGATCCAGAGACCGGTGGGCTGCGGGGGCGGGGGCGGTGCGCCGGCAGCGGGGATGGGGTCCCGGACCACCACGGATTCGCTCACCTAGGCACTCATACCTACCCGTCGACAGGTGCGTCCGCCCTCTCACCGTCTTCCTTCATGGCAGTTTCTGGGGGTGACCGGCGTTTCCTGCACACATTACAGCGTCGGCGAGCATGCGTGTGTCTCGTGCAGCTATGCGTGAAGGGAGGATTGGGGCTAGGCTGCTCGTTCCTCGTTGCCGGATCCGTTAGGGTAGAGGGCGGGCGGCGCACCTGGAGGCTGGGGCGTCTGGACTGGGGAGGGTCAGAGGTCGCAGGGGCGGCGCCGCCTCGTTGTTGGGCCGCCGTTGTGGTATTGAGCAGAGGACGCATACGTTTCCTGCCTGCGTTCAGTCGCCGCCGAGCATTCGTGCGTCTCCTGCAGCTGGGCGTGGAAGGAGGGTTGGGTCTGCTTGTTGTCATGCTGACCATTGGAGAAGGAGGATTAAGGCTGGGCTGATCACGAACGGTGATGATTGCGCTCTGAATTTTTGGATACATGAGAAAAACAGAGAGATGTTTTGTGGCTGCTACTCCTCGCTTGGGTGCTACTGCTATGTTTTGCTGTCATATTGCTACTACTACTCCAGTGTTTTGCTGCTGAATTTTAGTGCTATGTAGAACTGAATTTTGGTACCGATGGTAGCTGAGAATTTGCACTGTTTTGTAGGTGATGCTAACTGAATTTTGTTGCTACTCCTTGAAAACTGTTAACTTGCTCATTGCTGTTGATGCTCTCGTCAGATGTATCATTTGATCGAGGTGTTGCAGCCTGATCTACACATGAAGAAGTAGTTCCTGCCCTTGCCTTTTTTTCCCTCAATTCATTGGTGCCTTGGATGGTGCGTGTTGGACTTCTGATGGTGCCCTGTGTGGAATTTGATGTTGCTGGCTGATGGCCGGTTTCAGCAGTTTTCTCTTGATCAAACTTTAGCGACCACCTCCAACAGAGAGGAGATAGATATCCATGAGCGTTTTGTGTAATTCAGAAATCGGGTCAGTAATGTTGTTACTCTACCGGCCAACTATGATCACACACACAATTATCAGCGGCAGCACCTTTCAATCTATTGACTGTACCCATATTGTTATGTATTTCTGGACATGACCGGAGTATTTATATAATATTTGTACCGTATATGAACCTTACTACTAGCAAGATGCATCTCTGGTTCAAGAAGAACATCACTGCTTTGGAATTTATCAATTAGAAAAACAACCTTCTTAAAGCAAGCATGTTTACGAATCACCTTAAACCCAAAGATAGCTATTTATTTGCTACCGATTGTCTGCATCTACTCATACGGGGTAAAAAGGATTTGATTTTTTGTTACTCATATATTTGATATTGATTTTTGTGTATTTGTGTTTATTAGTTGAAGGTGGCCAGTGCATCCCACAAGTTTTTTTGTGGGTTCGCTTCATACGACATGATTCTAGGGTTTCAAGTTATGGACTAAAAAAAATATATATACGATAAAAATTGTCCCGTAAGCATGTGGCTAGTTTCTGTAATCTTGCTGTTTCAGATTCTGGTACGAACTTGTAAAATCCACCAAATCTCGTGTGCAGATCCAAATCGAGTGATTCAAAGTTCCACAGGTAGATATTGAAAAGATCTACAACTTGGCGTTGGTCTCATCCTCAAATTCGTTACGGATCTTGCATGGTAAATAAAGTTCTGGAAACATGCAGAATCACTGTTTGTTAGATTTCTCCCGTTTTACAAAACCTTTTTGAGCAAACTAAACTGTGGGTGAAAGCCCTCTCCAGTACCTTCATTTTGGCGGTGGTTTCACTTCGATTGACCTCCTGAAACTGAAATGGTTCACAGATCAAGATCTGGTCAGATCTGACTTTGTCGAATTAAACCAGGAGCTTGGAGACGAATTTTTGAATGAAACCAACTGGGTAAGAACCACCTATTCAATACCTTTCAGATGCAGCAAGCCTCATATTTTTCTGATGTGTGTATAATTTTTGGTGAATTAAACTTGTTCTGTGTGTTCTGCAGACATGACTGTTAGCTTTTAATTCATCAAAAATCCATTTTTGAACCTAATTGAGTGATTCCAACTTTGTAAGACTACTGAATGTTTTCTTAATCACCTCAAACAAGTTTCAAAACTTTATCTGTTCTGTAACTCCAGAGAGAAAGAAAATGGTACAGACATGCAGTAGATTTGTAAATCCATTTGTGAGAGTTTCAGAAATAATTTGAACCCAAATCCAATTGTGTATGCATCTCTGTTTAATTACCTTTCAAATGCAAGTGGTCTCATATTTTTAGGATTTTTCTACGATTTATGGCTTACAGATCTTGTTTTCTGTACAGTCAGATTCAAAGAAATTCCTAAAATTGTAGGTTTAATATTTTTGGGTGATTCCAATTGGGTTGGTCTTGTATTAGTACTGGCTATATAGGAAAAATATTATTAGTCTCTGTTCATACATATTTGTTACTGTTAGTAATGTTTATGTGTGACATGCTTTGTTGAAGCAAAACTTTTCGGTTTATTTAAAACCCTTGACCAACTCTTTTTAGTAGAGATGGACAACCCTTGTTTTATGCTTGCAAAATAAAACCTCTGCAACCTAACATTAGCTCTTTTGTTTTTCTTAAGTTTTCAAATGATGTGGAATATGGTTTGCTTCCTATTTAGGATGTTGTGTTATGTGAGCAAACTAAGTTAGGAAAACTGTTTTCTACTTTTATAAAAATGTTAGAAAATATTTTGTGAATGTATTTGATGTCAAACTAATGCTCTTGTCCTCTTTATGATGTTATCTACCAGGGGATGTTTGGTTTATACCATGGTGATAACAGAGAGAGGCAATTGCTAAGTCATGGCGCTCTCATACCTTCACTAGGTAAATAGATTGGGTTCTCTTTTAGTTGCTTTGTAGTATCTACAAGTCCTTAGTCTGTTATACCTTGGCTGCATGGTTAGTTGTTGATTGTTGAATGATGTTTTGTTGGTGCAATGTGATTGATTGTGTTCCTTTTATATTTTCCGGCGATAGATGCGAACAATTCCGGAGAAGAAGAAGAAGTGGAATCGGACGAGGATTTCATTTATATATGTTGTTGGGATTTTTATATTGATGGAATTGAAGAAGTCCGGGGACAAATAAGCCAAGGCAAGCCATCTTTTGATCTCTGATTTGGTGTCTAGTTGGATGTCATTTGTTGATGTCCAAAGCACCTTGAATTCTATGTGTGTTGTTCTCTCCATTTATGTCATCTATGTGTGTTTTCAAGTGGGGTACTCTCTAGTGGCGATACTCCACTATTGTCTTTGTGATTATGGGATGCATGGTTTCATGGCCGTGCTATTCCCCTTGGTCATAGTGTATGCTCAACTTGAGCATCTTCCCTCTCAAGATAGTAACTTACACCACACTCACCACTTTTGTAGTTTAGAGGTATCAATGTCAAGGTCTTGGTGTAATTCTCAACTTGAGAGGAGTATGCCGTGTACCCTATTGGAGAGTTGGTTGGATAGTGATTCTCCACTATCCACATTGTATAGTTAGTACCACAAATCTGAGATTATATTCCTCTTTGTGTTGTCATCATACATGCTTACCTTAAGTGAGTATGATCCACCCATTACTCTTTTTACACCATCTATGGCAAGATGACTCTCATCTCGGCCATAGTGCAATAGTAGTTCCACTCATGAAACTATAGGTTGGGAACCCCTCAAGGCTTACCTTGTTGTAAATGTTTGTGAAAACCTTGGGTAAGTTAACTCTACCCAAGCGTATGTTTTGGAAAGGAAAAGTTCTTGGACAAGGATGTTGGAGGGATATACCTTGGGTAAGTTAACTCTACCCAAGGGTATGTTGTGGAAAAGCAAATGTTTTGAACAAGGTTGTTCGGAGGAATATGGTTGGTTGTTGACAAATAAAGCAAGTGTGGGTAAAATGTTTTTAAAGGAGCACTGCGTATAAGTGTACGCCAGCCCAACTTTTATTGCGCAACCACTCTACCCCAACGTGGGAACGGGGCTTAGCCCTAGTTTGTTGAAGCTGGCATGAGACACCTTCACAACTCTCTAGGAGGGTCACGATGACCTCTGACGCCGGGTTGCGCTCTGAAGGAGGCAATACACTGTAGTTGTCTATAGCCGGACGATTACTGAGGGTCTTCTGTCGTGGCGCCGGAGATACGCTCAAAAGGAGGTATGCTGCCGGGGTGCCGGGAAGGGTAAGCCCGCAGGGAAGGACTCATGTCAGTGGAGATAAGCGAAAGGTTATGTTCGGGTATCCGTCGTGGCATATGTTGTTATGCGGGGATGATGCCCACACGATAGGTATCCGGATAGTTGTGGGGAAAGTGTGCAAACTCTGCAGAGTCAAATCTATTCGAATAGCCGCGTCCGCGGTCATGGACGGGTTGCAAAGGCCTACCTTAACCTGGGCTTGAGTTTTGTTTTGTTAAATGCTTTACAAAGGAAATGTGTGTTGGATGTACCGGAAGGGTACGGGAAAAGGGTGTGTGTCGACCATATGGAGATGGTCGTGGAAAACTAAGACCAAGTGGGGAACTCTTTCCTAGTGTTTCATGTAGATGAACTCTTCTTTAACAAAGATATAGAGATGTCATAGGACTTCCATAGCGCCCGCATCAATTGAGATGCCGGAACGCTACCTCTTCTTTAAAGATATAGAGATGTCGTAGTCTATCTTTGAAGTATCTTCTTCAATAAAGATATAGAGATGTCATACGACCACCATAGTGTCCCCATCACTGGAGATGTCGGGATGCTATATCCACAAGGGATACTAATTCTCTTTCACATGCTATATCCACAAGAGAAACTAATTCTCTTTCACATGCTATATCCACAAGAGAAACTGATTCTCTTTCACATGCTATATTCACAAGAGAAACTATTCTTCCTCTCTTGTCTCTTTTAGTTAGCATTGTTAGCACCCTTCTTGATGGTTTTGCGAGTACAATTCCAATGTACTCACGGCTTTGTCCCTGGCTATTTACTTGGCCAGACTTGAAGGAGTTCGACGGATGAAGAAGGAGTTGGCGACGTCTATGCGAGCTAGGAACGCCTTCCCAGTCAGTTGCCTGTAGGGTTAAGGCAGATGACTTGGGCTCTGCGCGCTGAAGTGATTCCGCTACTCTGATGATTAGATTAGGCCCTTCGAGGCTATTATGTAAAGATGGTCATGTGACCTTGTTGTAATATTCTTATTCCGTTTTGTAAAGGATGATGTAATTTGATATCGGTTCGGTTATGTGTTCACGGCACACGATCATGGGAGCGTGAAGTATACATAAAGGGAATTTCGGACAGCTAGTCCGGGGTCCCCACAGCTGGTATCGAGCTATCCTGACTGTAGGAGACCTTAGTTAGCATGGACGTTAGTTAGGAAACAAGTACTTGGGCAAAACTATTTACCAAACAAATTCTTTCTTTAGTCGGAAGCATAGCTTCTACTCCTCTTATTTCTTCAAAACTTCTAAATTCTTATCTCTCCGCTTTATAAAAAGGTTTGAAATTTCTTGCTCTATTGTCTCAACCACTTCAAACCTACATGTTGGACGATGTCCCCGACTCAGACCCGGAGGCTCGAAATCAAAGATGGATCAACCCCTCGGGAAGACTCGTGTATCTCCAACAGCAGCTATTGAAGATTAGATGCCGACTTAGTGCACATAAAGGGATAATAAGATCATGTCTTTGGTTATCACCAAAGTCTGTCAAGGAGCTGACCTTGTTCCTCCGTGGACTTGCACCTTTTCGCAGTCGTCTGGGATCAAGTCCTCAGTTCTTGACTAGTAATTTTTAGGCCAGCCACCAGAAGTTGTCGACTTTGGGAGTTCCTCAACAGCTACCCCTCTGAAGACCTCATGTCCCCGGGATGTTGAGACTAGAAGATCTATGCAGTTTTTGCCTCCGTCTCAACATCAACAAACCAATACCAGCCGCATCACCACCTCTGCTCGAGAATCCTTGTTGAAGAATGTCAGCAAGATGAAGACATCAACATATGTGACCAGCCCCAAACCTATAGGATGGATAGGACAAATTCAATCGTTTTGATTGAGTTACCCCGCGTATTAGGCATTCTGGGTACTTAGAGTACCATGTCTGGTGTGATGATTGCTTGTAGTTCCCTAGTGTGCTGCCTTGAGTGTTTGCATCTGTTTGTTGTGTGCATGTATGACTTGCTATTTAGACGTTTCCGCCCTTTTTAATTGTTTGAAATTTGTAAAACAGAAATTAAAGATGGAAATCTGCCAGTGTACTGTTTTGCTAATAAAAATAGTTTGGTAGCTCGGATTAATGTGATTCGAATTGCACTAGAACCGGTATGAAATTATCTTTCAGATGCCGCTGACCTTGTATTTTTATGATTTTTGTGCGATTTTTAATAAATAAAACTTGATCACTGTTTCTGGTTAGTATTTTGAGTCTCAAAAATTGAAAAATAAATATTTTTGAATGATTCCAATTGTGTTGATCTTGTTTTGTTTCTGTGCATCTAGGAAAAATACCAGTAACCTCGGTTAGTGGTATTTTGTCTCTGGTTATGATTGTATGGGTGTCGCATGCAATGATAGGATTAAAGTTTGCCTCGCCGATGTATTGCTAACTACTAGTTAGTTGGGTAGATTAACGAAAGACTCTAACTCTAAACCCGTTAGCAGTTGTTTTTCAACCGTCAGGGAAACTAACTCAGACCCCTATCTACGCCGGCTACTTTCAAGGTCATCTGAAGCATCTCTACTACGCCAAGAAAGCAAAAGCCCCTACTTTCAAGAGTGACAGCAACTCTGCGAGGAGCCTTACTAACTCGGTCTAACCTTGGAGCATAATCGCGCTAACCTCGAGGATATCTTCTTGAAAACAACCCTCTCACACACCATCTAACAAGATGAGAGAACAATAGCGTCAAAGCCAAGCTACATCACATGGTTCATCCGGTCCTCATCAAGTGAAGCTCATGAAGATACCTCAAGACTCAAGATTAGGTGTAGTTACCCGCCCCCTTCTTAACGGGGATAAGTCAGCACGGACCCTCAAGCTGAATACCGTCTCTGACAACCGTTGTTGCTGCTTCATATGGATACCAACCAGGCGTTTCATCAACTTACTAACTTACCGCGCATCCTATGGTTTAGTTAACACCGTGAGTGCCTCTTGAAGTTGTGGTCTGCACGTCGCCCCCGAAGATTCTTCAACTGAACAAGGAAGATCGACGACTTCTTCAGAAGCCCGATAGAACCACAAGGCAGAAGCTCAGAGTTTTTCCGAAACCCGATGAAAAATCTTAAGGGTGGAAGACTTCGTCTTCCACTAAAAATTGGAGCTGACCCTAAAATTTTAAACCTTTCTAAAAACACCGTTGGAAACTTGTGATGCACTAACTCCTCTTAAAGTTGTGGACTGCACATCGCCCCCTGAAGATGTTTCAACTCAAGACAAGAGACCGAAGACTTCTTCGAAAGCGCCCGACAAGACCCGTGGCAGAAGCTTTCAGAACCTCGTTGAACAATCTTAAGGGTGGAAGACTTCGTCTTCCACTAAATTAAGCTAACTCTAAAAAGGTTTCAACCCTACTAAATCCCCGTTGGAGTGCACTAACTCTCCCAGAATCTTGAAACCCCCGCTAGGATCGTTTAGAAGCTATAGATCTAACAACTGCATGGAGTAGTCAACATCTTCATGAAGCTCGCCATCGGCAGGAATCCATCGTGTCTCCCAGAAAATGAAGCAACGACCCTCTCAACAATGTCACTCTACAGAAGAATGGAGTCTGACTTTGGTTAAACTTTATAACCCCTCTAGTTCTACACTCAGTAATCTCGGGACGAGATTATTTTAAGGGTGGAAGATCTGTAAACCCACTTTTGCAACCTTGTTTATTTGTACATGTTGCCAAAAATTAGGGGGAACAAAAACTTTTTCTTTAGACTAATTAAGATGAATTGCCTTGATATGTTGTTATGATGAATTGCCTTGATCTGTTGGTAGATGAATTGTCTTGATTTGCTTGTTGAGTTTTGTCTTGAGCTACCTCATAGAACAACACCCCTAGTGGTTGAACAAGCAACTCACCAAATAAAACACATGTGTGGCTTAGGAAGAATTGTTTTTCCTTCTTACTACATCAAACCCTTCTCCTGATGGCAACATGAGTGTGCCATCTTGATATTCTCTTTGTGTTAATCTAGCTCAAAATCATCCTTAATTCAAAACTTGGGATCATCTACCCCTTTGCTACATCTTTCTCTTATACCCAATCATCATGGTTGTTTTTGAAGCCAAGTCAACCATCTGTTTTGGTAGTCTTAAAAGTTCCAGACTTTGGCAGTGGATATCTAAGCAACCCTCAACTGTCATTGGTAATCTCAATACATGGATCCCATCTGTGCAATACCCTCTTCAACCTCCATGTCTTGCATGTCTCAGACTATCCTTGCAGCACATATATCCAACTCAATCTTATACCCTATCCAATGATTCAACACTAGATCACCTCCTTCACTTTTACCTCTTGTTTTTATTCAAAGTTTAATCTTCACAAAACCAAGAGTGGGAATGATGGGTACATTTTGTAGCCACCATCTACCCTTGAGAACACTTCTCCCTAAATTAGTTTTCTCTCTCAAAAATCCTATTGATTTTCCTTCTCTAGTTTTGATCACAAAACTACTTCTAATTTTATTAAATCTTTTCAAGATATTTCTTCAAAGAAAACAAATAACTGAAATGGGTTTGGTTTCTCATCCCATTTCTATCAAGTACTGATTTCTAAAACATTATTTTCTATCTTGCTTTCTTTTCAGCAAAAGGCTTGTTTATGATACCTACACCATTTCTTGTTTCCCTCTTGCTTATTTTTACATTGGAGAAAAACTCTACTTTACTAGAGAAAGTAAGTAGAATATTTTGAACCCCTATGTTCCAACTAGTTTTCTCTCAACACTTTCAAACTTCATTCCACTTGAGTTCATTCCCAATTGTCCCTAGACAATTGAGGTGTTTCAAATACTTTTCAAACAAGTTCTATTTCAAATAATCACTCTTGCACATCTTATGCACATCTCTGATCTACCACATTTTATTCCCTCATCCTCCAATTCTTGATCAAATGGATGATCATTTGATACTTTCAAACCACTCCCAATTGACCTCTCATTTGTAGAGCAATTTATATTCTTTTCCATCATCACCTTGACCTCATGAATTGAAGACTTATGTCAATATATTCATCCTTGTGGGTATATGATTACATCCTTCACTATCTCTCTAAACCTTGGACTCTTTACTTGAAGGAATCTATTTTCTTTGCATGACACAAGTGGTGCCGTGTGTCTTGCATAAGCACTTGAGTGCCATGTGTCTCATCTTGTTTTGCTTAGTTCAAGTCTCAAATCTTGTGGCGGCCATCTCCAAAATGGCATGCACATGAAACCTTGTAAATCATCACCATCATCTCTTGGCCAAATTGACAATTTGATCTAAGTGTTTTATTCTCCCACATAGGCACCAATGTCTATTATCACTTCTCTCCCAAATTTTAATACATCATCAAACCATTTTTAGCTAAACCTCCCAACACTCAACATTGGTCGACACTCATGAAGTGGCATTGCACTTTGCTTGTCCACTTGTAATGTCAACAAGTAGCCGGCCATGCCAAGCTCTTGGCATGCATGAGCTGAAAATTCTTCATCTCCACTTTCTTCTCTTACAAGTCTTGCCTCCCACCTAACCCAATCACTAAATGGGCAGCCACCCACCTTAGCCAATCACAAAGGAGGCAGCCAACTCCCTCTCCCTCTATAAAACTCACTTGGCCGGCCACCCCCTCCACCTTTGGCTCTCATTTTTGACTCTCCACTCCTTCCACCACTCACTCACACTCCTCTCCTACCTCTTCCCCACGAGCTGCTGCTCCCCCAAGGCTCCATGGCCGGCCATGGCCATGAAAACCGACCAAGAGGAAGCTCCCCTCCTCCCTCAAGCTTCCCCTCACCATGAGAGCATCCCTCTCCTTCTTCTCCCCAACCCTAGATGGTTTTCTTTCATCTTCTTCTTCCTCCATTGCTAAGATTGGATCTTGATGCAGGTGCATGTTGAACTATGCATGGAGAAGCTTGAGCAATCCTCAGATCTGAAGCTCTTGATCCAAGTTCGTCCAAATCCTTGCAGTAATTTCTGTAATCTTGCTGTTTCAGATTCTGGTACGAACTTGTAAAATCCACCAAATCTCGTGTGCAGATCCAAATCGAGTGATTCAAAGTTCCGCAGGTAGATATTGAAAAGATCTACAACTTGGCGTTGGTCTCATCCTCAAATTCGTTACGGATCTTGCATGGTAAATAAAGTTCTGGAAACATGCAGAATCACTGTTTGTTAGATTTCTCCCGTTTTACAAAACCTTTTTGAGCAAACTAAACTGTGGGTGAAAGCCCTCTCCAGTACCTTCATTTTGGCGGTGGTTTCACTTCGATTGACCTCCTGAAACTGAAATGGTTCACAGATCAAGATCTGGTCAGATCTGACTTTGTCGAATTAAACCAGGAGCTTGGAGACGAATTTTTGAATGAAACCAACTGGGTAAGAACCACCTATTCAATACCTTTCAGATGCAGCAAGCCTCATATTTTTCTGATGTGTGTATAATTTTTGGTGAATTAAACTTGTTCTGTGTGTTCTGCAGACATGACTGTTAGCTTTTAATTCATCAAAAATCCATTTTTGAACCTAATTGAGTGATTCCAACTTTGTAAGACTACTGAATGTTTTCTTAATCACCTCAAACAAGTTTCAAAACTTTATCTGTTCTGTAACTCCAGAGAGAAAGAAAATGGTACAGACATGCAGTAGATTTGTAAATCCATTTGTGAGAGTTTCAGAAATAATTTGAACCCAAATCCAATTGTGTATGCATCTCTGTTTAATTACCTTTCAAATGCAAGTGGCCTCATATTTTTAGGATTTTTCTACGATTTATGGCTTACAGATCTTGTTTTCTGGACAGTCAGATTCAAAGAAATTCCTAAAATTGTAGGTTTAATATTTTTGGGTAATTCCAATTGGGTTGGTCTTGTATTAGTACTGGCTATATAGGAAAAATATTATTAGTCTCTGTTCATACATATTTGTTACTGTTAGTAATGTTTATGTGTGACATGCTTTGTTGAAGCAAAACTTTTCGGTTTATTTAAAACCCTTGACCAACTCTTTTTAGTAGAGATGGACAACCCTTGTTTTATGCTTGCAAAATAAAACCTCTGCAACCTAACATTAGCTCTTTTGTTTTTCTTAAGTTTTCAAATGATGTGGAATATGGTTTGCTTCCTATTTAGGATGTTGTGTTATGTGAGCAAACTAAGTTAGGAAAACTGTTTTCTACTTTTATAAAAATGTTAGAAAATATTTTGTGAATGTATTTGATGTCAAACTAATGCTCTTGTCCTCTTTATGATGTTATCTACCAGGGGATGTTTGGTTTATACCATGGTGATAACAGAGAGAGGCAATTGCTAAGTCATGGCGCTCTCATACCTTCACTAGGTAAATAGATTGGGTTCTCTTTTAGTTGCTTTGTAGTATCTACAAGTCCTTAGTCTGTTATACCTTGGCTGCATGGTTAGTTGTTGATTGTTGAATGATGTTTTGTTGGTGCAATGTGATTGATTGTGTTCCTTTTATATTTTCCGGCGATAGATGCGAACAATTCCGGAGAAGAAGAAGAAGTGGAATCGGACGAGGATTTCAATTATATATGTTGTTGGGATTCTTATATTGATGGAATTGAAGAAGTCCGGGGACAAATAAGCCAAGGCAAGCCATCTTTTGATCTCTGATTTGGTGTCTAGTTGGATGTCATTTGTTGATGTCCAAAGCACCTTGAATTCTATGTGTGTTGTTCTCTCCATTTATGTCATCTATGTGTGTTTTCAAGTGGGGTACTCTCTAGTGGCGATACTCCACTATTGTCTTTGTGATTATGGGATGCATGGTTTCATGGCCGTGCTATTCCCCTTGGTCATCTTGTATGCTCAACTTGAGCATCTTCCCTCTCAAGATAGTAACTTACACCACACTCACCACTTTTGTAGTTTAGAGGTATCAATGTCAAGGTCTTGGTGTAATTCTCAACTTGAGAGGAGTATGCCGTGTACCCTATTGGAGAGTTGGTTGGATAGTGATTCTCCACTATCCACATTGTATAGTTAGTACCACAAATCTGAGATTATATTCCTCTTTGTGTTGTCATCATACATGCTTACCTTAAGTGAGTATGATCCACCCATTACTCTTTTTACACCATCTATGGCAAGATGACTCTCATCTCGGCCATAGTGCAATAGTAGTTCCACTCATGAAACTATAGGTTGGGAACCCCTCAAGGCTTACCTTGTTGTAAATGTTTGTGAAAACCTTGGGTAAGTTAACTCTACCCAAGCGTATGTTTTGGAAAGGAAAAGTTCTTGGACAAGGATGTTGGAGGGATATACCTTGGGTAAGTTAACTCTACCCAAGGGTATGTTGTGGAAAAGCAAATGTTTTGAACAAGGTTGTTCGGAGGAATATGGTTGGTTGTTGACAAATAAAGGAAGTGTGGGTAAAATGTTTTTAAAGGAGCACTGCGTATAAGTGTACGCCAGCCCAACTTTTATTGCGCAACCACTCTACCCCAACGTGGGAACGGGGCTTAGCCCTAGTTTGTTGAAGCTGGCATGAGACACCTTCACAACTCTCTAGGAGGGTCACGATGACCTCTGACGCCGGGTTGCGCTCTGAAGGAGGCAATACACTGTAGTTGTCTATAGCCGGACGATACTGAGGGTCTTCTGACGTGGCGCCGGAGATACGCTCAAAAGGAGGTATGCTGCCGGGGTGCCGGGAAGGGGTAAGCCCGCAGGGAAGGGCTCATGTCGGTGGAGATAAGCGAAAGGTTATGTTCGGGTATCCGTCGTGGCATATGTTGTTATGCGGGGATGATGCCCACACGATAGGTATCCGGATAGTTGTGGGGAAAGTGTGCAAACTCTGCAGAGTCAAATCTATTCGAATAGCCGCGTCCGCGGTCATGGACGGGTTGCAAAGGCCTACCTTAACCTGGGCTTGAGTTTTGTTTTGTTAAATGCTTTACAAAGGAAATGTGTGTTGGATGTACCGGAAGGGTACGGGAAAAGGGTGTGTGTCGACCATATGGAGATGGTCGTGGAAAAACTAAGACCAAGTGGGGAACTCTTTCCTAGTGTTTCATGTAGATGAACTCTTCTTTAACAAAGATATAGAGATGTCATAGGACTTCCATAGCGCCCGCATCAATTGAGATGCCGGAACGCTACCTCTTCTTTAAAGATATAGAGATGTCGTAGTCTATCTTTGAAGTATCTTCTTCAATAAAGATATAGAGATGTCATAGGACCACCATAGTGTCCCCATCACTGGAGATGTCGGGATGCTATATCCACAAGAGAAACTAATTCTCTTTCACATGCTATATCCACAAGAGAAACTAATTCTCTTTCACATACTATATCCACAAGAGAAACTGATTCTCTTTCACATGCTATATTCACAAGAGAAACTATTCTTCCTCTCTTGTCTCTTTTAGTTAGCATTGTTAGCACCCTTCTTGATGGTTTTGCGAGTACAATTCCAATGTACTCACGGCTTTGTCCCTGGCTATTTACTTGGCCAGACTTGAAGGAGTTCGACAGATGAAGAAGGAGTTGGCGACGTCTATGCGAGCTAGAACGTCTTCCCAGTCTGTGTAGGGTTAAGGCAGATGACTTGGGCTCTGCGCTGCCAAGTGATTCCGCTACTCTGATGATTAGATTAGGCCCTTCGAGGCTATTATGTAAAGATGGTCATGTGACCTTGTTGTAATTTTCTTATTCCGTTTTGTAAAGGATGATGTAATTTGATATCAGTTCGGTTATGTGTTCACGGCACACTGATCATGGGAGCGTGAACTGTATACATAACAGGGAATTTCGGACAGCTAGTCCGGGGTCCCCACATGCAGCGCAGGATCGCCATCGCCGAGCACGACGAGCAGTTGATGCGCCAGTGGAGGGCGCTATTCCCCAACGACGTCGACAACACCGACGCGTTCTTGGCTGACCTCGGGCACAAGGTCCAACAGGCGCCACCGTCGGGCCGTCGCCGAGTTCGAGCTCGACAACCCGAATACAACTTGGGCCGAAAACGACCCTCGGTGGGATGACATTTGGACGGAGACAACCTCCGACGACGAGTAGAGACTAGACTAGTCGTTTATCTATTTTATTGTAATTTCAATAAAGTCGTTGTCGGTCGTTTGTCGGTTGTTTTTGTTCAATAAAGTTTTTATTACGATTGAACTGGAATTAAAGTACAGAGCTCAACTGAAAATTAAGATACATGGCCAGATTCAAATGTTGGAGCCATTCAGTCATAGTCGTGCCTAGCCCTATAAACGTCGCCACTATAGTCATCATAGTCGCCGACGTCATTGTCGCTAGCATCGGGGTCGCGGTTGTCGAACCTCGGCGGGTAAGCACGTGTGGGCTGGGACTAAGGGTAGCGCTGGCGGGGGCCACGGTAGGCCATGACGCTCAGAGAGGCCGCTGCGCCACCACAGCCGACGCCGGCCTCGTTGAAGTTCGAAGGAGGTGGGCCGTCCTCCTCGTACCTGGCGAGCGCTCACGCTGATTGATGAAGAAGCTGTCCCAAGTCAGGCTGTAGTCGGGATGCCACTGGGGATTCCTCTGCTGCTCTGGCGTGAGCTCGAAGTAGTAGTGGTTCGTGATGGCCATCTCACGTGTCACACCTAGAGGGATAGGAGGGACCGGTACGCCTCCGACGCTCAGCAACCAGCCGGTCGGGACGCGGTAGCCCGTGGCAGGGTAGTTTGAGGCGCAGCGCCTCCGCCTCCCGGGGTGTTAGAGATACGATGGAAGCCATGGGAGAGAGTGATGAGGTTTGCAGATATGAGTCTAGATGTGATATGTAAATGGAGGCCAAGCCTACATGTATATAGTGAAAAATGGCGGGAAGACGGAGGCGGGAAGCGGGGAAATCGCGGGAAGAAAATAGGGAACGCAGTAAGGCGGAAACTTTCATCCCGTGGGGGCTCAAACCGGGATAAAAGATAGGGGGCCTTATCTCGGGGAGGCTTATCTAGGAGGGCCTTATCTTGGGGAGACTTATCTAGGAGGGCCTTATCTGGGGGTGGCGTGCGGGCAACCATTAGTCCCAACTGGTGGGTGCAACCGGGACTAAAGCTGTCGGCAGGATGAGAATGTGTCGGTAACCTTTAGTCACGGTTGGTGGGTGCTGATACGTCTCCAACGTATCGATAATTTCTTATGTTCCATGCTACTTTATTGATGATACCTACATGTTTTATGCACATTATATGTCATATTTATGCATTTTCTGGAACTAACCTATTAACAAGATGCCGAAGAGCCAGTTGTTTTCTGCTGTTTTTGGTTTGAAAATCCTAGTAAGGAAATATTCTCGGAATTGGACGAAATCTTCGCCCAGGGTCCTATTTTTGCACAAAGCTTCCGAAGACCGAAGAGATAACGAGTGGGGCCACGAGGCGGGGGGACAGAGCGGCACGCCTGTGCCCCGGCCGCGCGGCCCTACCCCTGGGCACCTCGTGTGGCCCCCGCGTTGACCTTCCGCCTACTTCTCCGTCGCGAAACCCCCAGATGAGAGCCACGATACGAAAACCTTCCGAGACGCCGCCGCGAATCCCATCTCGGGGGATTCAGAGATCGCCTCCCGCACCCCGGAGGGGATTCATCTCCCGGAGGACTCTTCATCGCCATGATCGCCTCCGAGTGATGAGTGAGTAGTTCACCCCTGGACCATGGGTCCATAGCAGTAGCTAGATGGTCGTCTTCTCCTTGTTGTGCTTCATTGTTGGATCTTGTGAGCTGCCTAACATGATCAAGATCATCTATCTGTAATACTATATGTTGTGTTTGTCGGGATCCGATGGATAGAGAGTACTATGATTATGGTGATTATCAATATATTGTTTATGTGTTGTTTATGATCTTGCATGCTCTCCGTTATTAGTAGAGGCTCTGGCCAAGTTTGTACTCTTAACTCCAAGAGGGAGTATTTATGCTCGATAGTGGGTTCATGCCTCCATTAAATCGGGACAGTGACAGAAAGTTCTAAGGTTGTGGATGTGTTGTTGCCACTAGGATAAAACATTGATGCTATGTCTAAGGATGTAGTTGTTGATTACATTACGCACCATACTTAATGCAATTGTCCTGTTGCTTAGCAACTTAATACTGAATGGGGTTCGGATGATAACCTGAAGGTGGACTTTAGGCATAGATGCAGTTGGATGGCGGTCTATGTACTTTGTCGTAATGCCCAATTAAATCTCACTATATTTATCATATCATGTATATGCATTGTTTCTCTATTTGTCAATTGCCCGACTGTAATTTGTTCACCCAACATGCTTTTATCTTATGGGAGAGACACTCTAGTGAACGTGGACCCCGGTCCTATTCTTTACATAGCATACAATCTACCGCAATTGTGTTTTACCGTTTTCTTTGCAAACATCTTCCACTCGATACGCTTAATCCTTTGTTACGCAAGGTGAGATTGACAACCTCACTGCTTCGTTGGGGCAAAGTACTTTGGTTTTGTTGTGCAGATTCCATGTTGGC
Organism: Lolium multiflorum; assembly: GCA_030979885.1. Taxonomy (NCBI): domain Eukaryota; kingdom Viridiplantae; phylum Streptophyta; class Magnoliopsida; order Poales; family Poaceae; genus Lolium; species Lolium multiflorum. The sequence goes on along the minus strand of CM061749.1, from coordinate 47,880,961 downwards.
GCCGGAATCCCTGTTGTTGCGCCGCATCACATTTCGCCACCATCAACCTTCAACGTGCTTCTTGGCTCCTCGGTTCGATTAAAGGTTTCTTACGAGGGAAAACTTGCCACTGTGCGCATCATACCTTCCTCTTGGGGTTCCCAACGGACGTGTACATTTACGAATCAAGCCTGTTTCTCGGCGCCGTTGTCGGGAGATCAAGACACGCCCGTAAGGGAGTCTCCACTTCTCAATCTCTTTACTTTGTTTTTGTCTTGCTTTATTTTATTTACTACTTTGTTTGCTGCACCTAAACAAAACACAAAAAAATTAGTTGCTAGTTTTACTTTATTTACTGTCTTGCTCTCTATATCAGAAACACAAAAAAATTAGTTACTTGCATTTACTTTATCTAGTTTGTTTTATTTACCGTTGCTAAAATGAATACCCCTGAAAATACTAAGTTGTGTGACTTCACAAATGCAAATAATAATGATTTCCTATGCACACCTATTGCTCCACCTGCTACTAAAGCAGAATTTTGAAATTAAACCTCGCTTTACTAAATCTTGTCATGAGAGATCAATTTTCTGTTGTTAGTTCTGATGATGCTGCTGCCCATCTCAATAATTTTGTTGAACTTTGTGAAATGCAAAAGTATAAAGATGTAGATGGTGATATTATTAAATTGAAAGTGTTTCCTTTCTCATTAAGAGGAAGAGCTAAAGATTGGTTGCTATCTTTGCCTAAGAATAGTATTGATTCATGGACTAAATGCAAGGATGCTTTTATTGGTAGATATTATCCTCCCGCTAAAATTATATCTTTGAGAAGTAGCATAATGAATTTTAAACAATTAGATACTGAACATGTTGCTCAAGCATGGGAGAGAATGAAAACTTTGGTAAAGAATTGCCCAACCCATGGAGTGACTACTTGGATGATCATCCAAACCTTCTATGCAGGACTAAATTTTTCTTCGCGGAATTTATTGGATTCAGCTGCTGGAGGTACCTTTATGTCCATCACATTAGGGGCGGCTACAAAACTTCTTGATGATATGATGATAAATTACTCTGAATGGCACACGGAAAGAGCTCCACAAGGTAAGAAGGTAAATTCTGTTAAAGAAACCTCTTCCTTGAGTGATAAGATTGATGTGATTATGTCTATGCTTGTGAATGGTAGATCTAATGTTGATCCAAATAATGTTCCTTTAGCTTCATTGGTTGCTCAAGAAGAAAATGTTGATGTGAATTTCATTAAAAATAATAATTTCAACAACAATGCTTATAGGAACAACTCTAATAACTATAGGCCATATCCTTCTGCTAATGGTAATGGTTATGGTAATTCTTATGAATTCTTACAATAATAATAGGAATGTACCCTCTGGTCTTGAAGCCATGCTTAAAGAATTTATTAGTACACAAACTGCTTTTAACAATCTGTGAGGAAAAGCTTGATAAAATTGATACTATTACTTCTAGAGTTGATAGACTTGCCTCCGATGTTAATCTTTTAAAATTGAAAGTTATGCCTAATAATGATATTGATAATAAGATTACTACTACATCAAATGCCATCCAAGTTAGAATTAATGAGAATATAAGATTAATGGCTGAGTTGCGTGCTAGGTGGGATAGAGAAGAAAATGAAAAACTAGCTAAAGAGAATAATGTAGCTAAAGTTTGGACTATTACCACCACTAGTAATGTTAATTCCTCACATGTTGATACGGTGGATCCAAGCCGATCCACCTTGATTGATGCCCGATCTTTCACAGCGAGAACCTGGGGTAGAGAATCCTCCCAACAACGCGATGAACGCAGCCTGGAGAAGAGGGAACGAATCCAGCAAGCAACGGATCGATGAACGATACGCCTCAAACCAAGAGCTAGACAATCCTTGATGAACACAAGAACCTTCGCAGCGGATAATAATAGATAAACGGCAGCGCCGTACCCCCGGAGGGATGATACACGTGAACACACGCAACTAGGTATAACCTAACTTTTAGACTAAACTTGAACTACCTAAACCCTAGCCGCCCCACCTCCTTATATGAGGGGAAGGGTGGCCGGCCAGCCCTTGCTGGGCTGGGCGCCCCACTATGGGCCTCCCTAACTTGGTTGGACAGGCCCAAACCAAGACTGACTCGATTTATTAAAAATCCCTAATTTGCCAATATATGACAATTACAAAAACTAAGATAATTAAGCTGGTGGAGTCCTGAATCTAGGCTCCACATAGGCCTCCATGCCCGTATCATCCTCCCCCTTCAAGAAGCGTTGTCCCCAACGCGTGAGGGTCTTCTGGAAAAGGTGACGTGATATGAACATGACACGTCCTCGCCGTCTTCAAGTCTTGCTTGCCTTCCACACCACATCCTCCCTCGCGGCCTGCTTGACTTGATACAGCACTTGGCGCCTCCTTGCGTCTCCATATGAGCTTGTACGTTGGCGCCAACTCCTTCTTCTTGCGAGGTTTTGATGGACCCTTGTGTCGCTGCACATGACCCTGCACAAGATGTGTAATTCCTGGGCCACATAGATGTCTTACACGTCCATCCTTGCCTCGATGCATCCGCGGTGTCGCGGAAAACTGGACTGCAGTACTCCTAGCACGGTAGTGCCGCTGCCCACTGTCTCCACTGACGCGCTCGCCTCCCACTCCTCCCACGCGCATCTGCGCCATATGTACTGAAACACCATCAGCACAAACATCATCAGTCTGCATACTAGCATCAACACAAACTGGAACTGTAGCACATGCTGCAACATCCACATCAACAACAAGTGTAGCTTCATCCGGCTTGTCACCAACAAGAACTGGCTTGTCATCTACAGGCTTGGCTGAAACATCACCAACATCAATGCTCGGAACATCATGCACCTCTTGCTGCACTTTAGGCTTGTGCAACTTCTCCTTACGCACCACTAACTCCACATCGGACTTGATATGATCATCACCCATAGGCTTCAAAGTCCGCTGTTTGCCACCATGCATAAAAGAATATGTATTTGCTCGCCCAGCATGTGTCACATTACGATCATACTGCCAAGGACGCCCAAGTAGCAATCCACACACCTCCAATGGCAACACATCGCAATCTATCTCATCAACATAATCATCAACTGTAAATGGCACACGCACCTTGTGAGTAATCTTCAGCATACCACAGCTATTCAACCACTCAAGACGTTTAGGTTCAGGAAGACGCCATGTAGACAACCCCAATGCTGCCACCATCGCCTTGCTAATGCCATTAGTACAGCTACCACCATCAATCATCAACTTGCAAGCTTTGCCCTTTACAATGCACTGAGTCTGAAACAAACTCCACCGCTGAACCTTGTCAACTGTCTTGCAAGCATCATCTTGTACCTTCTTGAGTTGCATATTCAGCCCGCTCAATGGTACATCCTCCTCAACAGTCACAATAGTGCTCTTGGTATCAGAGCCAGGTTTCCTCTCCTCTGAAGATTTCACCTCGACCTTAGTGACTGTTGGTAGTGGAACAATCTCCTTAATAGGAACTATGCACTTGTCCACTTTCTCTATTGCATGTACAACTCGGGATGGCTGCACACTCTCCTCCATGTATGGTACCACGAAACCACTACGAAGAAAAGTTTTGTAATCTTCCCAAGTTTCAGCAAATTCACCTCTGTCCACCGCATCTTCCCAACAACGTTCTAATGCCTCGTCCACACGCCGTATAGCAAGGTAAAATGCATAAGAACTGTTGAACTTCCTCTTGTATGTGCGACATCGAGCAAAACCCAATTCCATGTTCCTTTCCCAATCTTCATACTCCTGAACTGTCGCAAGACGGTGTAGATACCAACGAAGACTGGATGGTGGACGCTGCTCTCCCTTCAAGCAATCCAGATAGTCATTGAACACATAACTAGACTTCTTCTTAAGAGTACACTTCATGCCCAGAACATCGCCCGGAAACTCACCAACATCAACAGCATCAATAGCCATAGCTCGCGCGAAACAAACAATCCGCAAAAACAGCTCACGGCAGAAAATTCTGTCGCGGCGAGGGCGCGAAATCACAGCGGCGAAAAACGGTCCTGGCCCGGTTGGCCGGTTGAGGCCGGCTGCCCGGTCAGTGGCCGGTTGACCGGCCGGCCGCCGGTCTCCTGACGGAAATCTTCTTCTTCCTCGCGATTCCAAACTCGAAAATTCGCGATTCTGGCCGCCGAAACAATGGAAACAATGGCAAAACCTCGCCCAAACAGCTCCAAACTTCCTCCAACTCAACCTCCTTGACCGAGAGCCAATCTCCTCCGATCCAGAGCCAACCTTCTCCGATGCAAACCGATCTAGATGCGATCGATCAACAAAACCTCGCCGTGAGCAACCCAGAAAGCTGATACCACATGATACGGTGGCTCCAAGCCGATCCACCTACGGTTGATGCCCGATCTTTCACAGCGAGAACCTGGGGTAGAGAATCCTCCCAACAACGCGATGAACGCAGCCTGGAGAAGAGGGAACGAATCCAGCAAGCAACGGATCGATGAACGATACGCCTCAAACCAAGAGCTAGACAATCCTTGATGAACACAAGAACCTTCGCAGCGGATAATAATAGATAAACGGCAGCGCCGTACCCCCGGAGGGATGATACACGTGAACACACGCAACTAGGTATAACCTAACTTTTAGACTAAACTTGAACTACCTAAACCCTAGCCGCCCCACCTCCTTATATGAGGGGAAGGGTGGCCGGCCAGCCCTTGCTGGGCTGGGCGCCCCACTATGGGCCTCCCTAACTTGGTTGGACAGGCCCAAACCAAGACTGACTCAATTTATTAAAAATCCCTAATTTGCCAATATATGACAATTACAAAAACTAAGATAATTAAGCTGGTGGAGTCCTGAATCTAGGCTCCACATAGGCCTCCATGCCCGTATCATGCTGCCCCCCCTTCAAAAGGTAATATAATTGTTGAGGGTCTTAGTGCAAAGCGAACAAAACTGCCTGAAATTGCTAAAACTGCTGAAACTACTTGTGATAAAACTGCTGAAATTTTTTCCAACCTTGGGAACAATGATCCCATTGCTGTAGCTCATAATGATTTAGATTTTGATGATTGCCACATCTCTGAAGTTATAAAGTTCTTACAAAAACTTGCTAAAAGTCCTAATGCTAGTGCTATAAATTTAGCCTTTACAAAACATATTACAAATGCTCTCATAAAAGCTAGAGAAGAGAAACTAAAACTTGAAACTTCTATTCCTAGAAAGTTAGAAGATGGTTGGGAGCCCATCATTAAAATGAAATTCAATGACTTTGAATGTAATGCTTTATGTGATCTTGGTGCAAGTATTTCTGTTATGCCTAAAAAATTTATGATATGCTTGACTTGCCACCATTGAAGAATTGTTATTTGGATGTTAATCTTGCCGATAATGTTAAAAAGAAACCTTTGGGGAGGATTGATAATGTGCATATTACGGTTAACAATAACCTTGTCCCCGTTGATTTTGTTGTTTTGGATATCGAATGCAATGCATCTTGTCCTATTGTGTTGGGAAGACCTTTTCTTCGAACTGTTGGTGCTGTTATTGATATGAGGGAAGGTAATATTAAATATCAATTTCCTCTCAAGAAAGGTATGGAACACTTCCCTAGAAAGAGAATGAAGTTGCCTTTTGATTCTATTATTAGAACAAGTTATGATGTTGATGCTTCTACTCTCGATGTTACTTGATTTGCACTTCTGCGCCTAGCTGAAAGGCGTTAAAGAAAAGCGCTTATGGGAGACAACCCATGTTTTTACCTACAGCAATTTTTTGTTTTGTTGAGTCTTGGAAGTTGTTTACTACTGTAGCAACCTCTCCTTATCATGTTTTTGTGCCAAGTAAAGTTTCTATGTCAAAGTTGATGTTATATTTGGGATCGCTGCGCAGAAACAGCATTGCTGTCTGTCACGAATCTGGGCACAGTTCTCTGTAGAAAATTCGAAAAAATCTGCCAATTTACGAGCGTGATCCTCAGATATGTACGCAACTTTCATTAGTTTTGAGTTTTTCCATTTGAGCAAGTCTGGTGCCAACTTTAAATTCGTCTTTACGGACTGTTCTGTTTTGACAGATTCTGCCTTTTATTTCGCATTGCCTCTTTTGCTATGTTGGATTCATTTCTTTGATCCATTAATGTCCAGTAGCTTTATGCAATGTCCAGAAGTGTAAAGAATGATTGTGTCACCTCTGAATATGTGAATTATTAATTGTGCACTAACCCTCTAATGAGTTTGCTTGAAGTTTGGTGTGAAGGAAGTTTTCAAGGGTCAAGAGAGGAGTATGATATACTATGATCAAGAGGAGTGAAAGCTCTAAGCTTGGGATGCCCCGTGGTTCCCCTGCATATTCTAAGAAGACTCAAGCGTCTAAGCTTGGGGATGCCCAAGGCATCCCCTTCTTCATCGACAACATCATCAGGTTCCTCCCCTGAAACTATATTTTTATTCAATCACATCTTGTGTTCTTTACTTGGAGCGTCGGTTTGTTTTTGTTTTTGTTTGTTTGAATAAAATGGATCCTAGCATTCACTTGTGGGAGAGAGACACGCTCCGCTGTTGCATATGGACACATATGTCCTTAGGCTTTACTCATAATGTTCAAGGCGAAGTTTCTTCTTCGTTAAATTGTTATATGGTTGGAATTGGAAAATGCTACATGTAGTAATTCTAAAATGTCTTGGATAATGTGATACTTGGCAATTGTTGTGCTCATGTTTAAGCTCTTGCATCATATGCTTTGCACCCATTAATGAAGAAATACATAGAGCTTGCTAAAATTTGATTTGCATATTTGGTCTCTCTAAGGTCTAGATAATATCTAGTATTGAGTTTTGAACAACAAGGAAGACGGTGTAGAGTCTTATAATGTTTACAATATGTCTTTTATGTGAGTTTTGCTGCACTTGTTCATCCTTGAGTTTGCTTCAAATAACCTTGCTAGCCTAAACCTTGTATCGAGAGGGAATACTTCTCATGCATCCAAAATCCTTGAGCCAACTACTATGCCATTTGTGTGATACCCACAAGTATAGGGGGTGTATCGTAGTATCTTCGATAAGTAAGAATGTCGATCCCAACGAGGAGCGGTAGGTGTTGGCAGCGGTTTCGATGAAGGATTCACTGTAAATGCTCAGGCAAGTATTCAGGGGTTTTGATATTACGGATAAATAAAGTACGAGTAAGTAAAATGCGAGAGAAATAATTGCAGCGAGTGGCCCAATCCTTTTTAGCACAAAGGACAAGCCGGTTTGTTTACTTATAATGACCAAACGTTCCTGAGGACACACGGGGATTTTAGTCTAGTACTTTCGCTTCATGTGGCTTAATAATCTTCATTGTTTTGATAAGTGTTGTGTGGGTGAACCTATGCTAATGCATCGCCCTTCCTAGGACTAATACATACTTGTGATTATACCCCTTGCAAGCATCCGCAACTACAAGAAAGTAATTAAGATAAATCTAACCACAGCCTTAAACTCTGAGATCCTGCGATCCCTCCTGCATCGATATACTAACGGGGGCTCGGGTTTCTGTCACTCGGCAACCCCGCAATTAGCAACCGAATACAAGATGCACTCCCCTAGGCCCATAAATGGTGAAGTGTCGTGTAGTCGACGTTCACACGACACCACTAGAAGAATGACACCACAACTTAAATATCATAACATTGAATATTACTCAACCATAATTCACTACTAGCATTTAGACTTCACCCATGTCCTCAAGAACTAAACGAACTACTCACGAGACATCATATGGAATACAATCAGAGGTGATATGATGATGAATAACAATCTGAACATAAACCTTGGTTCAATGGTTTCACTCAATAGCATCTACAACAAGTATAGAATAACACGGGAGAGTTTCCCCTATCAAACAATCAAGATTTAACCCGAATTGCTACGGCGACGAGGTGCAGCGGTGGTGATGGCGGTGTAGATGGTGGAGATGATGATGATGATGATGGAGATGATGTCCCGCTCGATGACGATGGCGATGGCGTCGATTTCCCCCTCCGGGAGGGAATTTCCCCGGCGGATTCCTGCCCGCCGGAGAGCTCTTTTCTCTCTGGTGTTCTCCGCCCCGCAGAGGCGGCTGTAACCCTTCGTGAGGTCCTCTCTGTGGCTTAGGTTTTCGGGACGAAGGAGTACGCGAAGAAAAGGAGGCGAAAGGGGTGTGGGGCCCCCAGCGCACGAGGGTGGCGGCGGGCCGCGCGCCGCCTGTGGTCTGGGCCACAGTGGCTCTTCTCTTCTCCCCCTTCTGGCTCCCTCCGTCATCTGGAAAAATAGGAATTTACGTGAAATTTCCTTCCACAGTTGATCTTCCGAAATATTGCGTTCTGACGGTGCTTTTTTCAGCAGAATCCTGGCTCCGGTGCTTGATCCTCCAATAATGATGAAACATGCAAAATAGATGAAATAACATAAGTATTGTGTCCCAATATGAAATATATCAATGAATAACAGCAAATTATGATACAAAATAGTGATGCAAATTGGACGTATCAACTCCCCCCAAGCTTAGACCTCGCTTGTCCCCAAGCGAAACTGAGCTCGATAAACAAGACCACATGTTTATGGAGTGAAGAGTCGATAAATAAAATACGGACAAGAAGCATCATATTCATTCACACAAGACATTCTAGTAAACAACTTCCTCATATAACTCATCTTGAAATAAGTAAAGAGAAATCACAAGTAAAGGTGCATAAGAAATCATAATTGGTGATGGCAAACTTTGTTCTTGGTCAGAGAACTACTAACGGATTGTACTTCTAAGCAAAGCTTTCATATTAGATTTTATAGCTGAGCCTTCATATTTAAGCATGACAATCTCTTCATAATCATTGATAACTTCAAAGTCATATTCATTCAGATAAAATTGGTACTAAACAAGAAAGTATAAAAGACATGATTAACTGAATCATAGCATAAATGATTGATTCACAACAACTCAATTGCTTGCTTGAGATAGAGAGAAATAGGTTTACTGACTCAACATAAAAGTAAAAGACAGGCCCTTCGCAGAGGGAAGCAGGGATTAAATCATGTGCTAGAGCTTTTCAAGTTTTGAAATCATATAAAGAGCATAAAAGTAAGATTTTGAGCGGTGTTTGTTGTTGTCAACGAATGGTAGCGGGCACTCTAACCCCCTTGCCAAACGAACCTTCAAAGAGCGGCTCCCATGAGGGACGGCATCTCTACCAGCAAGGTAGATCATCCCCCTTCTCTTTTGTTTACACATGTATTTTAGTTTTATTAAGGATGACACTCCCCCCAACCTTGGCTTTCTCAATCCATGGCTAACCGAATCCTCGGGTGCCTTCCAACATTCACATACCATGGAGGAGTGTCTATTGCAAAATTAAGTTGCTTACTGATAAGTCAGAGCAAAACATGTGAAGAGAATTATTAATGAAAGTTATTAATTGGGGCTGGGAACCCCGTTGCCAGCTCTTATTGCAAAGTTATTGGATAAGCGGATGTGCCGCTAGTCCATTGGTGAAAGTCCGCCCAACAAGATTGAAAGATAAAACACCACATACTTCCTCATGAGCTATAAAACATTGACACAAATAAGGAGTAGTAGTTTGAATTATTTAAAGGTAGCACATGAAGTATTTACTTGGAATGGCAGAAAATACCATGTAGTAGGTAGGTATGGTGGACACAAATGGCATAGGTTTGGTCTAAAGTTATGGATGTATGAGAAGCATTCCCTCTCGATACAGGTCTTTGGCTAGCAAGGTTTGATAGCAAGCATAAAGGTTGAGGGAAACAAACAAATATACATATGATAGAACAATCATGCATCTTTCTCATAAGCACAAGCAATTTTAACTTTAGAATACTAAGCATAGAGATAATAGTAATATATCTAAGTGTATTTCTCTCTTCTATTAAACATCAAGATGTTGTTGCTATTGACCAATGCTAAGTTTGCCAAAACCAAATAGATTTACTTAATGCTCCCAAAGTGATATTAATACTCATGTCAAGAGTAATCATATAATAGAGATTGCAAACTAAAATAAGGTGTGCAAAAAGTAAATGATAAGACTTCTCATTAATATTCCATAACGATAACTCACACCAACGGATACATAGATAACTAACTAAGAGAGATACTTCCACATTGCATACTATTCCATATGATAACTTCCCTACTCATGATATGACACTACTTGATAGTAAAAGATAAAGGTGGTGATGTGATACCGCGGCACTCCCCCAAGCTTGGAACAAACCAAGGGGATGCCAATACCGATGATGAATTACTCCTTTGGTGATGATGGCGATGGATTCTTCTCGACAAGCTTCCTGACAAGCTCCTGTAAACCTTCAATCTCATAGGTGAGGTTGCGAATCATCTCCGAGTTGTGCTCAACGCGGCTCATAATCATGTCCGGTGGTGAATCCCAACTCTTAGAATTGTTTCCCCATCCTTCATCTTCAGATTTCATCTCTCCTGCATTGTCAGAACGATTTATATCCCAATTACTTGGCAACACTACCTTGGGGGTCCTTTCAGTTTGACGATCGTAGATTAGATTGCGGTAAGGGTTGTAATGGCTCGGAGAAGATGTCCTTGGAGCCAAGTAATGACGTGGAACCGCTCCTCCGGTAGCGATTCGTGCACTCCTCTTGACGTCGGATGGATTTGATATCACGCCAATACTTGCAACGGTGGCTTGCTGGTGTTCCTGCGGAGCTTCCTCCACTTCTTCCTCATCCTCTCTTGCGTCTTCTTTCTTCAGCTCCGGGTCTTGAATATTTTCCTTCAAAGGTTCCTTGTCCTTGTTGTTGGAGGCCATGGTGCTTCTAGATCAAAACAAATCTGGCAGAAAACAGCTCGAAACAAAACACGACGAGAAAACGATATTACGGACCTCCAGGGGTCCGGGGGATTATATAGCAAATATTTTTACGACAAAAGGAAGGTTCCAGGCCGAAAACGAGTGGAAACGGGACGAGCGAGGACCATAGGTCGGCGCGGCCAGGGTGGGGCCCGCGCCGGCCTATGGTGGCACGCCCTCGTGCGTCCTTTCCACTCCGTTTCGAACTCGTAATTTTTCATATTTTCTAAAAACAGCAGAAATAATGTTCGGAAAGGTAAACGCGGACTTTTTATTACCTGTACTGTTACCTATTCAAAGTCGAGTTCTGGCGGACTGTCAATTTGTCCTTTGATGAAAGCCTCCGGTGTTTCCACTTGAATAATATCAACATCAACATTATAAGAATCACCCGAGATATAATGCTTGAGTCTTTGTCCATTCACCACTTGTGTAGCATTGCCTTGGAGAGAGCTAATTTTAATTGCTCCTGAACGATACACCTCCTCAACAACATATGGTCCTTCCCACTTCGAGAGTAATTTCCCTGCAAAGAATCTGAGACGAGACCGATACAATAGAACTTGATCTCCAACATTAAATTCTCTTTTGATGATCCTTCTATCATGCCACTTCTTAACTTTTTCTTTAAAGAGTTTAGCATTTTCATAAGCTTCATTTCTCCATTCATCTAGAGAACTTAATTGCAACAACCTCTTATTACCGGCTAATTTAGGATCTTTATTTAGTTCTCTAACAGCCCAATAAGCTTTGTGCTCTAGTTCTAAAGGTAAATGACAAGCTTTTCCATAAACCATTTTATAAGGTGACATTCCCATAGGATTTTTATAAGCAGTTCTATAAGCCCATAGTGCTTCTTTCAATTTGCTAGGCCAATTCTTTCTAGATTTATTAACAGTCTTACCTAAGATAGCTTTAATCTCTCTATTTGATAATTCTACTTGACCACTAGTTTGAGGGTGATAAGCAGAAGCAATTCTATGATTAATACCATACTTAGCAAGAGTTTTTCTAAAACCTCCATGAATAAAATGAGAACCTCCATCAGTCATAATATATCTAGGTACTCCAAATCTAGGAAATATAACATCTACAAGCATTTTTATAGAGGTCTCACCATCAGCACTTTTTGTAGGTATAGCTTCTACCCATTTAGTAACATAATCAACAGCGACAAGTATATGAGTGTTACCTTCTGAAGAAGGGAAAGGACCCATGAAGTCGAATCCCCAACAATCGAATGGTTCAATAACAAGAGTATAATTCATAGGCATTTCATTGCGTCTGGAGATATTACCAACTCTTTGACATTCATCACAAGATAAAATAAATTTCCTTGCATCTTTGAAGAGTGTTGGCCAATAAAAACCTGATTGTAGAACCTTTTGCGCGGTTCTATCTCCAGCGTGATGTCCTCCATAAACACTTCCATGACATTTATTCAATATCTCCTGTTGTTCATATTCAGGAACACATCTTCGCATAATACCATCCACTCCTTCTTTATATAAGTGTGGGTCATCCCAAAAATAATGCCTCAAGTCATAAAAGAATTTCCTCCTTTGCTGAGCTGAAAAGGTTGGAGGCAAATACTTCGAAACAATAAAGTTAGCATAATCTGCATACCAAGGGCTCTCTCGCGAGCTCACCTTTATTACAGCCAATTGTTCATTTGGAAAACTATCATTAACAGGAACAGGATCATAAGCAATATTTTCCAATCTAGACAAATTATCAGCAACAGGATTATCAGCACCTTTCCTATCTATAATATGTAAATCAAATTCTTGCAACAGAAGTACCCATCTAATAAGCCTTGGCTTAGCATCTTTCTTTGTCATAAGGTATCTAATTGCAGCATGATCAGTATGAATTGTAACTTTTGAATCAACAATATAGGGTCTAAACTTATCACAAGCAAAGACTACAGCTAACAATTCTTTTTCAGTTGTAGCATAATTTCTTTGAGCAGCATCAAGAGTCTTACTAGCATAATGAATAACATTTAATTTTTTATCTACCCGCTGTCCAAGAACAGCGCCTACAGCAAAATCACTAGCATCACACATAATTTCAAAAGGCAAATTCCAATCAGGAGGTTCGACTACAGGAGCAGTTGTTAAGGCTTTCTTTAGAGTTTCAAAAGCTTCCTTACAATCATCATCAAAAACAAAAGGTACATCTTTTTGAAGAAGATTAGTAAGAGGCTTTGAAATTTTAGAGAAATCTTTAATAAATCTCCTATAAAACCCAGCATGACCAAGAACACTACGAATACCTTTAACATCCCTCGGATAGGGCATCTTCTCAATTGCTTCAACTTTAGCTCTATCAACTTCAATACCTCTCTCGGAAATTTTATGTCCCAATACAATTCCTTCATTAACCATAAAGTGGCATTTCTCCCAATTAAGAACAAGGTTAGTTTCTTCACATCTCTGCAAAACTTTATCGAGGTTTCGCAAGCAATTATCAAAAGAATTCCCATAGACAGAAAAATCATCCATGAACACCTCTACAATACTTTCGCAAAAACCATGAAAAATAGCAGACATGCATCTTTGAAAAGTAGCAGGAGCATTACATAAACCAAAAGGCATACGCCTATAAGCATAAGTTCCATAAGGACAAGTAAAAGTGGTTTTCTCTTGATCTTTAGCTTTAACAGCAATTTGTGAAAACCCAGAATAACCATCAAGAAAGCAAAAATGAGTATTTTTAGATAACCTTTCTAGCATTTGATCAATAAAGGGTAAAGGGTAATGATCTTTCTTAGTAACTTTATTAACTTTTCGAAAATCAATGCACATTCTATAACCTACAACTATTCTTTGAGGAATAAGCTCATCATTATCATTAGGCACAACAGTCATTCCTCCTTTCTTAGGAACACAATGCACAGGACTAACCCATCTACTATCAGCAATAGGATATATAATACCAGCTTCAAGAAGTTTTAATACCTCGTTCCTTACCACCTCTTTCATCTTCGGAATTAGACGACGTTGATGTTCAACAACAGGCTTTGCATCTTCTTCCATATTAATAGCATGTTGGCAAATAGAAGGAGAAATCCCTTTCAAATCATCAAGAGTATAACCAATAGCTCCTCGGTGTTTCTTCAATATTTCCAATAACCTTTCTTCCTCAATCTCTGAAAGCTTAGAACTAATAATAACAGGATATATTTTCTTATCATCAATATGAGCATATTTAAGATTATCAGGTAAAGGCTTTAAATCAAAAACAGGATCTTCCTTTGGTGGCGGTGTTGTACCCAAATCTTCCACCGGTAAATCATGCTTGAGAATAGGTTGGCGAAGAAAAATTTCCTCAAGCTCATCTCTTTCTTTCCTAAAAGCTTCACTTTCACTATTCTCCAAATGTTGCTGCAAAGGATTATTAGGAACAAGAACAATAGATGCACACTGCTCCATTTTAAAATCATTACTAGGCAAGTCAACTTTATAAGGAGTTTTGGTAAATTTAGAAAAGTTAAATTCATAAGGTTCACCAGCAAATCTAGTCAAAATTTTCTCTTTCTTACAATCTATAATGGCTCCACAAGTATTTAGAAAAGGTCTACCAAAAATGATAGGACAATGATCACTAGCAGCAGAACCAAGTACCAAAAAGTCAGCAGGATATTTAATCTTACCACATAGAACTTCCACATCTCGAACAATACCAATCGGAGAAATAGTTTCTCTATTAGCCAAATGAATAACCACATCAATATCTTCAAGTTCACAAGAACCAATTTCGTGCATAATCTCCGTGTAAAGCTCATAAGGAATAGCACTAACACTTGCACCAATATCACATAAACCATAATAGCAATGATCACCAATTCTAACAGATAGCATAGGAACACTAACTTGTTTGGATTTATTAGGATGTGAAACAATATTAGAAGCATCTTCACAGAAAATAATATGACCATCCTCTACATTTTCAGTCACAAGATCTTTAACTATTGCAACAACAGGTTCAATTTTAATTTGTTCTTCAGGTTCTTTAGGTTTCTTTTCACTTTTATTAACCGCACTAGATATGACAGAGTACTCCTTCATTTTAGCAGGGAAAGGAGTTTTTTCAATATAAGCTTCAGGAATAACATTATCAACAGTTTCAACCACTACACATTTGTTTACAGATGAATCAATTTTATCTTTATACGGTTCATGATACTTATCAAAATTCTTCTTAGGCAGTTCATAATGAGAGGCAAAAGCTCTATAAAGATTTGCAACAACTTGGGAATCAAGACCATATGTAGCACTCATATTACGAAATTTATCAGTATCCATAAAAGCTTCAATGCATTTATAATCATAAATTATACCTGATTCTCTATCTTTGTCATTCTCCCATCCTTCAGTATTTTCTTGGATCCGATCAAGAAGGTCCCTTTTAAACTCTTCATTCTTGCGTGTAAATGATCCAGAACAAGAAGTATCCAGCAAGGTCTTGTCTTGAAAAGAAAGTCTTGCATAGAAATTATCAATAATAACATTACCAGGAAGCTCATGAATGGGGCATTTGAGCATTAAAGACTTCAATCTCCCCCAAGCTTGGGCAATACTCTCTCCATCATGAGGCCAGAAATTATATATGCGGTTCCGATCTTTGTGAATTTCACTTGGAGGATAAAATTTGGAATAAAATAAAGGCACAATGTCCTCCCAATCAATAGAATCACCATTCTTCAGCAATTTATACCAGTGCGCCGCTTTACCAGACAGCGATATAGTGAATAGTTTCTTCCTAACTTCATTCATAGAAATACCTGCACATTTGAATAACCCGCATAATTCATGCAAAAACAATAAATGATCACCAGGATGGACAGTTCCATCCCCTTCATAGCGGTTATCCATAACACGTTCAATAATTTTCATAGGTATTTTATATGGTACTACTTCCTCACCTGGCGCTTCATCCACTACCGTTGCAGTAGTAGTAGATTTCCCAAATAGAAATTGAAGAGAGGATCTCTCCATAATGACTTATAGCAGCAGGCAGAAATAAAATCAGCACAAACAGTAAAGGTTTTCCTTACCAATTCCACTTACCAATAGCGCTTCACTCCCCGGCAACGGCGCCAGAAAATAGTCTTGATGACCCACAAGTATAGGGGGTGTATCGTAGTATCTTCGATAAGTAAGAATGTCGATCCCAACGAGGAGCAGAAGGTGTTGGCAGCAGTTTCGATGAAGGATTCACTGTAAATGCTCACAGACAAGTATTCAGGGGGTTTTGATATTGCAGATAAATAAAGTACGAGTAAGTAAAATGCGAGAGAAATAATTGCAGCGAGTGGCCCAATCCTTTTTAGCACAAAGGACAAGCCGGTTTGTTTACTTATAATGACCAAACGTTCCTGAGGACACACGGGGATTTTAGTCTAGTACTTTCGCTTCATGTGGCTTAATAATCTTCATTGTTTTGATAAGTGTTGTGTGGGTGAACCTATGCTAATGCACCGCCCTTCCTAGGACTAATACATACTTGTGATTATACCCCTTGCAAGCATCCGCAACTACAAGAAAGTAATTAAGATAAATCTAACCACAGCCTTAAACTCTGAGATCCTGCGATCCCTCCTGCATCGATATACTAACGGGGGCTCAGGTTTCTGTCACTCCGGCAACCCCGCAATTAGCAACCGAATACAAGATGCACTCCCCTAGGCCCATAAATGGTGAAGTGTCGTGTAGTCGACGTTCACACGACACCACTAGAAGAATGACACCACAACTTAAATATCATAACATTGAATATTACTCAACCATAATTCACTACTAGCATTTAGACTTCACCCATGTCCTCAAGAACTAAACGAACTACTCACGAGACATCATATGGAATACAATCAGAGGTGATATGATGATGAATAACAATCTGAACATAAACCTTGGTTCAATGGTTTCACTCAATAGCATCTACAACAAGTATAGAATAACACCGGGAGAGTTTCCCCTATCAAACAATCAAGATTTAACCCGAATTGCTACAGCGATGACGAGGTGCAGCGGTGGTGATGGCGGTGTAGATGGTGGAGATGATGATGATGATGATGGAGATGATGTCCCGCTCGATGACGATGGCGATGGCGTCGATTTCCCCCTCCGGGAGGGAATTTCCCCGGCGGATTCCTGCCCGCCGGAGAGCTCTTTTCTCTCTGGTGTTCTCCGCCCCGCAGAGGCGGCTGTAACCCTTCGTGAGGTCCCTCTGTGGCTTAGGTTTTCGGGACGAAGGAGTACGCGAAGAAAAGGAGGCGAAAGGGGCGTGGGGCCCCCAGAGCACAGGGTGGCGCGCCGGCCGGGCCTTGGGCCGCGCCGCCCTGTGGTCTGGGCCCACAGTGGCTCTTCTCTTCTCCCCCTTCTGGCTCCCTCCGTCATCTGGAAAAATAGGAATTTACGTGAAATTCCCTTCCACAGTTGATCTTCCGAAATATTGTGTTCTGACGGTGCTTTTCCAGCAGAATCCTGGCTCCGGTGCTTGATCCTCCAATAATGATGAAACATGCAAAATAGATGAAATAACATAAGTATTGTGTCCCAATATGAAATATATCAATGAATAACAGCAAATTATGATACAAAATAGTGATGCAAATTTGTATTTGTGTCCACCATACCTACCTACTACATGGTATTTCTCCGCCATTCCAAAGTAAATTGCTTGAGTGCTACCTTTAAAATTCCATCATTCACCTTTGCAATATATAGCTCATGGGACAAAATAGCCTTAAAAACTATCGTAGTATTGAATATGTACTTATGCACTTTATCTTTTATTAAGTTGCTTGTTGTGCGATAACCATGCTTCTGGGGAACGCCATCAACTATTGTTGAATATCATGTGAGTTGCTATGCATGTCCGTCTTGTCTGAAGGATCTATCATTTTAGTGGTTGGAGCATGCAAAATTGTTAGAGAAGAACATTGGGCCGCTAACTAAAGCCATGAATCATGGTGGAAGTTTCAGTTTTGGACATATATCCTCAATCTCATATGAGAATAATAATTGTTGCTACATGCTTATGCATTTAAGAGGAGTCCATTATCTGTTGTCCATGTTGTCCCGGTATGGATGTCTAAGTTGAGAATAATCAAAAGCGAGAAATCCAAAATGCGAGCTTTCTCCTTAGACCTTTGTACAGGCGGCATGGAGGTACCCCTTTGTGACACTTGGTTGAAACATGGCATGCAAAGATCCGGTAGTCCAAGCTAAGTAGGACGAGGTGCGGGCACTATTAGTATACTATGCATGAGGCTTGCAACTTGTAAGATATAATTTACATAACTCATATGCTTTATTACTACCGTTGACAAAATTGTTTCATGTTTCCAAAATAAAAGCTCTAGCACAAATACAGCAATCGAATGCTTTCCTCTTTGAAGGACCATTCTTTTACTTTTATTGTTGAGTCAGTTTACCTATCTCCTTCCACCTTAAGAAGCAAACACTTGTGTGAACTGTGCATTGATTCCTACATACTTGCATATTGCACTTGTTATATTACTTTATGTTGACAATATCCATGAGATATACATGTTATAAGTTGAAAGCAACCGCTGAAACTTAATCTTCCTTTGTGTTGTTTCAATACCTTTACTTTGATTTATTGCTTTATGAGTTAACTCTTATGCAAGACTTATTGATGCTTGTCTTGAAGTACTATTCATGAAAAGTCTTTGCTATATGATTCACTTGTTTACTCATGTCATTACCTTTGTTTTGATCGCTGCATTCATTACATATGTTTACAAATAGTATGATCAAGATTATGATGGCATGTCACTTCAGAAATTATCTTTGTTATCGTTTTACCTGCTCGGGACGAGCAGAACTAAGCTTGGGGATGCTGATACGTCTCCAACGTATCGATAATTTCTTATGTTCCATGCTACTTTATTGATGATACCTACATGTTTTATGCACATTATATGTCATATTTATGCATTTTCGGAACTAACCTATTAACAAGATGCCGAAGAGCCAGTTTCTGCTGTTTTTGGTTTCAGAAATCCTAGTAAGGAAATATTCTCGGAATTGGACGAAATCTTCGCCCAGAGTCCTATTTTTGCACGAAGCTTCCAGAAGACCGAAGAGATAACGAAGTGGGGCCACGAGGCAGCCAGGGACGGGCGGCGCGGCCGAGGCCTGGCCGCGCGGCCCTACCCCCTGGGCACCTCGTGTGGCCCCCGCGTTGACCTTCCGCCTACTTAAAGTCTCCGTCGCGAAACCCCCAGTACCGAGAGCCACGATACGGAAAACCTTCCAGAGACGCCGCCGCGAATCCCATCTCGAGGGATTCAGGAGATCGCCTCCGGCACCCTGCCGGAGAGGGGATTCATCTCCCGGAGGACTCTTCATCGCCATGATCGCCTCCGGAGTGATGAGTGAGTAGTTCACCCCTGGACCATGGGTCCATAGCAGTAGCTAGATGGTCGTCTTCTCCTTGTTGTGCTTCATTGTTGGATCTTGTGAGCTGCCTAACATGATCAAGATCATCTATCTGTAATACTATATGTTGTGTTTGTCGGGATCCGATGGATAGAGAGTACTATGATTATGGTGATTATCAATCTATTGTTTATGTGTTGTTTATGATCTTGCATGCTCTCCGTTATTAGTAGAGGCTCTGGCCAAGTTTGTACTCTTAACTCCAAGAGGGAGTATTTATGCTCGATAGTGGGTTCATGCCTCCATTAAATCTGGGACAGTGACAGAAAGTTCTAAGGTTGTGGATGTGCTGTTGCCACTAGGGATAAAACATTGATGCTATGTCTAAGGATGTAGTTGTTGATTACATTACGCACCATACTTAATGCAATTGTCTGTTGCTTAGCAACTTAATACTGAATGGGGTTCGGATGATAACCTGAAGGTGGACTTTTTAGGCATAGATGCAGTTGGATGGCGGTCTATGTACTTTGTCGTAATGCCCAATTAAATCTCACTATATTTATCATATCATGTATATGCATTGTTATGCCTTTCTCTATTTGTCAATTGCCCGACTGTAATTTGTTCACCCAACATGCTTTTATCTTATGGGAGAGACACCTCTAGTGAACTGTGGACCCCGGTCCTATTCTTTACATAGCATACAATCTGCAATTGTGTTTTACTGTTTTCTTTGCAAACATCTTCCACTCGATACGCTTAATCCTTTGTTACAGCAAGCCGGTGAGATTGACAACCTCACTGTTTCGTTGGGGCAAAGTACTTTGGTTTTGTTGTGCAGATTCCATGTTGGCGCCGGAATCCCTGTTGTTGCGCCGCATCACATTTCGCCACCATCAACCTTCAACGTGCTTCTTGGCTCCTCCTGGTTCGATTAAACCTTGGTTTCTTTCTGAGGGAAACTTGCCACGTGCGCATCATACCTTCCTCTTGGGGTTCCCAACGGACGTGTACATCACGCTGGTGGGTGCAACCGGGACTAAAGATGTCGGCAGGATAAGGACGTGTGGGTAACCTTTGTCATGGGTCAACCGGGACTAAAGCTGTCGGCGGGATAAGGACGCGTGGGTGGACGCACTGCTCGATGAGATAAAGCATGTAGCGCACGACGCCCTGTCAAAGGAACAAGACAAAGTAGAAGCGGCGCCGTGCCTATAAAAGGAGCATCGATACGCCTTGGCAAGCAGATCAACAAGCCAAGGAGAGTTTCATCCCCATGGATGGAGGAAAGGGTTGGGAAATCTCCCGTGGCGCGCTTCTCGAAGATGTCGTTGGTGCACACGCCCTACGGCATCTTCGGAAGTTGCGCCTCGGAACTCCTGCAAGGATGGAGAGTTTCATCCCCATGGATGGAGGAAAGGGTTGGGAAATCTCCCGTGGCGCAGCTTCTCGAAGATGTCGTTGGTGCACACGACGGCATCTTCGGAATGCGCCTCAAAAAGCCAACAAGCCCATGGTGGAGAGTTTCATCCCCATGGATGGAGGAAAGGGTTGGGAAATCTCCCGTGGCGGAACTTCTCGAAGATGTCGTTGGTGCACACGCCCTACGGCATCTTCGGAAGTTGCGCCTCGGAAAAATTTCCCTGCAAGCCCGTGAAAGACTCCATCTCCTCTAACAGTGTTGGGGAAAGGGTTCTCATTATTACATAAATGTAGAGATTGTCTTGGGAACTATATATGAAGAATACATTATTACATCGCCATCTAGTGTTGTGATCTTCTACGCCGTAGCCATGGAGAATCTTCATCATTTAGCAAGATGCTTGGGTCAATTTTCACCGTGAAGGGCGGAATTTCTTTAAACTTATTATAATCTTCTGACATGTCTGTCTTGTCATCCACTCCCACGATGTTTCTTTTCCCCGAAAGAACTATGTGGCGCTTTGGCTCCTCGGTTGATGTATTCTTTTGTTGATTTCTTTTTCTCGATTTGCTAGACATGTCCTTCACGTAGAAAACTTGAGCCACCTCGTTGGCTAGGACGAATGGCTCGTCCATGTACGCAAGATTGTTGAGATCCACTGTTGTCATACCGTACTTATCGTCTACCTGTACACCGCTGAGCTTCACCCATTTGCACCGAAACAAAGGGACCTTAAAAGTGGGTCCATAGTCAAGTTCCCATATCTCCTCTATGTACCCATAATATGTGGTGGTCTGCCCATTCTCGTCTTTTGCATCGAAGCGGACACCACTGTTTTGGTTGGTGCTCTTTTTATCTTGGTCGATCGTGTAAAATGTATTCCCATTTATCTCGTACCCTTGGAATGTACATATGTTTGAAGATGGTAACCTGGCCAACAAGTACAACTGCTCTACAACAGTGGTGTCACTCATGAGATGTCTTTGCAACCAACTGCCGAAGGTATTCATGTGTTGACGTGTAATCAAGGACTCGGGCTGGCCCGGGTTTATTTCTCGTAAAACATTCTTGTGTTTCTCGATGTACGGAGCCACCAAGCTGGAATTGTATAGAACTGTGTAGTGTGCTTGATTGAAAGAAATCTTGTCCCTGCACACCGTTGCTTTCCTTCCTAGTGTGCCTTTTCCAGTCAGCCTCCCCTCATACCGAGATTCAGGAACACCAATCGGCTTAAGGTCAGGAAGAAAGTCAACACAAAACTCAATGACCTCCTCAGTTCCGTAGCCCTTTGAGATACTTCCTTCCGGCCTAGCGCGGTTATGAACATATTTCTTTAAGACTCCCATGAACCTCTCGAAGGGGAACATATTGTGTAGAAATACAGGACCGAGAATTCTAATCTCTTCAACTAGGTGAACGAGGAGGTGCGTCATAATATTGAAGAAGGATGGTGGGAACAACAACTCGAAGCTGACAAGACATTCGACCACATCAGCCTGTAACCCTGACAAAGTTTCTGGATCCATTACCTTCTGAGAAATTGCGTTGAGGAATGCACATATCTTCACAATGGCTAGTCGAACATTTTCTGGTAGAAGTCCCCTCAATGCAACCGGAAGCAATTGTGTCATAAGCACGTGGCAGTCATGGGACTTTAGGTTCTGGAATTTTTTCTCCTTCATATTTACTATTCCCTTTATATTCGACGAGAAACCAGACGGAACCTTGATACTGAATAGGGCTTCAAAAAATATTTCCTTCTCTTGTTTGGTAAGAGCGTAGCTGGCAGGCCCTTCAAACTTCCCTGGATGATTGCCGTCTCGTCCTTTATGATGTTCCTGGTCCTCCCGTGCTTCTGTTGTATCTTTTGTCTTCCCATACACGCCCAGAAAACCTAGAATATTCACACAAAGATTCTTGGTCAGGTGCATCACGTCGATTGCAGAGCGGACTTCCAGGACTTTCCAATATTCTAGCTCCCAAAAAATAGATTTCTTCTTCCACATGGGCGCGTGTCCGTCAGCGTCTTTCGGAACAGGTCGACTGCCTGGACCCTTTCCAAAGATAACATTTAAATCCTTGACCATGTCAAATACATCAGCACCACTACGGGGGACAGGCTTCGGACGGTGTTCTGCCTCGCCATTGAAATGCTTGCCTTTTTTCCTTAAGGGATGCCTGCGCGGAAGAAAACGGCGATTGTACGGGTACACATTTTTCCTACTTTTTCCCAAATATTTACTTTCAGTCTCATCTAAACAGTGTGTGCATGCATTGTATCCCTTGTTCGTCTGTCCTGAAATGTTACTAAGAGCAGGCCAATCATTGATGGTTACGAATAGCAACGCTCGTAGGTCAAATTCTTGCTCGGTGTGCTCATCCCACACACGTACACCTGGTTCGGCCCACAACTCCAAAAGTTCATCAACTAATGGCCTTAGGTACACATCAATATCGTTGCCGGGTTGCTTTGGGCCTTGGATAAGCACTGACATCATAATGAACTTCCGCTTCATGAACAACCAAGGAGGAAGGTTGTAGACGGGCCAGGTGTTGTGACTGCAGCTCTGCTCCCCAAAAGGATTCATGCCATCTGTACTTAGACCAAACCATAAGTTCCTTGCCTCACCTGCAAAATCCGGGAACTCTCTCCCGATGTTTCTCCACTGCCGACCATCAGCGGGGTGCCTCAACATCGCGTCTTTCTTACGTTCTTCCATGTGCCATCGCAACAACTTGGCATGCTCTTTGTTTCTGAACAAACGTTTCAACCGTGGTATTATGGGAGCATACCACATCACCTTCGCAGGAACCCTCTTCCTGGGTGGCTCGCCCTCAACATCACCAGGGTCATCTCTTCTGATCTTATACCGCAATGCACCGCATATCGGGCATTTGTTCAAATTCTCGTACTTCTCACCGCGGTAGAGGATACAGTCATTAATACATGCATGTATCTTTTGCACATCTAATCCTAGAGGGCAGACAAGTTTCTTTGCTTCATACGTACTGACGGGCAATTCGTTATTTCTTGGAAGCAACTTCTTCAATATTATCAGCAATTTTTCAAACCCCGAGTCAGTCACACCGACCTCTGCCTTCCATTTCAGCAATTCCAATACGCTACCCAGCTTTCTCTGCCCATCTTCACAACCTGGGTACAACAATTTGTGGTGGTCCTCTAACATCTTGTCGAACTGCAACCTCTCCTTATCCGTGCCACAGTCTCTTCTTGCATCAGAAATGGCCCGACGAAGATCATCATCAACAGGATCATCTGTTTCCTGTTCTTCACCTCCTTCTTCTTCATTGTCTTCCATTGCGGTATCATCGTATTCAGAGAACATAGATCGGTACTGGTCATCGTTATCTTCTTCTTCATCGCCGTCTTCCATCATAACCCCTTCTTCTCCGTGCTTGGTCCAAACATTATAGCTGGACATGAATCCGAACCGAAGCAGGTGGCTCTTAATGTCTCTTGAGCAAGAGTAATCCTTCTCATTCTTACATTTCAGACATGGACAACACATAAAACCTTGCTTCGACTTGTTGGCCTCGGCCACAAGCAGGAAAGAATTCACGCCCTCTCTGAAAGCGGGAGCACATCGGTTACCGTACATCCATGGATGACTCATCTGCATCATAGGTACAATTATGTGTCAGATGCAATTACCATGCTAAAATTAGTATTGTGCGGACTATGTATACGAGAAAATAGTTGCTAACCTTTTAGGATCAAAAAGAGAAGAAATCTTATCAAATAAAATCAAGTGGCCTCCTCACAAACATTTCATCAAACACCTCTTGTGCACAAGAAGAAAAAAAGAGCTAGCATAAACCTCTCCACCTTTCACCACCAAGAAATAAATGTAGGGAGGTGAGGGGGGGGCTGTGTATATATAATGGCCCTTTTGTCGCGGGTTGTCACGACCCGCGACAAAGGTGCCGACGGCGCCAAGTGTAACGACCCGGAAAAACCCCATAGATTTGTTTCTCTCTGCTGCTTGTTTTTGTGTCGTTCCAAGTTCGTCATGCATCATGCATCATAACATCCATGTTTTCAATAAAATAAAACTATTTTATAAACCTTAAAATATTTTGTTCTCCTCTCATATGGTTTTTATAATAAACCCTAACCCCTCTCTTACTCCCTATTTTATAATTAAGCATTTTCTAAACAATTAAGGTTTGGAAATAAAATGTGTTTTGTTTTGGTTACAAATAAATTAAATATTTTCTAAACTAGTTTTTGAATCTCACTCTCTCTCTCTCCCTGGTTCAAAATTCAAAACAGAATTGAATCCAATTTTCAAATAGTTTGTAAAAATGAAAACAAAAGAAAAACCCTAACCCTAATCCTCCTGGGCCTCACCTCTCTTCCCGGCCCGATTCCTCTCTTTCCGGCGACCTTTTCTCTTCCCTCGGCCCAACCCACGGCGAGTACCCTTGCTTTCGTCCTTCCCCTTTTCCGTGTGTCGTCTTCTTCTCGAGAGAGAGCACGCAAGCAGCATGTGCGTGGTCCTCCCCAACCACCGCACCCACCACCGCGCTTCCCTTGGTCCCCTCGCTTCCCTCTTTTTCTAGCCACGAGACGCGCACGGAACCCTAGCCGCCCTCCCTTTTCCCCCTCGAGCACCGCCGAAGAACTCTCCTCTCCTTTCCCTTCACCACCGAAGCCCCTCACAGCTCCGCCATGGCGCCGTCGCTCCGGCCGTCCTCTCGCCAAGCGAGAGCACCATCGAACGCGCCTTGAACTCCTCGTTCCTCGGTACTTGCTAATCGAACCATGGCGCCCTAAATCGGCGCCGCTTTCGCCGTTCCTCTCCGTCCCGGCGGGAGAAAATCTTCGATTCCGGCGAGCACGGTGCACCTCCGGCCCACGAGCCCACCTCGAGCCTCAGCGTAAGGTTGCGAACCTCCTGGACACCGTGGTACTCCTCCCCGCATCTTGTTTCCTCCTTCTCACGGTGTTGACGACCCGCTTCTCCGTAGATCGCCGCCGCCGGCCATGCTCCGGTGGTCCCCCCGCTGGGCACCCCTCTTTCGGTCCGCGCCAACGAGATGCGCCCGACGCCTCCCTCCGTGCGTCCAGGGACCCTCTACCTCGCCCGCGCGCCACCATGCCGAGCCGCGGTGATCACCGTCTGCCCGCGCGCGGCCCTTGTCGAACACCTTCTGGATGTGCAGGCAAGCTTTGCCAGCTCAGCCGTCCACGTGGTTCCGGGCCCCACTCACCAGCCTCACGGGCTAGCCACCCGCTCGGTGAGAAACCCCTTGATTCAGATCTGAATCTTTTTACCCTTAGCCCCCTGTCGGTTTTGATTCCTAACCGGCGTCCACGACACGGAAGCTTCCAACAAAACCCCTTGCAAGTTTTGAAAACCAACCCGGGTCCTTCCCCCTGTTTGAAAATTATTTTCGAGTCCGTTTCAATTTAAAATAAATCTGTTTTCTATATTTTAAATACTAAAAACCTAATATGTTAATAAATTTTAATTGGTAACTCAAAATAAAATATGTTCTATATGAAAGTTGATCAGAAAAATGTGCTGAACATGAATATGCCATCCATACATCTGTTTGCATCTCGCATCATGTCGTCCGATGATAGTTATGCATGTTCACCTCACATATATGCGGAGTATTTTGGATTTCCAACTATGGTTTTCCCCGCTCCGTTTAATATTGAAGTAGCTCACCCTTGCCATGTCGTGCCATGCTAATCAACACTTAAATTTGCCGGTAGAAATGCAACTCCAAACCTAATTTGCTTGTCCGGGGTTTCGACTCCGATTAATATGGATAAGTTGCATTGCACCATCGTTGCCATGCCATGCATACCATCTTGATCATGCCAGTTCTTTATCCGTAGTAGTAAGAATTGCATGCGTTGTTTGTTCCAGCATTTGCTTCTTCCCGGATAGGATCACAAAGTGGTGATGTGAGATACGACGAGTTCTCCGACAAGTTCTTCTGCAACCTTTCACAGGCGAGCCCTCTCTCTTCACCTATTATACACTCTCCCTCGCATTGCTATCCTTATGTTGCGCTTCTTTATCGAGTCACGTGTCCTATTCCACTTGTTTACCATAATAATCCTATATGTATCATTCCTTACCCATAGCCGTTGCTTGATGTTTGAGCCTTGCGAGTCGTAGGCGTGTTTAGGATCTGTTGTTTATCTCGATCTGTTATCGGGATATGTTGGGTTGTTGGGAGGTTATCACATGCTATATCAGTTGTTGGAGATATTCACACTTTACTTTATTGTTAACAACTAAAATTGTAAGCAGAGGCATCTGTGAGCCCCTTTGCGAAAGCATCGGAACTTTGACTCGCTAATGTCCCCTAGGACCCGAGTTCTTGTTATCTGTTCCGAGATTGAGCGCTCTACCCGTACGTGGGGACGATTATCGGGACCCCCCTCACCCATTACCTTTTCTCAAGTCAGTTGAAAAGGGGGCCACAACCTTGGTTTTATTTGCTCATATGCACGATATGCACGATTTACTTCCTGTTGCCTTCGGGTGTTTATATTCTGTACTGCACTGCATAATTGCTAGACGACTTATCTAGTGCTTGGCCGTTAGTGCCCGCCTAGACGCCTACGCAACCTCTGGGTCCGTCTCGGAGTACGGCCGGACTTCGTCACGGGTAGCTTAGTTGGGTGGCCCCCCTAGACTTTCTTGTTGAACTGGGAACGGTCTTGTTGTGAGACATCGCCTGTAAGAAGCGGGTCGAGCATGCGTATGGTTACATTTGGGAAACCCCTGCAGGGTGTACATCTTATCGATAAGCCGTGTCCGCGGTTATGGACGACTTGGAATTGTATAGCTCGATCATAGAACAACTTACACCTTTATGTTGTTGATAATAATCTGCTAATAACTTGATTAGTAATATAGCAATACTACAACCGATACCTAATAAAACTTTTCCACCGTTGAGTGCCTTTTACATTGCCTCTTCGCTTTGTTGAAGGGGATATGTGTAATCGGCTGGGTTATGTTTGTGTAGTATTTTATTTGTTACCTTATGCGCTCTCTTATCTTCTCTGAGTAGACGGATGTTGTAGTGTGTCTCTATTGGTTATAGTTTTGTTGCCGCTAAACCTACCATATAGCCCCAGGCGATATATGTATTCGCCCGGCGAGCATAGCCATTTCTAGTCTCGCTAAGTACGTGCCGGAGTTCGTTCCTTGGTACTTACTCTCGCCTTTTCTCTTTCTCTTTTGCTTCCTCCCTTTTGTCGGCAACCGATGGCCCGACTTCGACAGGTACAAGATGACGACGTTAGCAAGGTTACCCTTCCGGCTTGGCCTGGGCAGGGTTATGGACGTCACTGGTTATCTTCAGACTCTTAGTCCAATTTGTATCTTGTCCGTACTCGGACGTATTTGATCTTCTGTATGATTTGGATCTTTGTATTGTATATTTGTATCTTGACTCGTTGGAGTCGTTGTTGTAATATATGTATCTTGTGGGCTCTATTGTAATCCTGTTGTAATGTTACCGCTCGTGTTAATTCCTCTGGCATCACGTGTGTGATTCTTCGCGCACGTCGTGTCGGAGGGCGTCTCTGAATCGATATCGTGCGGATTTTGGCGGGATCGCTGGAATCCTCATGGTACCGGTTCGGGGCGTCACAAGTTGGTATCAGAGCTCAGGTTGACGGTACCCCACTAGTCCAGCCTGTAGGATAACCTTGCCAATGGACGTTGTTGTGTCTAGTGTCAAAACTATTTTCTAAAATTCGTTGGATAGATCTGATTAGCTCTGATTTTTCTCCTTACCTCTATTCTTTCTCATCTTACCTATGCGAGTTTTGAATCTTCTCTTATCTGCTTCTCTGAGTCTTAGGTTCTACGCGGGTTGGACGATCTTTGCCTTATCCTAATAGGTCCGATCTTAGGAGGATCTCAACAAACACATCATCGTCAACGAACAACAACTTCTTGTTAGTGGTGTCGCCGATCTACATGGAGCAACAATTCTTGTTAGTGGTGTCGAGGAGATCGACACGTCGTCAGAAGATCCGATAGTTCACCTCTCTCCCCCGTACCATGGCGTGGAACCTCGGGGCGAGGTTCCTTGTTAGTGGTGTCGTTTGTAACGACCCGGAAAACCCCATAGATTTGTTTCTCTCCGCTGCTTGTTTTTCCGTGTCGTTCCAAGTTCGTCATGCATCATGCATCATCACATCCATGTTTTCAATAAAATAAAACTATTTTATAAACGTTAAAATATTTTGTTCTCCCTCTCATATGGTTTTTATAATAAACCCTAACCCCTCTCTTACTCCCTATTTTATAATTAAGCATTTTCTAAACAATTAAGGTTTGGAAATAAAATGTGTTTTGTTTTGGTTACAAATAAATTAAATATTTTGTAAACTAGTTTTTGAATCTCACACTCTCTCTCTGGTTCAAAATTCAAAACAGAATTGAATCCAATTTTCAAATAGTTTGTAAAAATGAAAACAAAAGAAAAACCCTAACCCTAATCCTCCTGGCCTCACCTCTCTTCCCTGGCCCGATTCTCTCTTTCACGGCGGCCTTTTCTCTTCCCTCCGGCCCAACCACGGCCCGATTACCCCTTCGCTTTCGTCCTTCCACTTTTCCGTGTGTCGTCCTTTCGAGAGAGAGCACAAGCAGCATGTGCGTGGTCCTCCCCAACCACACCCACCACCACGCTGGTCCCCTCGCTTCCCTCTTTTTCTAGCCACGAGACGCGCCTGGAACCCTAGCCGCCCCTCCCTTTTCCCCCTCGAGCACCGCCCAAACTCTCCTCTCCATTTCCTTCACCAAAGCTCCCTCACAGCTCCGCCATGGCGCCGTCGCCCGCCGTCCCTCGCCAGCGAGAGCACCATCGGACGCGCCTTGAACTCCTCGTTCTCGGTACTTGCTAATCGAACCATGGCGCCCTAAATCGGCGCCGCCGCTGTTCCTCTCCGTCTCCGCGGGAAAATCTTCACGGCGAGCACGGTGCACCTCCGGCCACACCGAGCCCACCTCGAGCCTCGTGGTAAGGTTGCGAACCTCCGGACACCGTGGTACTCCTCCTCGCGTCTTGTTTCCTCCTTCTCACGGTGTTGACGACCCGCTCCGCGATCGCCGCCGCCGCCATGCTCCGTGGTCCCCCGTCGGCACCCCCTTCGGTCCCCGCCAACGAGATGCGCCCGACGCTCCTTCCGTGCGTCCAGGGACCCTCTACCTCGCCCGCGCGCCCCATGCCGAGCCGCGGTGATCACCGTATGCCCGCGCGCGACCCTCGTCGAACACCTTCCGGGCGTGCAGCAAGCTTTGCCACCAGCCGTCCACGTGGCTCCGCTCATGACCCTCACGGGCTAGCCACCCGCTCGTGAGAAACCCCTTCGATTCAGATCGAATCTTTTTACCCTTAGCCCCGTCGTTTTGATTCCTAACCCGGCCACCGACGCGAAGCTTCCAACAAAACCCCCGCAAGTTTTGAAAACCAACCCGGGTCCTTCCCCCCGTTTGAAAATTATTTTCGAGTCCGTTTCAATTTAAAATAAATCTGTTTTCTATATTTTAAATACTAAAAACCTAATATGTTAATAACTTTTAATTGGTAACTCAAAATAAAATGTGTTCTATATGAAAGTTGATCAGAAAAATGTGCTGAACATGAATATGCCATCCATACATCTGTTTGCATCTCGCATCATGTCGTCCGATGATAGTTATGCATGTTCACCTCACATATATGCGGAGTATTTTGGATTTCCAACTAGGTTTTCCCTGCTCCGTTTAATATTGAAGTAGCTCACCCTTGCCATGTCGTGCCATGCTAATCAACACTTAAATTTGCCGGTAGAAATGCAACTCCAAACCTAATTTGCTTGTCCGGGGTTTCGACTCCGATTAATATGGATAAGTTGCATTGCACCATCGTTGCCATGCCATGCATATCATCTTGATCATGCTGGTTCTTTATCCGTAGTAGTAAGATTGCATGCGTTGTGTGTTCCAGCATTTGCTTCTTCCCGGATAGGATCACGAAGTGGTGATGTGAGATACGACGAGTTCTCCGACAAGTTCTTCTGCAACCTTTCACAGGCGAGCCCTCTCTCTTCACCTATTATACACTCTCCCTCGCATTGCTATCCTTATGTTGCGCTTCTTTATCGAGTCACGTGTCCTATTCCACTTGTTTACCATAATAATCCTATATGTATCATTCCTTACCCATAGCTGTTGCTTGATGTTTGAGCCTTGCGAGTCGTAGGCGTGTTTAGGATCTGTTGTTTATCTCGATCTGTTATCGGGATATGTTGGGTTGTTGGGAGGTTATCACATGCTATATCAGTTGTTGGAGATATTCACACTTTACTTTATTGTTAACAACTAAAATTGTAAGCAGAGGCATCTGTGAGCCCCTTTGCGAAAGCATCGGAACTTTGACTCGCTAATGTCCCCTAGGACCCGAGTTCTTGTTATCTGTTCCGAGATTGAGCGCTCTACCCGTACGTGGGGACGATTATTGGGACCCCCCTCACCCATTACCTTTTCTCAAGTCAGTTGAAAAGGGGGCCACAACCTTGGTTTTATTTGCTCATATGCACGATATGCACGATTTACTTCCTGTTGCCTTCGGGTGTTTATATTCTGTACTGTACTGCATAATTGCTAGACGACTTATCTAGTGCTTGGCCGTTAGTGCCCGCCTAGACGCCTACGCAACCTCTGGGTCCGTCTCGGAGTACGGCCGGACTTCGTCACGGGTAGCTTAGTTGGGTGGCCCCCCTAGACTTTCTTGTTGAACTGGGAACGGTCTTGTTGTGAGACATCGCCTGTAAGAAGCGGGTCGAGCATGCGTATGGTTACATTTGGGCAACCCCTGCAGGGTGTACATCTTATCGATAAGCCGTGTCCGCGGTTATGGACGACTTGGAATTGTATAGCTCGATCATAGAACAACTTACACCTTTATGTTGTTGATAATAATCTGCTAATAACTTGATTAGTAATATAGCAATACTACAACCGATACCTAATAAAACTTTTCCACCGTTGAGTGCCTTTTACATTGCCTCTTCGCTTTGTTGAAGGGGATATGTGTAATCGGCTGGGTTATGTTTGTGTAGTATTTTATTGGTTATTTTCGTGCCCTCGGGTCCTTAGTTGTTCTCAGTTTTCCCCAGCCCCTTAGTTTTTCCTCAGTTTTCCCCAAGCCTATGTCTGAAACCCGCAGAAGGAGCTCAGACGGAAGGAATCCGTTTATTTGGACGTTCTGTGCTGACGTGTTGCGCCGCGTCGTCTGTGGGGCCGCGTCGTGTGGGGCCGCGTCGCGTGGGGCTGGTAGAAAGGGACCGCGTGGGACAGGATGAGAAGCGTTTGGTTGCACGTGAGCAGGAGCTGGGTTTTGTCTCTCTCGGCCCAAATTGGCATTTTTAAGAGCACCTTTTCCCCTCTTTCTCTCTCTGTCTTTTTCACCAAATTAGTATCAAATCTAGAGAAGCTTCTATTTCTGTCTTTCTTCAATATGGCAGCAAATCTAGTAGCAAATCTCTGGGGTTATTTATGCCTTTTGGCCCTCGTTTTTTGCCCAATATGGCAGCAAATCTAGTAGCAAATCTAGAAGCTAGTATATGATAAATTCACAACAGCATAATCAGAAAACTAAGTATAATACATAGGGAAACTGCATACAGCAGCCAAAAGCAGCCAATAACGTTGTAATATACAAGACGCACGCAATGTATGGACAACAAGAAGATTAGGATGAATGAATTTGTTCTTCATTCCTCCTCATATATTTCTTCGTCGCTCCATTCGTGCATTACCCCAAGGAAATATTCATTGAACTCCTTCCGTCTGCAGTGTGCGGCCAATACATCCTCCAAACGGTATGGCTTGTGTTCATTTCTCATACCGTAGCTTCCTATTCTATCCACACGTAGTGGCCACTCATCCCAGGCCTTTGTATCATGAGAGTACTCTCTGATATAACCCAAATCCGTGTAGTAGATGCAGCCAGGTCGAAGTGTCGGGTACACTCTGGTGTCGACGGAGATACACCGGATATAATTCACGAAGAAGGCATTACTGCCAATGTTACTGACCGGATGGAGAGAGCGGCTCTGAGTGTCCACACGGTACACCAATGGTCTGCCCGCCAAAGCCACGCTGACCAACAACACAAGCAGCAGATCACCATCCGACTTCACAAGGTAGAACTTCTGATGTCCAAGTTCTGGAAATGAAATTAGTGTCTCCATCTTGACAGTGCTCGCGCGCTGCTGCA
The DNA here is from genome assembly GCA_030979885.1 of Lolium multiflorum. Lineage (NCBI taxonomy): Eukaryota > Viridiplantae > Streptophyta > Magnoliopsida > Poales > Poaceae > Lolium > Lolium multiflorum. The sequence goes on along the minus strand of CM061749.1, from coordinate 47,847,973 downwards.
ACTGTACATTGGTGCACACTATTCTTCCGTTCTCAAAATTGTCCGCAGCTACTGCATACAGTTCACCATTGAACGGGGTAATGCAACGCAGACAATGGTTCTTGATCGAAAATCTTTCTTCTCCCCAATGTTCATGTATATCCTTAGTTGGAGTGCTCTCATCGACCCAACCAATTTCCGACGGGTAATGTGCGGCAACGAAGACCATAGTCGGGGATTTGATAACAGCGACTGATTTCAGAAAAACAGATGGCATCTGCGCCTCAAACATAGTGTTCGATTTCTTTGTGAGTGGGTTCAGAAGCCGTATCTTGTGCGGCGGGTTCTTCTGGGCAAGCACGATGACGCCACGGCAAAAGCCGACGAAGTAGTATCTGGGCAAGCACGATAACATTCAGCACTAAGATGTTTAAGATTGAAAATAAAAAGGTAGATATGGAGGAATTTGAACCTTGTATGAACTTCCGATAGATCTATGGTGACGTAGCGTGATGTGCCGAGTTGGAGGAAGGTGAACTCAGCGACGCGTGGAAGGGCGTGGTCTAGCATGATCCATTCGTCCAGGTGCACGTCGGGCTCAGGCAAACCTGAGCGCCAATTTCTACAGACTTGCCTCATGGCAGAGTAGGTGTCGGCGTACTCCTCGTTCGCCAGCAAGCATTCGCCGATCTTGTGAAGTGGTCCATCAGCCGAGAGAGAGGCCCAGTTCACGGAGGAGCCGCGCTTGGATGCGCCGCCCTCGGAGGCGACGCGCTCGGCGGCGACTGGCTCGGCGGCGACGGGCTCGGCGGCGACTGGCTCGGCGGCGACGGGCGCGGAGGCGACGGGCTCGGAGGCGACGGGCTCGGAGGCGACGGCCGCCGGCGCATTCTTCTTCTCCATCGCCGGCAGGGTAGCGTGCGTACGGCGGTTGGGGTTTTTTCGATTTGGAGAAGTTGATGGGACGTGAGAGGGGTGGTTTCGTGCGTGAGCGAGAATGAGACGACTGTGTGCAGAGGGAGGGAGGGAGGGGCTTACGCGTCCTAAATGCGACCCGCGTCCTACGCGTCCACTATTTGCACGTCTGCACCGCGACACGCGTCAACAATGGCACGTCTTCCACTTCTGCACCGCAACACGCGTCCTCGAGTCTAACCCTGGAAATTTAGATATACTCAGGTATACCCTCGAGTCATATACTAGCATTTTTTGTGTGCTCAGTTTTCTCCTTGAGTGCTAATACTGGCTAGTGCAATATACTCAGTTTTACCCTCAAGTGGCTGGTCAACAGAGAGTCAACAAATGAGATTAACTAGTTAAATGAGTTATTTAATGTGCAAAAAATTCCGAAAAAGAGTGGCACTTACTCATGGAGTCTTTACCACAAATTTCCACTTCTCAAATCATAGATAAATCATAGATAAATCAAGTTTCACCACAAATTGCCACTTCTCAAATCACCTAGTAGCTATGAAGGTGCATGGTTTTCCATAATAAGCCCTACCCAAAACAGCTTTCCCCAAAACATACTTTGTCTGAATGAGGCCATAATTTTCACACTCATGTAGATTTGTATTGCAAATAGTTTGAGGTAGGCCAAGATGGGTTTCATTGTACAAAACACGCATTTTCCATTTTTTAAATCTCATATTTGAATCCCTTAGTCTGTTTACTACTCACTTGCCCTTGGTTTCTTGATACTACTCAGTTTTGCCCTCTCCCTTCACAAACTCTCACAGACGCCCAACATTGCCCTGATTGGTCTAGCCCATGTCACGCGGATCGTGCCCGCCGACCGTTGATCGTATGATCTAACGGGCAGGATAACCCCTATCTCTCTCTCTGGTCGGGGCCACCACCCCTCTCTCTCTCTGTCGTCGGTTAGCTTCCACACTCTATGTATGCGAAAGGGCGGTTACCTAGTACGCTAAAGTTTGGTTTTCTGCATTATTTTTCACGAGCTAAATTATAAACTCTTTTTAGGCATTACTTTTCACGCAAAAAATGATAAACCATCACCGATTTGTTGTAGCCATTACTTTTCACGCAAAAAAATGATAAACCATCACCGATTTGTTGTAGCCATTACTTTTCACGCAAAAAAGATACACCATCACCCATTTCTTGTAGCCATTACTTTCCACGCAAAAAATGATAAACCATCACCGATTTTTGTTGTAGCCATTACTTTTCACGCAAAAAAATGATACACCATCACCCATTTCTTGTACCCATTACTTTTCACGCAAAAAACGATAAACCATCACCGATTTTGTTGTAGCCATTACTTTTCACGCAAAAAATGATACACCATCACCCATTTCTTGTACCCATTACTTTTCACGCAAAAAACGATAAACCATCACCGATTTTGTTGTAGCCATTACTTTTCACGCAAAAAATGATACACCATCACCCATTTCTTGTAGCCATTACTTTTCACCCCAAAAATGATAAACCATCAACGATTTGTTGTAGCCATTACGGTAAATGATAAACTATCACGAATTACCATTTCTTTTAGGCATTACTTTTCATGGTAAAATGATAAACTATATCACGAAGTTCCATTTCCGTCAAGATAGTCCGCATTACTTTTTTGTTGAGATATATACCCCCACAACGGTCGTCTCCTCCTTAATTTATTGTGTATAAACCCCCACAACGGTCATCTCCTCCTTAATTTATTGTGTAAACCCCCACCAACGTTCACCTCCTCCTTATTTTATTGTGTAAACCCCTACAACGGTCATCTCTCCCTTATAAACACCCACACGGCCATCCCTTGTGTCAATAGGTTCTGCCTCTCTCTTCTTCGTTCACATACACTTGATCCATTGCCATGGCTTCCACGTCTCGGACGCGGACCGGAAGGGGAAGGGGAAGGGGAAGTGGATCATCATCATTGCCACCACCACCGTCAACACTGCCATTGATCATAGAGGAGTTCTTCATCGTCGTCTATGAAGACCCTTTGGTCAAGAAGGTACGTACGCGTTCCCACATATATGATGCATGTGATTAATTATGGGCATGTTCTAAAAAACCTTTAATTTCAAACGATCGGCGCTCGATCTCTTTGCAGGAACTCCCAAAAAAATTTGCGGACTATCTTGACGGCCAGGAGCCAGCTAAGGTGTATCTGCGAGCAGCTGACTGCGGTCCTCGTCTCTGGACCGTGGAGGTCCTATTTGACGGACAAGGCCGGATGTACCTCGACAAGGGCTGGGAGAAATTCGCCATCGCGCACGGTGTGGATTTCGGCTGCTACGTACACTTCAAATATGAAGGCGATGATGTGCTCACAGTGAAGGTGTTCGACGGAACAATGTGCAGGAGGTACTACTACTCAGACGACGAAGATACTGACGATGAAAGTGACGACGACGTGAAGCCATGCATCCATCCCCTTTAGATAAGGGGATTATGACCAAGAATATATATGTAGCTTCATATGCATCGATTTAGAGATCTAGCTATTTTCTATATATTATGCATGTAAAAAATAATATCGCATTTCCACTATTATTCGAGCACCACATCCTCCAAACGATGCCGATGCCGATGCCGATATCGGCATGGTCAGAACGGCTATGCTCGCCGCCACTGCTAGGTCAACGTCGGGATGCACAATGTTTAGCATAAGAGTCACTTTAGATTAAGCTGCGAAAATAGTCACCTGCCATGGGCTGAGGCGGCCCCTACAGAGCGGCTCTATATTATATTCTCTAAATAAAATAGACGACCACAGCGGTCATTGGCTGCGGAGGCCCCACAGAGCGGCAATATATAATTTTCTATAAATAAATAGACGACCCACTGGTCATTGGCTGCGGCAGCCCCATAGAGCGGCCCCATTTGTCATTGGCAGCACCGCGTATACAATCAGGAAATAAAACGGCCCACGCGTCAGCGGTAGATGGATGGCTACCCGTCAGCACGAGACGGTCAGAGAGGAACTGACCTGACGGTAACGGTAAGGCCTCTGACCTGACGGCAACCCGCGTCTGCGAGGGGTTTCAAACTAGAGGGAGGGGAAAACTGAGGAAAAACTTGAGAGCTGGGTACAACTAACGAAGCAGGGGCACGAAAATAGAAATCCCTATTTTATTTGTTACCTTATGCGCTCTCTTATCTTCTCTGAGTAGACGGATGTTATAGCGTGTCTCTATTGGTTATAGTTTTGCTGCCGCTAAACCTACCATATAGCCCCAGGCGATATATATATTCGCCCGGCGAGCATAGCCATTTCTAGTCTCGCTAAGTACGTGCCGGAGTTCGTTCCTTGGTACTTACTCTCGCCTTTTCTCTTTCTCTTTTGCTTCCTCCCTTTTGTCGGCAACCGATGGCCCGACTTCGACAGGTACAAGATGACGATGTTAGCAAGGTTACCCTTCCGGCTTGGCCTGGGCAGGGTTATGGACGCCACTGGTTATCTTCAGGACTCTTAGTCCAATTTGTATCTTGTCCGTACTCGGACGTATTTGATCTTCTGTATGATTTGGATCTTTGTATTGTATATTTGTATCTTGACTCGTTGGAGTCGTTGTTGTAATATATGTATCTTGTGGGCTCTATTGTAATCCTGTTGTAATGTTACCGCTCGTGTTAATTCCTCTGGCATCACGTGTGTGATTCTTCGCGCACGTCGTGTCGGAGGGCGTCTCTGAATCGATATCGTGCGGATTTCGGCGGGATCGCTGGAATCCTCATGGTACCGGTTCCGGGGCGTCACAAGTTGGTATCTGTTACCCTCCAAAACCCACCGACGGGCAATGGCTAAGCAACACGAAGAGCCGGGAGGCTCCCAAGGCCGCTTAGTGGACCCTGGCACCTCGCGTCGTCCCGCAAATCTTCCAGCCACGTCCTGGCGGTTGCTAGGGCGTGCCACCTGACCTAGACCCGATCAGGAAGGTGTTAGAGTGCTTCGATTGTTCCTGCATGGTAGACACGTAAACATTAAATACGAGCTATCGGTTTCCCTGTGGATCGGCTCAAAGAGCCGATCGCCCCATGGTTCACGTTGGATTTGCAATGACATGGGGATCCTGCTTGATCAAAACAAAGCTAAAGCGATCCACGACAGTTTAGGGTTTTCACCGCATAACCGGAACGTCCTACGTGTGATCGGGCCTAGCAGCTACGGAAGGTGATGCAAACTACCCCTACGAGAGGCCTAAAAACCAACATAACGTTGATCCCGGAACATCCCTCGCAGGGACGGTGAACAACACCTAACGCACTACCGGATCGTCCGACCCCAGCATAAGGCCTAACTATGCAGATATTAAACTAATCCTTGCGGAGCAAGGAGCAACTATAACGGATCGGATCTACTAAGTAACGAACAAGCAAGATGCTGCCCTTACACCTGGATAGGTGTAAGGGCAGCTAGGTGTCGAGGGACGGCATTGCCACGCAGATATGCACGAGAAAGCATCAATGCAAGCCCCTAAACACCTAAGGATAAATAGTACTGCTCGCCATCAACAAGGCTTCAGCACGAGCAGTACAAGGTAACGAATAAACGTATACTGCCTAGATCGCGAGATGCGATCTAGGCAGCATGGTGCTTACCCGGGAGAAACCCTCGAAGAAAGGGGTGGCGATGCGCCTGATTTGTGTTGGTTGAACGATGATTGTCCTCCTTTTCCGATAACCCTAGATACATATTTATAGTCCAAGGGACTTTCTAATTGAGGCGTGCACCTAACCGTGCACGGGCCAGACTCTATCTCTTAATCTAAATTACAATGCGATCTACTATATTACAGATACACGGGCAGCTTAGCCCGAACTCTTAGCGCAAGGCCGCTTCGAAGATGCTCCACGTGTACGTCCTTCAAGCCCATCTTCACTTACGGCCCATCTCCTGATTTGGCCAAAATCGGGTGGTAACACATGCCCCCCTGGTTTTGATAATGATAATTGCAAAACCATCTGTCTCCTTCGAAGGGTCATGTCGTGGCAGAACCGTCGCAGTTTTCTTCATGATGACGTCTTGCCTTCTCAACTTCTCTGCACGATTTGACAGTTTTGGCACCATGTCCTCGGAAACTGCTTAAGCATTAAATCGCTATATCCCCTTTTATTTAGCCACTTCTTGCAGTTCCCTTCTTCATCCTCCTCGCACTAGCACTTCCAAAAGCCCTCCTCGGCCAACATGTCTTCTTCTTCCTCCTCATCGGGTCTTTCCACGCAGTCCTCCCCCTTCCGCGAGCCGACGCCGGAGTGGAACCCGGAAGAAGCCCATGCGGCCAACATCCGCCGCGCCATCGAGGCCGGGGACGAACCGAGCCACGACTTCTCCATCTGGTCAGAGGACGACCAATCCCTGACCGATGGGGAGAGCGTCCTCCGCAGCCTCGTCAATGGGGCAGCGGAGAGCGACGACGACGACCTTCCCTGGGAGGGAGTAACCTCCTCCGAGGAGGTGGAGGAGGAGGAGACCTCCGACGAGCCGCCGGCCAAGCGCCACTGCCCCTGGCCCGGGAATCTCAGCGACTTCGACAGCGATGACGACGACGCTGACGAAGAAGACGAGGACGACGAAGGTCCTGCCGGCGGCCGCTACAGCAGCGACGACGAGCCGGCCGGGAGTAGCGCCGACAGCGGCGATGACGACGAGGGCAGCAGCGGCCCCTAGATAGGGTAGAGCTAGGAGTAGTAGATGGGGCAATGTATCCCCTAGCAATTTCCCTTTGAGAGCAATCGGCTCCTTCTATGTAAGAAATCTGGTTATCAATGAAGAAATTTCTCCAATTTGACTTTGTCGATCTCTTCCATATTAGACTAGCCGATTCTCCCCTTTGTTGACACTCGATGAGCCAATGGTAATGTATCAGCTTTTATAACAAATTGCAAGACAGACCGATCCAATCGCCTTCTCAGATATTAACTTGCAATCCATGAAATTCAGACCCGAACTTCCAATCGAACGGGTTCAATGCGCAGCCTTAAGACCCCTAGATCTTTGGACTTCAAAATCATCCGATCGTGATGTTGGTCCTGACGGCAAAACTCCTGGATTAACGCTCCCAGGAAAGCTCCTTAGCCCGTTGCTGACAACCTTGACGGTGCTATTTGTTCACAGCTTCCCCTGTGATGCCCTGTTTCCTTGCAGCGACAAACTGGTCTAGAGCCTGATCAACGATGATGGCTCCTTCTTCAAACTCCTCCTGTCAACCCTGGTGGTTTTCCTCTGCAAGAGCTCGCCACCTTTCAACATGGTTACGATGCAGAGACAGCCGATTTCAACACCATCGGCTCTTCAGAATGAGGAATTTTCAAGGCCAGCTGCCCCCCGAGCCTCAGTCAAGGCGAGGATAAAAGTGCATCCACCGAATGGGCCACCATCGGCTTCCCAATTGTAGTGCAGCATCAGCCGATTCTAACCAAATCGGCTTTCAAAAGCAGAGAACCTTCAAAGTGAGCTGCCCCCCGAGCTTCTTCAGTCCAATGAGGCAATCTCTGGTGAGAACGCAGTTTAGTCCAACTGGACGATCGTCGGTTGTTCTCATGATCCTGGCCTGATCTGCACGTTCATACTGTTCTTGCTGTTGGCCAGGGCTGCGATCCTCAAACTTGCCGGCAAATACCAACAGCTTAAATGAGAAAAAGGGCCGTCTTGGACGCCCGAACTGATGCTTCTGCTGGTGCTGCCGAGCTTGGAGTCTTGCAAAAGGAGTTGGAAGTCCTTGAAGAGAGGGCCTGAGTCACCAAGCAATCCCAATGAGGGGTTCCTCCAGTAAAGCCTCGCCACACTTGTTGTATCCCTTGAGTCGATGGCCGTGCATCGGCTTTGAATTCTTAAGTCGATGTCTACGCATCGGCTGTGCCCAAAAATTTCTGTATTTTCGATTTTTTCGTGGCCGATTTGTTTATGTATCGGCCCCCATATTTGAGCTGTTCTGCTGGGCATTTGACATGCATTCTCAGCTTCGTATCCTCGTGTCTTATCCATCTATGTGCCCCCCGAGCCGATTCTGTCAAGTAATTGATGGTATCGGCTCTTCAGGCATCTGTTGGATCAATGCTGAACACAGACAAAGGTATGTTGAGGATAGTTTTGGCCGATTGCCAGAATCGGCCTCCTTTTCCGTTGCAATGCTTGACGATGGTTTGCAACTTCTTGGATTTCCATTGTAGCTACGTGGCATGCTGGAGATAAGATCCTTTGCTTTTCATTTTTTGAGGGCCGATCTCAGGGATCGGCCTTGCCACGTACGTCCAATGTCTTGGACCTGCTACTCCGTCCGGGTCACGGATACCATGTTTGTATCAGCCGATGCCTCATCGGCATCAGCCGATGCCTGTGCATCGGCTTTCGCCTGTTTTGGGCGCCATACTTTCTTTGGCGGGCGCGCCTTCGTCTCCAATGTTTGCTGAATTTTCGCGGCCAGATCGGGCCGCGCTCTTCTCAACGTGTACAGGTACTGTGCCTCGGCTTCTTCCAAGTTTCGCAGCCGCTGCACTCTACGCTTCTGAGAGTGGCTGAGTCCATCAGGGCACCACCTTGGTCGGTGATACCTATCTTCTTCATCTGACTCCTCAAAGTCTTCTTCTTGAGATGACTCAGCTCGTTTATTCTGAGGTGGGAGAGGCCCTAGACGCTCGAACACTGAAACTTCATTTGTCCTCCTCCTTTGCTGTTTGCATTCTGGGCAATTCTCGATTGTTGGCAATCGGCTCATTCCTGAGTCCCAGCAATGTTTGAAGAAGGGACAGTCCCAGTGCTTATCCACATTGTCTTGCTCCCTTGACCTCCCTCTAGCGCGACGTTCGTACCCGTCGTTGTTCCTGTCGTGCTGACGATACCTCCTGTTTTCTGCATCAGACCGACGATATCTTTCATCGTCTTCGTCGTAGCGCCGACGTCGGTCGTACTGCTGTTCATATTTGTTGAGGAGATGCACGGAGAGTGGGCGCTGATACCGTATGCTTCTCACCTCCTCCTCGGTTAGGTACCGTCTATCATCATCTTGGGGCCGGTCGCGTGGAACGGCCTCCTCTTTATCTTTGCCACGAGAGTGGCTGCTCTCTGCTTTATCTTTGCCATGGCGGATCACAAACCCTGCCATATTGACATCAAAAGAGAACCCTGGCTCCCTTATGGAGTGGCTTAGGTCCACCATGTTGACGTCCGGAAACGGACGCATGTCTACCTTCATGGCAAACTGTCCGAAAGTTAATCGGCCTGATTCTATCGCCATCTGAATTTGTGCGCGCAATACTTTGCAGTCGTTGGTGGCGTGCGTGAACGTATGATGCCATTTGCAGTATGGCCTTTTGTTCATCTCTTGTGCCGTAGGGATCTTGTGGCCTTCAGGGAGCTTCAACTGTTTCTCTTTCAGTAGCAGATCGAAGATCTGTTCAGTTTTGCTCACATCAAAGTCCAACCCTCTTGGAGGCCCTGGCGGGTTCACCCATTTGCAGGACACAGGTACTGGCGTCCGAGTCCACTCGGCTACTGCGACTTCCTGATCTTCCGCAGAATCTTCATCCTCATCAGCATTGACCAGGGTTATCGCGCGCTTGAACTTGTCCTGGTACAGTTCTGGATGGCGCTGTTCATATAAGGTCAGTCTATTGACCAGGTGCGTCAACGAGTTGTACTCCACTTGGAACGTCAGATCCTTGAATGACGCTGCAAGGCCTGCCACGGCCAGCTCGACTGCTTCTTTCTCAGTTAAGTGAACCGAATAGCATCGGTTCTTGACAGTTCTGAAACGTTGGATGTATTCAACACTGTCTCTCCTCGCCTTTGCCGAACCTGTGCTAGTTCGGCGCCAGCTTCAGTAGCCTCTGAATGGTATTGTGTGTGAAACTGTTCCTCCAGCTGCTTCCATGATCGTACTGAATTTGGCTGCAACGAGGTGTACCATCCAAAAGCTGGACCGGTGAGGGATTGCGAGAAGAACCTCACCCGTAGCTGATCCGATGCCGAAACCATGCCCAACTGGGCCAAGTATCGGCTCATGCTCGATTGAGCTTGATCCTTCTGACCCACTGAATTTGGTGAAGTCCGGAAGCCGGTACTTAGGTGGTAGTGGGATCAGGTCGAACTCATTGGGGTACGGCTTGGAATAGCCGATTATCTTCTTCTTCGGCAGGATGCCGATCTCTCAGGGCTTGATCTGATCCGCGGTGGAAGATGTAGCAGCGAGCTGTCATGTATTGGCGCAGTGGCGTACTTGGCTAGCCATGCCTGTTTCTCAGCGTCTGCTCCCAAACTCCCCGCCGCTACAGTCGTCCCTCCTGCCGGAACAATTGCTCCTGCTCTGGCAATCCCTCCTGTTGGAGCCTGGATCGCCTGCGTCCAGTTGTTGCAGTCCGGCACATACGTGCACACGTATCCGTGTGGGATCTCCTTGGGCGGCTCATATAAGAACTGGTAGTCGCCCGGATCACCTCCAACCTTGTAGACAACGTATGCCGGTGAACCTTGTTGCTGTGGAGCTGCCATCGCGTACGGCAATGGTGGCCTGGTGTGGAGTTGCACCTCTCCCTGGTGAGTTCCTAGAACAGGTCCTGAAGGGGAGTACCGATGCTCCATGATCTCTTGCACCACACGGAGCGCAACGCGCTCCAAAGAATTCACCAGGCTCTCAGAGTGCCGATGTAGCGAGTGAGCCACCACGTAGTTGATTTCCTGTCGCAGGGCTCTGGTACGTTCATCTGAAGGGAGAGACAGATCCACCCCTTCAAGGACGCCTTGTGGCGTGAATCCTTTGAACCTGATGCCGTGCGAACGGGTCTTCTCAAAGGAGCCGATGAGTTCGGCTTCAACGATGGCCTTCAGCTCATCGTACTTCTTCTTGTGATCAGCAGGGAGATCCTCGTATGTGATTTGCTCCTCTGCCATCTCGGGTGTCGGTGTTGACGTGGATGTTGTAGAAGATGTCCCACCGGGCGTGCCAGAATGTGTTACCCTCCAAAACCCACCGACGGGCAATGGCTAAGCAACACGAAGAGCCGGGAGGCTCCCAAGGCCGCTTAGTGGACCCTGGCACCTCGCGTCGTCCCGCAAATCTTCCAGCCACGTCCTGGCGGTTGCTAGGGCGTGCCACCTGACCTAGACCCGATCAGGAAGGTGTTAGAGTGCTTCGATTGTTCCTGCATGGTAGACACGTAAACATTAAATACGAGCCCTATCGGCTCTCAGGTTTCCCTGTGGATCGGCTCAAAGAGCCGATCGCCCCATGGTTCACGTTGGATTTGCAATGACATGGGGATCCTGCTTGATCAAAACAAAGCTAAAGCGATCCACGACAGTTTAGGGTTTTCACCGCATAACCGGAACGTCCTACGTGTGATCGGGCCTAGCAGCTACGGAAGATGATGCAAACTACCCCTACGAGAGGCCTAAAAACCAACATAACGGAACATCCCTCGCAGGGACGCACTACCGGATCGTCCGACCCCAGCATAAGGCCTAACTATGCAGATATTAAACTAATCCCTGCGGAGCAAGGAGCAACTATAACGGATCGGATCTACTAAGTAACGAACAAGCAAGATGCTGCCCTTACACCTGGATAGGTGTAAGGGCAGCTAGGTGTCGAGGGACGGCATTGCCACGCAGATATGCACGAGAAAGCATCAATGCAAGCCCCTAAACACCTAAGGATAAATAGTACTGCTCGCCATCAACAAGGCTTCAGCACGAGCAGTACAAGGTAGACGAATAAACGTATACTGCCTAGATCGCGAGATGCGATCTAGGCAGCATGGTGCTTACCCGGGAGAAACCCTCGAAGAAAGGGGTGGCGATGCGCCTGATTTGTGTTGGTTGAACGATGATTGTCCTCCTTTTCCGATAACCCTAGATACATATTTATAGTCCAAGGGACTTTCTAATTGAGGCGTGCACCTAACCGTGCACGGGCCAGACTCTATCTCTTAATCTAAATTACAATGCGATCTACTATATTACAGATACACGGGCAATTTAGCCCAAACTCTTAGCGCAAGGCCGCTTCGACGATGCTCCACGTGTACGTCCTTCAAGCCCATCTTCACTTACGGCCCATCTCCTGATTTGGCCAAAATCGGGTGGTAACAGTATCAGAGCTTAGGTTGACGGTACCCCACTAGTCCAGCCTGTAGGTTAACCTTGCCAACGGACGTTGTGTGTCTAGTGTCAAAACTATTTTCTAAAATTCGTTAGATAGATCTGATTAGCTCTGATTTTTCTCCTTGTCTCTATTCTTTCTCATCTTACCTATGTGAGTTTTGAATCTTCTCTTATCGCTTCTCGAGTCTTAGGTTCTACGCGGGTTGGATGATCTTTGGCTTATCCTAATAGGTTCGCTCTTTGGAGGATCTCCAAACGCATCATCGTCAACGGAACAACAACTTCTTGTTAGTGGTATCGCCGATCTACGTGGAGCAACAATTCTTGTTAGTGGTGTCGAGGAGATCGACACGTCGTCAGAAGATCCGATAGTTCACCTCTCTCCCCCGTACCATGGCGTGGAACCTCGGGGCGAGGTTCCTTGTTAGTGGTGTCGTTTGTAACGACCCGGAAAACCCCCATAGATTTTCTCTCTGTTTGTTTTTCCGTGTCGTTCCAAGTTCGTCATGCATCATGCATCATCACATCCATGTTTTCAATAAAATAAAACTATTTTATAAACCTTAAAATATTTTGTTCTCCCTCTCATATGGTTTTTATAATAAACCCTAACCCCTCTCTTACTCCCTATTTTATAATTAAGCATTTTCTAAACAATTAAGGTTTGGAAATAAAATGTGTTTTGTTTTGGTTACAAATAAATTAAATATTTTGTAAACTAGTTTTTGAATCTCACACTCTCTCTCCCTGGTTCAAAATTCAAAACAGAATTGAATCCAATTTTCAAATAGTTTGTAAAAATGAAAACAAAAGAAAAACCCTAACCCTAATCCTCCCTGGGCCGCACCTCTCTTCCATGGCCCGATTCTGTCTTTCCGTGGCCTTTTCTCTTCCCTCCGGCCCAACCCACCCGGCCCGAGTACCCCTTCGCTTCGTCCTTCCCCTTTTGCGCGTGTCGTCTTCTTCTCGAGAGAGAGCATGCAAGCAGCATGTGCGTGGTCCCCCCAACCACCGCACCCACCACCGCGCTTCCCCAGGTCCCCTCGCTTCCCTCTTTTTCTAGCCACGAGACGCCGAACCCTAGCCGCCTCCCTTTTCCCCTCGAGCACCGCAAAGAAACTCTCCTCTCCTTTTCCTTCACCACCGAAGCCCCATCACGCCCGCCATGGCGCCGTCGCTCCGCCGTCCCTCGCCAAGCCGAGAGCACCATCGACGCGCCTTGAACTCCTCGTTCCTCTGGTACTTGCTAATCGAACCATGGCGCCCTAAATCGGCGCCGCTCGTCGTTCCTCTCCGTCCCCGGCGGGAGAAATCTTCAATTACGGCGAGCACGGTGCACCTCCGGCCACACCGAGCCCACCTCGAGCCTCGGGTAAGGTTGCGAACCTCCGGAACCGTGGTACTCCTCCTCGCATCTTGTTTCCTCCTTCTCACGGTGTTGACGGCCCGCTTCTCCGCATATCGCCGCCGCCGCCATGCTCCGATGGTCCCCCGCCGCCGGCACCCCCTCCTTCTCGTCCGCGCCAACGAGATGCGCCCGACGCCTCCTTCCGTGCGTCAGGGACCCTCTACCTCGCGCCGCGCCACCATGCCGAGCCGCGGTGATCACCGTCTGCCGCGTGTGACCCTCGTCGAACACCTTCTGGGCGTGCAGGCAAGCTTTGCCAGCTCAGCCGTCCACGTGGCTCCGGGCCCCACTAAAATTGTAAGCAGAGGCATCTGTGAGCCCCTTTCCGAAAGCATCGGAACTTTGACTCGCTAAAGTCCCCTAGGACCCGAGTTCTTGTTATCTGTTCCGAGATTGAGCGCTCTACCCGTACGTGGGGACGTTTATTGGGACCCCCCTCACCCATTACCTTTTCTCAAGTCAGTTGAAAAGGGGGCCACAACCTTGGTTTTATTTGCTCATATGCACGATATGCACGATTTACTTCCTGTTGCCTTCGGGTGTTTATATTCTGTATACTGCATAATTGCTAGACGACTTATCTAGTGCTTGGCCGTTAGTGCCCGCCTAGACGCCTACGCAACCTCTGGGTCCGTCTCGGAGTACGGCCGGACTTCGTCACGGGTAGCTTAGTTGGGTGGCCCCCCTAGACTTTCTTGTTGAACTGGGAACGGTCTTGTTGTGAGACATCGCCTGTAAGAAGCGGGTCGAGCATGCGTATGGTTACATTTGGGCAACCCCTGCAGGGTGTACATCTTATCGATAAGCCGTGTCCGCGGTTATGGACGACTTGGAATTGTATAGCTCGATCATAGAACAACTTACACCTTTATGTTGTTGATAATAATTTGCTAATAACTTGATTAGTAATATAGCATTACTACAACCGATACCTAATAAAACTTGTCCACCGTTGAGTGCCTTTTACATTGCCTCTTCGCTTTGTTGAAGGGGATATGTGTAATACGTCTCCAACGTATCGATAATTTCTTATGTTCCATGCTACTTTATTGATGATACCTACATGTTTTATGCACATTATATGTCATATTTATGCATTTTCGAACTAACCTATTAACAAGACGCCGAAGAGCCAGTCTGTTTTCTGCTGTTTTTGGTTTCAGAAATCCTAGTAAGGAAATATTTCGGAATTGGACGAAATTTTTCGCCCAGGGTCCTATTTTTGCACGGAGCTTCCGAAGAGATAACGAAGTGGGGCGACGAGGCGCCGCCACCATAGGGCCACGCGGCCAGAGGGCCCGCGCCGCCCTATGGTGTGGGCCCCTCGTCGCCCCTGACCTACCCTTCCGCCTACTTAAAGCCTCCGTCGCGAAACCCCCAGTACCGAGAGCCACGATACGGAAAACCTTCCAGAGACGCGCGCCGCGAATCCCATCTCGGGGGATTCGGAGATCGCCTCCGCACCTGCCGGAGAGGGGATTCATCTCCCGGAGGACTCTACACCGCCATGGTCACCTCCGGAGTGATGAGTGAGTAGTTCACCCCTGGACTATGGGTCCATAGCAGTAGCTAGATGGTCGTCTTCTCCTTGTTGTGCTTCATTGTTGGATCTTGTGAGCTGCCTAACATGATCAAGATCATCTATATGTAATACTATATGTTGTGTTTGTCGGGATCCGATGGATAGAGAATACTATGTTATGGTGATTATCAATCTATTGTTTATGTGTTGTTTATGATCTTGCATGCTCTCCGTTATTAGTAGAGGCTCTGGCCAAGTTTTTGCTCTTAACTCCAAGAGGGGGTATTTATGCTCGATAGTGGGTTCATGCCTTCATTGACACCTGGGATCGTGACAGTAGGTTCTAAGGTTGTGATGTGTGTTGCCACTAGGGATAAAACATTGATTCTATGTCTAAGGATGTAGTTGTCGATTACATTACGCACCATACTTAATGCAATTGTCTGTTGCTTTGCAACTTAATACTGAATGGGGTTCGGATGATAACCTGAAGGTGGACTTTTTAGGCATAGATGCGTTGGATGGCGGTCTATGTACTTTGTCGTAATGCGGATTAAATCTCACTATATTTATCATATCATGTATATGCATTGTTATGCCTTCTCTATTTGTCAATTGCCCGACTGTAATTTGTTCACCCAACATGCTTTTATCTTATGGGAGAGACACCTCTAGTGAACTGTGGACCCCGGTCCTATTCTTTACATCGCATACAATCTACTGCAATACTTGTTTTTTGTTTTCTTGCAAACAATCATCTTCCACACAATACGGTTAATCCTTTGTTACAGCAAGCCGGTGAGATTGACAACCTCGCTATTTCGTTGGGGCAAAGTACTTTGGTTTTGTTGTGCAGATTCCACGTTGGCGCCGGAATCCTGTTGTTGCGCCGCATCACATTTCGCCACCATCAACCTTCAACGTGCTTCTTGGCTCCTCCTGGTTCGATTAAACCTTGGTTTCTTTCTGAGGGAAAACTTGCTACGTGCGCATCATACCTTCCTCTTGGGGTTCCCAACGAACGTGTGAGTTACACGCCATCAAGCTCTTTTTCTGGCGCCTTTGCCGACACGCTGCAAGGGGAGTCTCCACTTCTCAATGTCTTTACTTTGTTTTTATCTTGCTTTATTTTATTTACTACTTTGTTTGCTGCACCTAAACAAAACACAAAAAATTAGTTGCTAGTTTTACTTTATTTACTGTCTTGCTCTCTATATCAAAAACACAAAAAAATAGTTACTTGCATTTACTTTATCTAGTTTGTTTTATTTACCGTTGCTAAAATGAATACTCCTGAAAATACTAAGTTGTGTGACTTCACAAATGCAAATAATAATGATTTCCTATGCACACCTATTGCTCCACCTGCTACTACAGCAGAATTCTTTGAAATTAAACCTGCTTTACTGAACCTGGTTATGAGAGATCAATTTTCTGGTGTTAGTTCTGATGATGCTGCTGCCCATCTCAATAATTTTGTTGAACTTTGTGAAATGCAAAAATATAAGGATGTAGATGGTGATATTATTAAATTGAAAGTGTTTCCTTTCTCATTAAGAGGAAGAGCTAAAGATTGGTTGCTATCTTTGCCTAAGAATAGTATTGATTCATGGACTAAATGTAAGGATGCTTTTATTGGTAGATATTATCCTCCCGCTAAAATTATATCTTTGAGAAGTAGCATAATGAATTTTAAGCAATTAGATACTGAACATGTTGCTCAAGCATGGGAGAGAATGAAAACTTTGGTAAAGAATTGCCCAACCCATGGACTGACTACTTGGATGATCATCCAAACCTTCTATGCAGGACTAAATTTTTCTTCGCAGAATTTATTGGATTCAGCTGCTGGAGGTACCTTTATGTCCATCACTTTGGGGGCGGCTACAAAGCTTCTTGATGATATGATGATAAATTACTTTGAATGGCACACGGAAAGAGCTCCACAAGGTAAGAAGGTAAATTCTGTTGAAGAAACCTCTTCCTTGAGTGATAAGATTGATGTGATTATGTCTATGCTTGTGAATGGTAGATCTAATGTTGATCCAAATAATGTTCCTTTAGCTTCATTGGTTGCTCAAGAAGAAAATGTTGATGTGAATTTCATTAAAAATAATAATTTCAACAACAATGCTTATAGGAACAACTCTGGTAATAACTATAGGCCATATCCTTCTGCTAATGGTAATGGTTATGGTAATTCTTATGGGAATTCTTACAACAATAATAGGAGTGTACCCTCTGGTCTTGAAGCTATGCTTAAAGAATTTATTAGTACACAAACTGCTTTTAACAAATCTGTTGAGGAAAAGCTTGATAAAATTGATATTATTGCTTCTAGAGTTGATAGACTTGCCTCTGATGTTAATCTTTTAAATTTGAAAGTTATGCCTAATAATGATATTGATAATAAGATTACTACTACAGCAAATGCCATCCAAGTTAGAATTAATGAGAATATAAGATTAATGGCTGAATTGCGTGCTAGGTGGGATAGAGAAGAAAATGAAAAACTAGCTAAAGAGAATAATGTAGCTAAAGTTTGGACTATTACCACCACTAGTAATGCTAATTCTTCACATGTTGCTGCACCTCCTACTATCAATGGTAAAATAATTGGTGTTGGCAATGTTTCTACTCCTAGTGCAAAGCGTACAAAACTGCCTGAAATTGCTAAAACTGCTGAAACTGCTTGTGATAAAACTGCTGAAATTTTTTCCAACCTTGGGAACAATGATCCCATTGCTGTAGCTCATAATGATTTAGATTTTGATGATTGCCACATCTCTGAAGTTATAAAGTTCTTACAAAAACTTGCTAAAAGTCCTAATGCTAGTGCTATAAATTTAGCCTTTACAAAACATATTACAAATGCTCTCATAAAAGCTAGAGAAGAGAAACTAAAACTTAAAACTTCTATTCCTAGAAAGTTAGAAGATGGTTGGGAGCCCATCATTAAAATGAAATTCAATGACTTTGAATGTAATGCTCTATGTGATCTTGGTGCAAGTATTTCTGTTATGCCTAAAAAGATTTATGATATGCTTGACTTGCCACCATTGAAGAATTGTTATTTGGATGTTAATCTTGCCGATAATGTTAAAAAGAAACCTTTGGGGAGGATTGATAATGTGCGCATTACGGTTAACAATAACCTTGTCCCCGTTGATTTTGTTGTCTTGGATATCGAATGCAATGCATCTTGTCCTATTGTGTTGGGAAGACCTTTTCTTCGAACCGTTGGTGCTGTTATTGATATGAGGGAAGGTAATATTAAATATCAATTTCCTCTCAAGAAAGGTATGGAACACTTCCCTAGAAAGAGAATGAAGTTGCCTTTTGATTCTATTATTAGAACAAGTTATGATGTTGATACTTCTACTCTCGATGTTACTTGATTTGCACTTTCTGCGCCTAGCTGAAAGGCGTTAAAGAAAAGCGCTTATGGGAGACAACCCATGTTTTTACTACAGTACTTTGTTTTATATTTGAGTCTTGGAAGTTGTTTACTACTGTAGCAACCTCTCCTTATCATGTTTTTGTACCAAGTAAAGTTTCTATGTTATAGTTGATGTTATATTTGGGATCACTGCGCAGAAACAGCATTGCTGTCTGTCACGAATCTGGGAACAGGCCTCTGTAGAAAATTCGAAAAAATCTGCCAATTTACGAGCGTGATCCTCAGATATGTACGCAACTTTCATTAGTTTTGAGTTTTTCCATTTGAGCAAGTCTGGTGCCAGCTTTAAATTCGTCTTTACGGACTGTTCTGTTTTGACAGATTCTGCCTTTTATTTCGCATTGCCTCTTTTGCTATGTTGGATTTTTTTCTTTGATCCATTAATGTCCAGTAGCTTTATGCAATGTCCAGAAGTGAAAATAATGATTGTGTCACCTCTGAATGTGTGAATTATTAATTGTGCACTAACCCTCTAATGAGTTTGCTTGAAGTTTGGTGTGAAGGAAGTTTTCAAGGGTCAAGAGAGGAGTATGATATACTATGATCAAGAGGAGTGAAAGCTCTAAGCTTGGGGATGCCCCCGTGGTTCACCCCTGCATATTCTAAGAAGACTCAAGCGTCTAAGCTTGGGGATGCCCAAGGCATCCCCTTCTTCATCGACAACATCATCAGGTTCCTCCCCTGAAACTATATTTTTATTCAGTCACATCTTGTGTTCTTTACTTGGAGCGTCGGTTTGTTTTTGTTTTTGTTTTTGTTTGAATAAAATGGATCCTAGCATTCACTTTGTGGGAGAGAGACACGCTCCGCTGTTGCATATGGACAAATATGTCCTTAGGCTTTACTCATAATGTTCAAGGCGAAGTTTCTTCTTCGTTAAATTGTTATATGGTTGGAATTGGAAAATGCTACATGTAGTAATTCTAAAATGTATTGGATAATGTGATACTTGGCAATTGTTGTGCTCATGTTTAAGCTCTTGCATCATATGCTTTGCACCCATTAGTGAAGAAATACATAGAGCTTGCTAAAATTTGATTTGCATATTTGGTCTCTCTAAGGTCTAGATAATATCTAGTATTGAGTTTTGAACAACAAGGAAGACGGTGTAGAGTCTTATAATGTTTACAATATGTCTTTTATGTGAGTTTTGCTGCACCGGTTCATCCTTGAGTTTGCTTCAAATAACCTTGCTAGCCTAAACCTTGTATCGAGAGGGAATACTTCTCATACATCCAAAATCCTTGAGCCAACCACTATGCCATTTGTGTCCACCATACCTACCTACTACATGGTATTTCTCCGCCATTCCAAAGTAAATTGCTTGAGTGCTACCTTTAAAATTCCATCATTCACCTTTGCAATATATAGCTCATGGGACAAAATAGCCTTAAAAACTATCGTAGTATTGAATATGTACTTATGCACTTTATATTTTATTAAGTTGCTTGTTGTGCGATAACCATGCTTCTGGGAACGCCATCAACTATTGTTGAATATCATGTGAGTTGCTATGCATGTCCGTCTTGTCTGAAGGATCTATCACCTTAGTGGTTGGAGCATGCAAAATTGTTAGAGAAGAACATTGGGCCGCTAACTAAAGCCATGAATCATGGTTGAAGTTTCAGTTTTGGACATATATCCTCAATCTCATATGAGAATAATAATTGTTGCTACATGCTTATGCATTTAAGAGGAGTCCATTATCTGTTGTCCATGTTGTCCCGGTATGGATGTCTAAGTTGAGAATAATCAAAAGCGAGAAATCCAAAATGCGAGCATTCTCCTTAGACCTTTGTACAGGCGGCATGGAGGTACCCCTTTGTGACACTTGGTTGAAACATGGCATGCAAAGATCCGGTAGTCCAAGCTAAGTAGGACGAGGTGCGGGCACTATTAGTACACTATGCATGAGGCTTGCAACTTGTAAGATATAATTTACATAACTCATATGCTTTATTACTACCGTTGACAAAATTGTTTCATGTTTTCAAAATAAAAGCTCTAGCACAAATACAGCAATCGATGCTTTCCTCTTTGAAGGACCTTTCTTTTACTTTTATTGTTGAGTCAGTTTACCTATCTCCCTCCACCTAAGAAGCAAACACTTGTGTGAACTGTGCATTGATTCCTACATACTTGCATATTGCACTTGTTATATTACTTTATGTTGACAATATCCATGAGATATACATGTTATAAGTTGAAAGCAACCGCTGAAACTTAAATCTTCCTTTGTGTTGCTTCAACACCTTTACTTTGATTTATTGCTTTATGAGTTAACTCTTATGCAAGACTTATTGATGCTTGTCTTGAAGTACTATTCATGAAAATTCTTTGCTTTATGATTCACTTGTTTACTCATGTCATTACCTTTGTTTTGATCGCTGCATTCATTACATATGTTTACAAATAGTATGATCAAGATTATGATGGCATGTCACTTCAGAAATTATCTTTGTTATCGTTTTACCTGCTCGGGACGAGCAGAACTAAGCTTGGGGATGCTGATACGTCTCCAACGTATCGATAATTTCTTATGTTCCATGCTACTTTATTGATGATACCTACATGTTTTATGCACATTATATGTCATATTTATGCATTTTTTGGAACTAACCTATTAACAAGACGCCGAAGAGCCAGTTGCTGTTTTCTGCTCTTTTTGGTTTCAGAAATCCTAGTAAGGAAATATTCTCGGAATTGGACGAAATCTTCGCCCAGGGTCCTATTTTTGCACGGAGCTTCCAGAAGACCGAAGAGATAACGAAGTGGGCGACGAGGCGCCGCCACCATAGGCGCGGCCGAGGGGCCGCGCCGCCCTATGGTGTGGGCCCTCGTCAGCCCCCGACCTACCCTTCCGCCTACTTAAAGCCTCCGTCGCGAAACCCCCGACCGAGAGCCACGATACGGAAAACCTTCCAGAGACGCCGCCGCCGCGAATCCCATCTCGGGGATTCAGGAGATCGCCTCCGGCACCCTGCCGGAGAGGGGATTCATCTCCCGGAGGACTCTACACCGCCATGGTCACCTCCGGAGTGATGAGTGAGTAGTTCACCCCTGGACTATGGGTCCATAGCAGTAGCTAGATGGTCGTCTTCTCCTTGTTGTGCTTCATTGTTGGATCTTGTGAGCTGCCTAACATGATCAAGATCATCTATATGTAATACTATATGTTGTGTTTGTCGGGATCCGATGGATAGAGAATACTATGTTATGGTGATTATCAATCTATTGTTTATGTGTTGTTTATGATCTTGCATGCTCTCCGTTATTAGTAGAGGCTCTGGCCAAGTTTTTGCTCTTAACTCCAAGAGGGGGTATTTATGCTCGATAGTGGGTTCATGCCTTCATTGACACCTGGGATCGTGACAGTAGGTTCTAAGGTTGTGATGTGCTGTTGCCACTAGGGATGAAACATTGATTCTATGTCTAAGGATGTAGTTGTCGATTACATTACGCACCATACTTAATGCAATTGTCTGTTGCTTTGCAACTTAATACTGAATGGGGTTCGGATGATAACCTGAAGGTGGACTTTTTAGGCATAGATGCAGTTGGATGGCGGTCTATGTACTTTGTCGTAATGCCCGGATTATATCTCACTATATTTATCATATCATGTATATGCATTGTTATGCCCTTCTCTATTTGTCAATTGCCCGACTGTAATTTGTTCACCCAACATGCTTTTATCTTATGGGAGAGACACCTCTAGTGAACTGTGGACCCCGGTCCTATTCTTTACATCGCATACAATCTACTGCAATACTTGTTTTACTGTTTTCTTGCAAACAATCATCTTCCACACAATACGGTTAATCCTTTGTTACAGCAAGCCGGTGAGATTGACAACCTCACTGTTTCGTTGGGGCAAAGTACTTTAGTTTTGTTGTGCAGATTCCACGTTGGCGCCGGAATCCCTGTTGTTGCGCCGCATCACATTTCGCCACCATCAACCTTCAACGTGCTTCTTGGCTCCTCCTGGTTCGATTAAACCTTGGTTTCTTTCTGAGGGAAAACTTGCTACTGTGCGCATCATACCTTCCTCTTGGGGTTCCCAACGAACGGGGTAGTTAATCGGCTGGGTTATGTTTGTGTAGTATTTATCTGTTACTTTATGCGCTCTCTTATCTTCTCTGAGTAGACGGATGTTGTAGCGTGTCTCTATTGGTTATAGTTTTGCTGCCGCTAAACCTACCATATAGCCCCAGGCGATATATGTATTCGCCCTGAGGCATATACGTCTCCAACGTATCGATAATTTCTTATGTTCCATGCTACTTTATTGATGATACCTACATGTTTTATGCACATTATATGTCATATTTATGCATTTTTCGGAACTAACCTATTAACAAGATGCCGAAGAGCCAGTTGCTGTTTTCTGCTGTTTTTGGTTTCAGAAATCCTAGTAAAGAAATATTCTCGGAATTGGATGAAACTTTCGCCCAGGGTCCTATTTTTGCACGAAGCTTCCAGAAGACCGAAGAGATAACGAAGTGGGGCCACGGCGGCGGAGGGTGGCGGCGCGGCCCAGGCCTTGGCCGCGCCGACCTAGCCTCTGGGCCCCTCGTGTGGCCCCTCGCGTTGACTCTTCGCCTATATAAAGCCCCTGCATCGAAAACCCTTACGGAGGAAGCCACGATACGAGAAAAGTTCCAGAGCCGCCGTCATCGCGAAGCCAAGATCTGGGGGACAGGAGTCTCGTTCCGGCACCTGCCGGAGCGGGAAGTGCCCCCGGAAGGCTTCTCCATCGACACCGCTGCCATCTCCACCGCCATCTTCATCACCGCTGCTGCTCCCATGAGGAGGGAGTAGTTCTCCATCGAGGCTCGGGGCTGTACCGGTAGCTATGTGGTTCATCTCTCTCCTATGTACTTCAATACAATAATCTCATGAGCTGCCTTACATGATTGAGATTCATATGATGATGCTTGTAATCTAGATGTCATTATGCTAGTCAAGTGGGTTTTACTTATGTGATCTCCGGAGACTCCTTGTCCCACGTGTGTAAAGGTGACAGTGTGTGCACCGTGTGGGTCTCTTAGGCTATATTTCACGAAGTACTTATTCACTGTTGAAGAGCGTAGTGAAGTGCTTATTTATATCTCTTTATGATTGCAATGTGCATCGTATCACAATTTATCTATGTGCTACTCTAGTGATGTGTTATTAAAGTAGTTTTATTCCTCCTGCATGTGTGCAAAGGTGACAGTGCGTGCACCGTGTTAGTACTTGGTTTATGCTATGATCATGATCTCTTGTAGATTGCGAAGTTAACTATTGCTATGATAATATTGATGTGATCTATTCCTCCTACATATGCATGAAGGTGACAGTGTGCATGCTATGCTAGTACTTGGTTTAGTCGTTTTGATCTATCTTACACTAAAGGTTACTAAAATATGAGCATTATTGTGGAGCTTGTTAACTCCGGCATTGAGGGTTCGTGTAATCCTACGCAATGTGTTCATCATCCAACAAAAGTGTAGAGTATGCATTTATCTATTCTGTTATGTGATCAATGTTGAGAGTGTCCACTAGTGAAAGTGTAATCCCTAGGCCTTGTTCCTAAATACTGCTATCGCTACTTGCTTGTTTACTGTTTTACTGTGTTACTACTGCTGCAATACTACCACCATCAACTACACGCCCGCAAGCTATTTTCTGGCACCGTTGCTACTGCTCATATATATTCATACCACCTGTATTTCACTATCTCTTCGCCGAACTAGTGCACCTATTTGGTGTGTTGGGGACACAAGAGACTTCTTGCTTTGTGGTTGCAGGGTTGCATGAGAGGGATATCTTTGACCTCTTCCTCCCCGAGTTCGATAAACCTTGGGTGATCCACTTAAGGGAAAACTTGCTGCTGTTCTACAAACCTCTCCTCTTGGAGGCCCAACACTGTCTACAGGAAAGGAGGGGGAACGTAGACATCAAGCTATTTTCTGGCGCCGTTGCCGGGGAGGAAAGGTAAAAGGTACTCACACTCCGGATCTCGGCTACTAAGCTATTTTCCCGGCGCCATTGTAAGTACTCGAAGCTATTTCCTTTAGACTCTGCAATTGCGACATTTGGTTTCTTGTTTACACTAGTTAGGCATAATGGAAAACAACAAAAATATGAGAGATCTTTATGAACTTTATCTTGAATTAGGACATGATGTGTTTGAAGAGAGAATTAAAAAACCCATGGAACTTTATATGCATGATAATGGGAATGTTATTAGTATGAATGCTTTGAACACCATTGTTGCTAATGCTATGGAAAATTCTAAGCTTGGGG
This sequence comes from Lolium multiflorum, assembly GCA_030979885.1. Lineage (NCBI taxonomy): Eukaryota > Viridiplantae > Streptophyta > Magnoliopsida > Poales > Poaceae > Lolium > Lolium multiflorum. The sequence goes on along the minus strand of CM061749.1, from coordinate 47,823,237 downwards.
AAGCCGGCTTTGATGAGCATGATATTTTTAGTCCCCCAAGCATTGAGGAGAAAATTTACTTTGATGATACTTTGCCTCCTATTTATGATGATTATAATGATAGTAGTCTTTTGTTACCACCTGTTATGGAGGATAAATTTGATTATGATTACAATATACCTCCTATATTTGATAGCTACTTTGTTGAATTTGCTCCCACTACAACTAATAAAATTGATTATGCTTATGTTGGGAGTAGTAATTATTTTATGCATGAGACTCATGATAAGAATGCTTTATGTGATAGTTATATTGTTGAGTTTGCTCATGATGCTACTGAAAGTTATTATGAGAGAGGAAAATATGGTTGTAGAAATTTTCATGTTACTAAAACACCTCTCTATGTGCTGAAATTTTTGAAGCTACACTTGTTTTATCTTCCTATGCTTGTTACTTTGCTCTTCATGAACTTGTTTATTTACAAGATTCCTATGCATAGGAAGCATGTTAGACTTAAATGTGTTTTGAATTTGCCTCTTGATGCTCTCTTTTGCCTCAAATACTATTTCTTGCGAGTGCATCATTAAAACTGCTGAGCCCATCTTAATGGCTATAAAGAAAGAACTTCTTGGGAGATAACCCATGTGTTTATTTTACTACAGCAATTTTTGTTTTGTTGAGTCTTGGAAGTTGTTTACTACTGTAGCAACCTCTCCTTATCATGTTTTTGTGCCAAGTAAAGTTTCTATGTCAAAGTTGATGTTATATTTGGGATCGCTGCGCAGAAACAGCATTGCTGTCTGTCACGAATCTGGGCACAGTTCTCTGTAGAAAATTCGAAAAAATCTGCCAATTTACGAGCGTGATCCTCAGATATGTACGCAACTTTCATTAGTTTTGAGTTTTTCCATTTGAGCAAGTCTGGTGCCATCTTAAAATTCGTCTTTACGGACTGTTCTGTTTTTGACAGATTCTGCCTTTTATTTCGCATTGCCTCTTTTGCTATGTTGGATGAATTTCTTTGATCCATTAATGTCCAGTAGCTTTATGCAATGTCCAGAAGTGTAAAGAATGTTTGTGTCACCTCTGAACATGTGAATTTTTGATTATGCACTAACCCTCTAATGAGTTTGCTTGAAGTTTGGTGTGAAGGAAGTTTTCAAGGGTCAAGAGAGGAGTATGATATACTATGATCAAGAGGAGTGAAAGCTCTAAGCTTGGGGATGCCCCGGTGGTTCATCCCTGCATATTTCAAGAAGACTCAAGCATCTAAGCTTGGGGATGCCCAAGGCATCCCCTTCTTCATCGACAAAGTATCAGGTTTCTTCTCTTGAAACTATATTTTTATTCGGTCACATCTTATGTTCTTTACTTGGAGCGTCTGTGTGCTTTTATTTTTGTTTTTGTTTTGTTATCTTAGTTCTCTGAATAAGTTCATCCTTGTGTGGGAGAGAGACACGCTCCGCTGGTTCGTATGAACACATGTGTTCTTAGCTCATAATATTCATGGCGAAGTTTCCTCTTCGTTAAATTGTTATATGGTTGGAATTGAAAAATGCTACATGTAGTAATTGGTAAAATGTCTTGGATAATGTGATACTTTGCAATTGTTGTGCTCATGTTTAAACTCTTGCATCATATACTTTGCACCCACTAATGAAGAAATACATAGAGCTTGCTAAAATTTGGTTTGCATATTTGGTCTCTCTAAGGTCTAGATAATATCTAGTATTGAGTTTGAACAACAAGGAAGACGGTGTAAAGTCTTATAATGTTTACAATATGTCTTTTATGTGAGTTTTGCTGCACCGGTTCATCCTTGTGTTTGTTTCAAATAAACCTTGCTAGCCTAAACCTTGTATCGAGAGGGAATACTTCTCATGCATCCAAATACTTGAGCCAATATTCATGCCATTTGTGTCCACCATACCTACATACTACATGGTATTTCTCCGCCATTCCAAAGTAAATTGCTTGAGTGCTACCTTTAAACAATTCAAAATTTATCACCTCTTATTTGTGTCAATGTTTTATAGCTCATGAGGAAGTATGTGGTGTTTATCTTTCAATCTTGTTGGGCAACTTTCACCAATGGACTAGTGGCTTCATCCGCTTATCCAATAATTTTGCAAAAAGAGCAATGGGATTCCCAGTCCCAAATTAATTAACAAAAATAGACACTCCTCCATGGTATGTGATTGTTGGACGGCACCCGAAGGATTCGGTTAGCCATGGCTTGAGAAAGCAAAGGTGGGGAGGAGTGTCATCATAATAAAACTAAAATAAAAAGGCACTCCTTCATGGTATGAGATTGTTGGCAGGCACCCGAGGATTCGGTTAGCCATGGTTTGTGAAAGAAAGGTTGGAAGGAGTGCCACCCAAAAATAAAATAAAATGGGAGCCGCTCTTTGAAGGTTTGTCTGGCAAGGGGGTTAGAGTACCCGCTACCATTCGTTGACAACAACAAACACCTCTCAAAACTTTACTTTTATGCTCTCTTATGTTTTCAAAACCAAAGCTCTAGCACAAATATAGCAATCGATGCTTTCCTCTTTGAAGGACCATTCTTTTACCTTTATGTTGAGTCAGTTCACCTATTTCTCTCCATCCCAAGAAGCAAACACTTGTGTGAACTGTGCATTGATTCTTACATACTTGCTTATTGCATTTGTTATATTACTCTATGTTGACAATATCCATGAGATATACATGTTATAAGTTGAAAGCAACCGCTGAAACTTAATCTTCCTTTGTGTTGCTTCAATACCTTTACTTTGATTTATTGCTTTATGAGTTAACTCTTATGCAAGACTTATTGATGCTTGTCTTGAAAGTACTATTCATGAAAAGTCTTTGCTATATGATTCACTTGTTTACTCATGTCATTACCATTGTTTTGATCGCTGCATTCATTACATATGCTTACAATAGTATGATCAAGGTTATGATGGCATGTCACTTAAGAAATTATCTTTGTTATCGTTTTACCTGCTCGGGACGAGCAGAACTAAGCTGGGGATGCGATACGTCTCCAACGTATCGATAATTTCTTATGTTCCATGCTACTTTATTGATGATACCTACATGTTTTATGCACATTATATGTCATATTTATGCATTTTTTGGAACTAACCTATTAACAAGATGCCGAAGAGCCAGTTCTGTTTTCTGCTGTTTTTGGTTTCAGAAATCCTAGTAAAGAAATATTCGAATTGGATGAAACTTTCGCCCAGGGGTCCTATTTTTGCACGAAGCTTCCAGAAGACCGAAGAGAGACGAAGTGGGGCCACGAGGCGGCCAGAGGTGGCCGGCGCGGCCCAAGCCTTGGCCGCGCCGACCTAGCCTCTGGGCCCCTCGTGTGGCCTCGCGCTGCCTCTTCGCCTATATAAAGCCCCTGATCGAAAACCCTTACGGAGGAAGCCACGATACGAGAAAAGTTCCGGAGCCGCCGTCATCGCGAAGCCAAGATCAGGGGACAGGGTCTCCATTCCGGCACCCTGCCGGAGCGGGAAGTGCCCCGGAAGGCTTCTCCATCGACACCGCTGCCATCTCCACCGCCATCTTCATCACCGCTGCTGCTCCCATGAGGAGGGAGTAGTTCTCCATCGAGCTCGGGGCTGTACCGGTAGCTATGTGGTTCATCGCTCTCCTATGTACTTCAATACAATAATCTCATGAGCTGCCTTACATGATTGAGATTCATATGATGATGCTTGTAATCTAGATGTCATTATGCTAGTCAAGTGGGTTTTACTTATGTGATCTCCGGAGACTCCTTGTCCCACGTGTGTAAAGGTGACAGTGTGTGCACCGTGTGGGTCTCTTAGGCTATATTTCACGAAGTACTTATTCACTGTTGAAGAGCGTAGTGAAGTGCTTATTTATATCTCTTTATGATTGCAATGTGCATCGTATCACAATTTATCTATGTGCTACTCTAGTGATGTGTTATTAAAGTAGTTTTATTCCTCCTGCATGTGTGCAAAGGTGACAGTGCGTGCACCGTGTTAGTACTTGGTTTATGCTATGATCATGATCTCTTGTAGATTGCAAAGTTAACTATTGCTATGATAATATTGATGTGATCTATTCCTCCTACATATGCATGAAGGTGACAGTGTGCATGCTATGCTAGTACTTGGTTTAGTCGTTTTGATCTATCTTACACTAAAGGTTACTAAAATATGAGCATTATTGTGGAGCTTGTTAACTCCGGCATTGAGGGTTCGTGTAATCCTACGCAATGTGTTCATCATCCAACAAAAGTGTAGAGTATGCATTTATCTATTCTGTTATGTGATCAATGTTGAGAGTGTCCACTAGTGAAAGTGTAATCCCTAGGCCTTGTTCCTAAATACTGCTGAGTTACTACTGCTTGTTTACTGTTTTACTGTGTTACTACTGCTGCAATACTACCACCATCAACTACACGCCAGCAAGCTATTTTCTGGCACCGTTGCTACTGCTCATATTATTCATACCACCTGTATTTCACTATCTCTTCGCCGAACTAGTGCACCTATTTGGTGTGTTGGGGACACAAGAGACTTCTTGCTTTGTGGTTGCAGGGTTGCATGAGAGGGATATCTTTGACCTCTTCCTCCCTGAGTTCGATAAACCTTGGGTGATCCACTTAAGGGAAAACTTGCTGCTGTTCTACAAACCTCTGCTCTTGGAGGCCCAACACTGTCTACAGGAAAGGAGGGGGAACGTAGACATCACATAGCCATTTCTAGTCTCGCTAAGTACGTGCCGGAGTTCGTTCCTTGGTACTTACTCTCGCCTTTTCTCTTTCTCTTTTGCTTCCTCCCTTTTGTCGGCAACCGATGGCCCGACTTTGACAGGTACAAGATGACGACGTTAGCAAGGTTACCCTTCCGGCTTGGCCTGGGCAGGGTTATGGACGCCACTGGTTATCTTCAGGACTCTTAGTCCAATTTGTATCTTGTCCGTACTCGGACGTATTTGATCTTCTGTATGATTTGGATCTTTGTATTGTATATTTGTATCTTGAATGTGTTACCCTCCAAAACCCACCGACGGGCAATGGCTAAGCAACACGAAGAGCCGGGAGGCTCCCAAGGCCGCTTAGTGGACCCTGGCACCTCGCGTCGTCCCGCAAATCTTCCAGCCACGTCCTGGCGGTTGCTAGGGCGTGCCACCTGACCTAGACCCGATCAGGAAGGTGTTAGAGTGCTTCGATTGTTCCTGCATGGTAGACACGTAAACATTAAATACGAGCCCTATCGGCTCTCAGGTTGCCCTGTGGATCGGCTCAAAGAGCCGATCGCCCCATGGTTCACGTTGGATTTACAATGACATGGGGATCCTGCTTGATCAAAACAAAGCTAAACCGATCTACGACAGTTTAGGGTTTTCACCGCATAACCGGAACGTCCTACGTGTGATCGGGCCTAGCAGCTACGGAAGATGATGCAAACTACCCCTACAAGAGGCCTAAAAACCAACATAACGTTGATTCCCGGAACATCCCTCGCAGGGACGGTAAACAACACCTAACGCACTACCGGATCGTCCGACCCCAACATAAGGCCTAACTATGCAGATATTAAACTAATCCCTGCGGAGCAAGGAGCAACTATAACAGATCGGATCTACTAAGTAACGAACAAGCAAGATGCTGCCCTTACACCCAGATAGGTGTAAGGGCAGCTAGGTGTCGAGGGACGGCATTGCCACGCAGATATGCACGAGAAAGCATCAATGCAAGCCCCTAAACACCTAATGATAAGTAGTACTGCTCGCCATCAACAACGCTTCAGCACGAGCAGTACAAGGTAGACGAATAAACGCGTACTGCCTAGATCGCAAGATGCGATCTAGGCAGCATGATGCTTACCCGGAAGAAACCCTCGAAGAAAGGGGTGGCGATGCGCCTGATTTGTGTTTGTTGTGAACGTGATTGTCCTCCTTTTCCGATAACCCTAGATACATATTTATAGTCCAAGGGACTTTCTAATTGGGGCGTGCACCTAACCGTGCACGGGCCAGACTCTATCTGTTAATTCTAAACACAATACGATCTACTAAATTACAGATACACGGGCAATTTAGCCCAAACTCTTAGCGCAAGGCCGCTTCAAAGATGCTCCACGTGTAATCTTCAAAGCCCATCTTCACTTACGGCCCATCTCCTGATTTGGCCAAAATCGGGTGGTAACACATGCCCCCCTGGTTTTGATAATGGTAATTGCAAAACCATCTGTCTCCTTCGAAGGGTCATGTCGTGGCAGAGCAGAACCGTCGCAGTATTCTCCATGATGACGTCTTGCCTTCTCAACTTCTCTGCAAGATTTGACAGTTTTGGCCCCATGTCCTCGGAAACTGCTTAAGCATTTAAATTGCTATATCCCCTTTTATTTAACCACTTCTTGCAGTTCCCTTCTTCATCCTCCTCGCACTAGCACTTCCAAAAGCCCTCCTCGGCCAACATGTCTTCTTCCTCTTCTTCTCCCTCATCGGGTCTTTCCACCCAATCCTCCCCCTCCCGCGAGCCGACGCCGGAGTGGGACCCGCAGGAGGCCCACGCGGCCAACATCCGCCGCGCCATAGCCGACGGGGACGAGTCGACCCACGACTCCTCCGTCTGGTCCGAAGATGACCAGTCCTTAACGGACGGGGAGATCGACCTTCGCTTCCTCGCCATTGGGCAATCGGAGGAGGAAACGACGACGACGGCTTCTCCTGGGATGGTCTCTCCTCCGCTGAGGAGGTGAAGGAGGAGGAAGAGGAGGAGGACGACGCCTCTTCCAACGAGCCGCCGGCTAAGCGTCTCTGCCCTTGGCCGGGCAACATGAGCGACTTCGACAGCGACGATGCCGACGTCGACGAAGAGGACGAGGACAATGAAGGTCCCGCCGGAGGTCGCTACAGCAGCGACGAAGAACCAGCCGGGAGCAGCACCGACAGCGGCGACGGCGACGATGAGGGCAGCAGCGGCCCTTAGATAGGATAGAGCTAGGAGTAATAGATGAGGGCAATGTATCCCCCAGCAGTTCCTTTTGAGAGCAATCGGCTCCTTCTATGTAAGAAACCCGACTATCAATGAAGGAATTTCCCAAATTTGATTCTGTCGATTTCTTCCATATTGATCTAGCCGATTTTCCCTACCCTGATTTTGCCGATTGTCATCTTGATCGATGTTCAATGAGCCGATGGCACTGCATCGCTCTTATAATAAATTGCCGGCCGATCAATCTAGTCACCTCCTCGGATGGTAACTTGTAATCCTTGAAATTCAGATCAAAACTCCCAATCGGACACGTCCAGCCACAGCTTTGAGACCCTCAGATCTTTGGATTCCAAAATCATCCGATCGTGATGTTGGTCTTGACGGCAAAACTCCTGGGTTAATGCTCCCAAGAAAGCTTCTTGGCCCGTTGCTGCCAACCTTGATGTTGAAGCTGATACTCTTGTAAACAAGTGCTATTTGTTCACAGCTTCCCCTGTGATGTTCTGTTCATATGTAGCAACCAGAACCTTGAGGGCGAGCTGCCCCCCGAGCCTCAGTCAAGGCGAGGATAAAAGTGTATCCACCGAATGGGCCATCATCGGCTTCCCAATTGTAGTGCAGCATCAGCCGATTCTAACCAAATCGGCTTTCAAAAGCAGAGAACCTTCAAAGTGAGCTGCCCCCCGAGCTTCTTCAGTCCAATGAGGCAACCTCTGGTGAGAATGCAGTTCAGTCCAACTGGACGATCGTCGGTTGTTCTCATGATCCTAGCCTGATCTGCACGTTCATGCTGTTCTTGCTGTTGGCCAGGGCTGCGATCCTCAAACTTGCCGGCAAATACCAGCAGCTTAAATGAGAAAAAGGGCCGTCTTGGACGCCCAAACTGATGCTTCTGCTGGTGCTGCCGAGCTTGAAGTCTTGCAGAAGGAGTTGGAAGTCCTTGAAGAGAGGGCCTGAGTCACCAAGCAATCCCAATGAGGGGTTCCTCCAGTAGAGCCTCGCCACGTGACTTGATGACTGCTCCATTAGGCTTCCGCTTGTAACAGTTGCATCCCTTGAGTCGATGGCCGTGCATCGGCTTTGAATTCTTAAGTCGATGTCTACGCATCGGCTGTGCCAAAAATTTCTGTATTTTCGTTTTTTATCGGCCCCCCATACTTGAGCTGTTCTGCTGGGCATTTGACATCCACTCCAAGCTTCGTATCCTCGTGTCTCATCCATCTATGTGCCCCCCGAGCCGATTCTGTCAAGTACTTGATGGTATCGGCTCTTCAGGCATCTGTCGGATCAATGCTGAACATAGACAAAACGTGTGTTGAGGATAATTTTGGCCGATTGCGGGAATCGGCCTCCCTTTTCATTGCAATGCTTGACGATGGTTTGCAACTTCTCGGATTTCCACTGTAGCTACGTGGCATGCTGGAGATAAGATCCTTTGCTTTTCATTTTTTGAGGGCCGATCGCAGGGATCGGCCTTGCCACGTACGTCCAATGTCTTGGACCTGCTACCCGTCCGGATCACCGATACCATGTTTGTATCAGCCGATGCCTGTGCATCGGCTTTCGCCTGTTTTGGGCGCCATACTTTCTTTGGCGGGCGCGCCTTCGTCTCCAATGTTTGCTGAATTTTCACGGCCAGATCGGGCCGTGCTCTTCTCAACGTGTACAGGTACTGTGCCTCGGCTTCTTCCAGGTTTCGCAGCCGCTGCACCCTACGCTTCTGAGAATGGCTGAGTCCATCAGGGCACCACCTTGGTCGGTGATACCTATCTTCTTCATCTGACTCCTCAAAGTCTTCTTCTTGAGATGACTCAGCTCGTTTATTCTGAGGTGGGAGAGGCCCTAGACGCTCGAACACTGAAACTTCATTTGTCTTCCTCCTTTGCTGCTTGCATTCTGGGCAGTTCTCGATTGTTGGCAATCGGCTCATTCCTGAGTCCCAGCAATGTTTGAAGAAAGGACAGTCCCAGTGTTTGTCCACGTCATCTTGCTCCCTTGACCTCCCTCTAGCGTGGAGCTCGTACCCGTCGTTGTTTCTGTCGTGCTGACGATACCTCCTGTTTTCTGCATCAGACCGACGATATCTTTCATCGTCTTCGTCGTAGCGCCGACGTCGGTCGTACTGCTGCTCATATTTGTTGAGGAGATGCACGGAGAGTGGGCGCTGATACCGTATGCTTCTCACCTCCTCCTCGGTTAGGTACCGTCTATCATCATCTTGGGGCCGGTCGCGTGGAACGGCCTCCTCTTTATCTTTGCCACGGGAGTGGCTGCTCTCTGCTTTATCTTTGCCATGGCGGCTCACCAGCCCTGCCATATTGACATCAAAAGAGAACCCTGGCTCCCTTATGGAGTGGCTTAGGTCCACCATGTTGACGTCCGGAAACGGACGCATGTCTACCTTCATGGCAAACTGTCCGAAAGTTAATCGGCCTGATTCTATCGCCATCTGAATTTGTGCGCGCAATACTTTGCAGTCGTTGGTGGCGTGCGTGAACGTATGATGCCATTTGCAGTATGGCCTTTTGTTCATCTCTTGTGCCGTAGGGATCTTGTGGCCTTCGGGTAGCTTCAACTGTTTCTCTTTCAGTAGCAGATCGAAGATCTGTTCAGTTTTGCTCACATCAAAGTCCAACCCTCTTGGAGGCCCTGGTGGGTTCACCCATTTGCAGGACACAGGTACTGGCGTCCGAGTCCATTCGGCTACTGCGACTTCCTGATCTTCCGCAGAATCTTCATCCTCATCAGCATTGACCAGGGTTATCGCGCGCTTGAACTTGTCCTGGTACAGTTCTGGATGGCGCTGTTCATATAAGGTCAGTCTCTGACCATGTGCGCCAGCGAGTTGTACTCCACTTGGAACGTCAGATCCTTGAATGACGCTGCAAGGCCTGCCACGGCCAGCTCGACTGCTTTCTCAGTTAAGTGAACCGAATAGCATCGGTTCTTGACAGTTCTGAAACGCTGAATGTACTCAGACACTGTCTCTCCTCGCCTTTGCCGAACCTGTGCTAGTTCGGCAATGCCAGCTTCAGTAGCTTCTGAATGGTATTGTGTGTGAAACTGTTCCTCTAGCTGCTTCCATGACGCACAATAGGGGATGCAGCGAGGAAGTATTACCCAATTTATTGATTCGACACAAGGGGAGACAAAGAATAAGCCTTAGCAACCGATGTCAATTCAGCTGCACCTGGAAACAGACTTGCTCGCAAGAGTTTATCGGTAAGCAGTTTTATGGCAGTGGAAATATTGAAATAAGCAGCGGTGAAATAAAACAGCAGTAGTGATTATAGTAAACAGCAGGATTAAAATACTGTAGGCACAGGGACGGATTTAACGGGCGTTGCATGGATGAGAGAAACTCATGTAACAATCAAAGCAGGGGCATTTGCAGATAATAATAAAACGGTATCCAAGTACTAATCAATCAATAGGCATGTGTTCCATATTTAGTCGTACGTGCTCGCAATGAGAAACTTGCACAACATCTTTTGTCCTACCAGCCGGTGGCAGCCGGGCCTCTAGGGAAACTACTGGATATTAAGGTACTCCTTTTAATAGAGTACCGGAGCAAAGCATTAACACTCCGTGAACACATGTGATCCTCACATCACTACCATCCCCTCCGGTTGTCCCGATTCTTGTCACTTCGGGGCCATTGGTTCCGGACAGCGACATGTGTATACAACTTGCAGGTAAGATCATAAACAACGAATATCTTCATGAATCAATAACATGTTCAGATCTGAGATCATGGCACTCGGGCCCTAGTGACAAGCATTAAGCATAACAAGTTGCAACAATATCATAAAAGTGACATCTACGGATACTAGGCACTATGCCCTAACAATCTTATGACTATTACATGACCAATCTCATCCAATCCCTACCATCCCCTTCAGCCTACAGCGGGGGAATTACTCACACATGGATGGGGGAAACATTGCTGGTCGATGGAGAGGCGTTGGCGGTGATGGCGGTGAAGATCTCCTCCAATTCCCCGTCCCGGCGGAGTGCCAGAACGGAGACTTCTGGCTCCCGCGACGGAGTTTCGCGATGTGGCGGCTCTCTGGAGGGTTTCTGGCGACTTCGACTTCTCTCCGTGCGTTTTCAGGTCGAACCCAATAAGTAGTCCGAAGGGGGGCGTCGGAGGCCGGCCGAGGGGGCCACACCACATGGCCGCGCGGGCCCCCCGCGCCGCCATATGGTGTGGGGCCCTCGGGCCTCCACCTCTCTTGCCCTTCTGGCTCCGTCAATATTCTGGTAAAATAGGGCCTTCTGCATAAATTCCGAGGATTTTCCCGAAAGTTGGATTTCTGCACAAAAACGAGACACCAGAGCGTTCTGCTGAAAACAGCGTTAGTCCGTGTTAGTTGTATCCAAAATACACAAATTAGAGGCAAAACAATAGCAAAAGTGTTCGGGAAAGTAGATACGTTTTGGACGTATCAACTCCCCCAAGCTTAGCTTATTGCTTGTCCTCAAGCAATTCAGTTAACAACTGAGCGATAAAAGAACTTTCACGAACACATTTGCTCATATGATGTATATATTCTCATGCTATGGCTAATACTTAAGCAGTTCATAATGAGATACATGCAAATAAGATCATCCAACAGCTATGTCAATCATGGAGAGGTACCAACAATTAATAATAAGCACCATGAATCATGTATATAAGCAGGATTGCAATGTTCATAAGAGAATATGATAAAGTGGTATCTCGCTTGCCTGTATTTGATCGGCAAAACATAAATGCCGAGGCACCTCTTGAGTTCATAGAAAGACTAGAAGTAGTGATTGTCAAAGATAAAAGCATCAAAGTTATACCACAATCAATCATATTTTGAGACAAGCATATTACACTAAGAATGACAGTCGTGCTCTCAAGATAGTGCTCAAAGAAAGAATGGAGACACAACATAAAAGTAGAAGATTGACCCTTCGCAGAGGGAAGCAGGGATTAACATGCGCTAGAGCTTTTCATTTGTAAAGCAGGAGTAAAATTATTTTTGAGAGGTGTTTGTTGTTGTCAACGAATGGTAATGGGTACACTAACTACCTCATCAACCGGACTCACAAGAGCGGCTCCCATTTTATTTATTTTTGGTTGGCACTCCTTCCAACCTTTCTTTCACAAACCATGGCTAACCGAATCCTCGGGTGCCTGCCAACAATCACATACCATGAAGGAGTGCCTTTTTATTTAAGTTTTATTATGATGATGACACTCCCCCCAACCTTTGCTCACACAAGCCATGGCTAACCGAATCCTTCGGGTGCCGTCCAACAATCACAAACCATGGAGGAGTGTCTATTTAAGTTAATTAATTTGGGACTGGGAATCCCATTGCCAGCTCTTTTTGCAAAATTATTGGATAAGCGGATGTGCCACTAGTCCATATGAGAGTCCGTCAAAAGTAAATGACAAGGTTGAAAGCTAAACACCACATACTTCCTCATGAGCTATGAAACATTAACACAAATTGAGAAGCATTTTGAAGGTTTTAAAGGTAGCGCATGAGAATTTACTTGGAATGGTTTGAAATGCCATGCATAGGTATTTATGGTGGACACTTTGGAACAACTTGGTTTTCAGGTGTTTGGAAGCACGAGCGGCGTTCCCGCTCAGTACAAGTGAAGGCTAGCAAAAGACTAGGGAGCGACAAATCAAGAGAGCAGTAACTGTCATAATCATGCTTGCGGCAAAATAAATTAACGGAGGCATAAAAGTGATACAAGAACTCTGAAGCAATATAAATCATCGAGGCTTAATTGACTTTTTGTTCAGTCATATGCATGCGTGAGCATGTGCCAAGTCGATATAAATGAATTATTCAGAGGAGGATACCACAATGCCATACTTACTTATGAATAAAACAATGCAAGCAAACATCCATGACATGCTACTCATATTAATAAATTGGAACTAAACATGAGAGATCATGAACTACTAGACTTTCTCAAATAACATATACCTCACATGAACCAACTAAGCATGCTCATATGGATGAGTATATGTACAAAAATGAAAGCAAATAGAGTTCATACCAGCCTCTCACCACAATCAGATTGTCGTAGATCGTCATTATTGCCTTTTCACTTGTGTAGCTTGGATAATATGAAATGAAAACCACGCTCCAGCCACCGAAGACCATTGAACTCATGATGAACTTTACAAACCAAAGAAGAACAGCAAATATTTTTGGTGTTTTCGAATTGGAAACAAGAACGAAAGAAAACAAGCAAACAAAGCAAAATCTTTTTGGGTTTTCTCATAACAAACCAACGATAGCAAATAAAGTAAACTAAGAGCAAAGAACCAAATAAACAAATGGTGAAGAGAAACAACAGAAATATTTTTGGTATTTTTGTGTTTTAGGAAAGAAACAAAGCGAAAACAAAAGAATGCAAACTAACAGAAACACAGAAAAGCAGGATGACAGAAATCTGCCAAATCCTGACAGCAGTACAGAAATCGAAATTAACAAAAATCTTCCATTGCTCAGACCAAAAAGTGTTCAACTAATGAAAGTTAGATAATAACCTGGGGAACATGCTCAAAAATTGGCAACTCAAAATAACGTTCTGGCTGTGCGTACGAATTTTTTTGGTAACAGCACAGAATCTGTTTTTGGACAGCACTTCCCCAAATATCATCTCCCCCTCATTAGAAAACCACTCTAAGAGACTAAACAAGTATGTACAAGTATCCAGCAACCATAATATGCAAAGAATGAGTGATGCCGGTATACCTCCCCCAAGCTTAGGCTTTTGGCCTAAGTGGAGTTCATTCCCAACGAGGGTCGGAGTTCCACGCCGGTGGATCATACATGGAGTGGTAATAGGGCCCCTGTGCAGAAGAATATCGTGGAGGTTCCACATGCCCATGATGTTGATATGAGGAGCTTGCTGCATCGGATGAAGAGTCGGGGTGCTCCTCGGCCTCCTCCACATCTTCCCTTGCACGACGGCTTTCCCTTTCTATGTATGCGTTTAGCTCATTTTCTGTGATCGACCACCCGTCCCTGGCATCAAGGTTAAACAAAGCAGGTGCAGGCAAGCGTACTAGTTTTTCAATTTTCTTAGTTATACTCCAACTTTTCTTATACAAAGTTATCCTATAATGCAGGTTGTTCAAATTAGATGCATCTGAAATAAACTCATGTCTGATCATGGAGACAACATCAAGTTTCTCTATAGAAAGCGGAATATCTAAATGGTGAGGTCCCACACCATGCATAGCTAATAAGCGAGAGGCGATAAGACCTCCACAAATTCCTCCTTTCTCACGGTTAGTAGCAAGTCTACAAGCTATTAAAGCACCCAAATTATAAGTCCTATCCTGTTGCAAAGCAGCAGCTAAGAAAGCCAAATCTTGGACAGATAATTTACCTCCAGTCCTTCTCGCAAGAACGCACTTTGTAATGAAATAGGCAAAGTAGCGGATGGCTGGCTGTTGAATGCTACTAATCTTACCACTATCATTGGAGAAGCTCCTCCCATTACAAATCCTTGTATAAAGATTTGAGAGCTCCCGCGGTGTTCCCCTGATCTTCTCGCAAGATCCCCATCGCGGCACTCTAATTGCTGTACAAAAATCACTAAAAGGCAAGTCGATAGTTTTGTTATAAATCTTGTACCGGACCATGGGGTTAGTTTGAGACCGGTGAAATTCGAAATCCTGCACAACCGACACCGTTAGTTTAGCATATTGGTGAGGTTCACCAACAGTAAAACCTTCCAATCCTGCATTGGAAATTAGTGTTTGAACGTCTTGCAGGATTCCTGCATTCCGCATAAAGTCCGTGCATGGGTAATAAGAGGGGTATACTCCCTCTTCACGATGAACTCTCATGACTTGCTGTACCTCCAACTCTTCTTGGTTAAGTTGGTGCATACTTCCTTCCATTTTCTGAAATTTTTCAACAATCATTATAAAATTTGATTTCAAGGTATGTAATTGAAGGGAACTACTATAGGAACTTGCTAGAGTACTAAACATGCATCAAAACTAATTTCTTCCACTTAGAACAAGCATGCAAGCTCACTAAACATGTTATCTACAGCAGCAAAATATTCAAGATATACTCAACCAAATGAAATTCTAATTGGACAATCAAAGGAGTCACATACCAAGGAGTAAATGTGCCAAATTTCAAACAGAAATCTGGGCTGAGCAAGGAGATCGAAAAATCGCGAGTTCTTGAGCAGAAACACGAGTGAGAGAAACTTGGTACGAGTTTTTTCGGGAGAGAGAAGATGCTGGGAGGAAGAGATGATGTAGTGGGGCAAGGGGTGGCCCACACCACAAGGTGGCGCGGCCCCCTTGCTGGCCGCGCCGGCCTATGGTGTGGCACCTCCTGGTGCCCCACAGGTCATCCTCTGGTGCTCCCAGGTGCCTCGTCGAAAAATAGGACCAACGGTGTAATTTTTGTAATTTTTAGAGAACTTCGAAAAATGCACATTTCTGGGTATTAAATTAATGATTACTGCGCAGGAAAATGATTTCTAAAATCTTAAATGACTAAAGCATATTGCAAAACAAAAGTGCTACAGCAAGTAAAATAAGTGGAGGGAGAAAGAAAGAAAGAAATGTTGTTTAGCTCTCTTATGCAATAAAATATACTTGTTAACAAGGTTGATCAAGTCTTGCTACCAAATAAATTTTATATGACATAAGAAGAAATAAACCTCAAATCAATCATGTTACCTTATATTGAATTGATATGGATCCAATCACAAGAGTTTGATATTCTTCTTTAGGCTCATATATAGGACAATCAATGGATCCCACTTTGATAGTTTTCACATTAAAAATTGTATTGACTCCACATACTTTATCAATCCTCTTGGGAAAATAGACAGTGTGTTCCTTATCATCAACATTGAAAGTAACCATGCCTTTATTGCAATCAATAACAGCCCCTGCAGTATTAAGAAAGGGTCTTCCAAGAATAATGGACATATTATCATCTTCAGGCATTTCCAACACAACAAAATCAGTTAATATCAAGCAATGCTGAGTAACTTGAACAGGAACATTTTCACATAAACCAACAGGAATAGCAGTAGATTTATCAGCCATTTGCAAAGATATATCAGTTGGTATCAACTTATCTAAATCAAGTCTCTTATAAAGAGAAAAAGGCATCACACTCACACCTGCTCCCAAATCACATAGAGCAGTTCTAACATAATTATTCTTGATGGAACAAGGAATAGTCGGTATACCTGGGTCTCCAAGCTTCTTTGGAATCTTACCATTGAAGGAGTAATTAGCGAGCATAGTGGAAATTTCCTCATTGGGGATTTTCCTTTTGTTAGTAACAATATCTTTCATATACTTTGAATAAGGAGGCAATTTAATAGCATCAGTCAAAGGGATTTGCAAAAATAAAGGTTTCATCCAATCACAAAATTTATTATAATGTTCCTCCTCCTTTGATTTTAGTTTCTTAGCAGGAAAAGGCATTTGCTTTTGAACCCAAGGTTCTCTTTCATTACCATGTTTCTCAGTAATAAAATCTTCTTTAGTGTACTTTTTATTTTTAGCAGGCTTTTCAGGTTCTTTTTCAATTTCTTCTTTATCAGGAGTATCATCCTTATCATTATCTTTATCATGTTCATTACCACTTTCAGTTTCAGCATCAGAAATAGAAATACTATTAGGATCATTAACAGGTTCAGAGGATTCTACAACATTCTTATGTTTCTTTTTCTTTTTCTTAGATGGAGCACTAGTTTTAATTAGTTGAGAATCTTGTTCAACTCTTTTGGGATGCCCTTCAGGATATAGAGGATCCTGGGTAGAAACACCACCTCTAGTTGTTACTTCATAAGCATGTTTTTCTTTAGAATTATTTCCCAACAAGTCATTTTGCACTTTAGTAAGTTGATCAATTTGAGTTTGAACCATTTGAAAATGCTTAACAAGTATCTTAACATCATTGGAGGTTCTCTCCACAATACCATGCAATTCACTAATAGCTCGGGAATTTTCCATTAAATGATTCTCTACTCTCATATTAAAGTTTTCTTGCTTAACAATATAATTATCAAATTCATCTAAGCATTGAGCAGGAGGTTTTGAATACGGAATATCTTCCCTAGTAAAGCGTTGAAGAGAGTGTACCTCAATCATGGATGAAGGGGGAGTTATCTCACATAAATCTTCTATAGGAGGTAAATTCTTCACATCTTCAGGTTTAATACCCTTCTCTTTAAGAGACTTCTTGGCTTCCCTCATATCTTCATCATTTAATTTAATCATACCCCTCTTCTTCACTATCGGTGTCGGGGTTGGTTCAGGTGTAGACCAATCATCATGATTCCGGCCTATTTTAGCCAATAATTCTTCAGCGTCGTCTGGAGTTCTTTTCCTGAAAACACAACCAGCACAACTATCCAGGTATGCCCTAGACTCAATGGTTAGTCCACTATAAAATATATCAAGTAAATCATGCTTTTCCAAATCATGGTCAGGCTGAGCTCTAATAAGAGAGCAAAATCTAGCCCAAGCCTCAGGCAATTTCTCTCCATCTTCCTGGTCAAAATTATAAATTCTCTGCAAAGCAGCATGTTGAGCACTAGCAGGAAAGTATTTACGGAAGAAAACATCAAGCAATTCTTTTGGACTTTTAATAGAACCAGGAGGCAAATTATTATACCAAGTTTTAGCATCATCCTTTAATGAGAAAGGAAAAATTTTAGCGACAAAGTAAGTACGCATCTTAATATCATCAGAAAACAAGCCACTAAGAGTAGATAACTCAGTCATGTGTTCAACAGCACTTTCTTTTTCAGTACCACAAAAGGGTGTTTTCTCAACAATAGCTATATGAGATAGATCAAGAGAAAAATCATAATCTTTATCCCTAATGTTTATAGGAGATGTGGCAAATTTAGGATCAGGAGATAGTTTATATCTAACAGCATGTTCTGCAAGCAACTTTTTAATTTTTCTTGCATCAGTAGTAGCATTGCATTTTTCAATAAAATCATCATCAAGCTCTACATAATCTTCATCAAGATCATCACTAGAATATTCAACAGACTCAGGTGAATTAACAGGTGTAGCAGCATTTTCATTAGGAGTCACTACAAGAAAAGTTCTGATAGACAACGTCCCAAAATCGTCAACTAAGGGGCATTTTTCGTCGCCTATGGGCCTAACCCGACGATATGGGTTCCGTTGTCGAAACTGCGTCAGGCAAAGTCCAACGACGATTTTTTCGGTCCGTCGCGCTTGGGCGCCCTTCCGCCACGGAAAATCGGACCGTTGCGGAAGTGTTTTCGGGAGCCCGTTGACTGCTGACGTCATGCAAACTGACACGTGGCAGACGCCGTTAACTGCCAGTTAACGGCGTTAACCGGCTGAAACCCCGTGGTAGATGGTAGGCCCACACGAGGCCTGCCACGTCTTAAGCGGGCCGGGCCAGATGACATAGTTTGACCGGTCAACTATATAGCTGGGCTGGTCCATTAGTTACGTGGGCCGGGCCTAACCTCTAAGGTTGACTGGTCAAAACTTAAATGGGCCGGCCCATTTAACATGTGGGGTCCACCTTACAGCAACTGGGCCGGCCCAAAAAGCAAGTGGGCGGGCCAAAAACACAGGTGGGTCCCACTTTCTGTTAAAGGCCGGCCCATTTAGTGTGTGGGGTCCACCGTATAGCAAGTGGGCGGCCCAACAAGCTAGTGGCGGGCCAAAACACGTGGGTCCCACTTTCAGTTAAAGGGTCGGCCCATTTAGTTTGTGGGGTCCACCATATAGCAAGTGGGCCGGCCCAACAAAATAGTGGGCCGGGCCAAAAACACAGGTGGGTCCCACTTTCCTGTTAAAGGGCCGGCCCATTTAGTGTGTGGGGCCCACCATATAGCAAGTGGGCTGGCCCACCAAGATAGTGGGCCGGGCCAAAAACACAGGTGGGTCCCACATTCCTGTTAATGGGCCGGCCCATTTGGTATGTGGGGTCCACCATATAGAAAGTGGGCCGGCCCAACAAGATAGTGGGCGGGCCAAAACACAGGTGGGTCCCACCTTCCTATTAAAGGGCCGGCCCATTTGGTGTGTGGGGTCCACCATATAGAAAGTGGGCCGGCCCAACAAGATAGTGGGCCGGGCCAAAACACAGGTGGGTCCCACCTTCCTATTAAAGGGCCGGCCCATTTACCATGTGGGACCACCATAGAGCAAGTGGGCCGGCCCAATAAGCATGTGGAGCCCATTATCGTGTAACCGGGCCGGCCTACTAAAGAAGTGGGCCGGCCCAAAATGAAAGTGGGTCCCACACTACTGTAAGTGGGCCGGCCCAATCTGTTGTAGGGCCCTACTTGTTTGACTAGTCAACTTGCATTAAATTTCATGAGCCTAAAATCTGATTTCAATGATACACACAAGTACATACACAAATAAAACAAATAGGAAAATTACAAGGCAATTAATGTGCCCAAATAAAAAAATTACATAGAATCATTGAGGACTTCTATTAGCATCATCAATAACACGTTGACATTTGGCAATCGCCTTGATTGAATCTTGTGTACTCTTTGTCAACATATCAGCTACAGATCTTAAAGCAGCAATACCATGTCTTTTATAAAGTACAGCCTTGAGATATTTACTGTCTGATGAAAGAAATGGTCTAGGTTGACGGCTATGAGAAGATGCATCAGAAGAAAGATCAGAACTTTTTGTGGGCCTCACTGGTAATGAAGATTGCTTCATCACAACTGCATTCTGATAATAATGCAAAAAGAGTTAAACGATGAACTATGCAAACATTTATTATGCAATGTAGATATAAGATAATAACAAGTTGCATAAATAAGACATGTATGGAACTTGTACTAAGCACAAACTTACATCATAATGTTGCACAGGGTCGCTACAGATCCTTTTTTGGCGACTATCTTCTAATGATGACTGCTTCATTAAAACTGCATTCTGGTAACATTGTAAACATAGTTACAACAATTAACTATTCAAACATGTATTACGCAATGTAGAGATCAGATAACAGCATGTAGCAGAAATAAGCACAAGATAAGATAAGATGCATGTACTAAGCACATACTGGCTCACTGCAGGTCCTTCTCTTGCGTGCACTAGTCGTGGTCAACATGCCTATCATTTTAGGTTCAGCCATCAAGTGAAATGCTAATCCTCCTGCTCCATTGTCCTTAATCTGTGTTTAGATATCACATTTAAGACCAAGTCAGCTGGTTTCAAATAACAAAAAACTTGAGCTGCCAAATGAATAAGCCAATAGTTACCAGATATCAGATTAAAACCAACTAGATGTTGCTTTGCATGAGATACGAATTTCAGACATTCAGATTTAGAGTAGGGTAATGCCAAGGTTTTACACATAAAGTAAACTGGCATTAAGAATGACCAAATGTCAGGTTCAAATCACCCTCGAAGTTTCTCCAAGACAAGCATATCAAATAGGCAGAAACATAGTAAAGCATGAATGGCATTGCTATGGCAGGGTTCCAAGTGTTAATCTCTTGCATAAGGAACAATGCATATAGGTTATAGATAATAACGGAAGTAAACTGCCAAAATTACCAACCACGAACTCAGATTCCAACCTTACCTAGCGTCCCCGCTGTTAATGTTGGATGTTCTAATAAGTGGTTCGCATGATCAATCCCAAGGAAAAATAACATTGACAAGTCAGTCTACGATAATACAAAGACCAGACATGCACGCAGCAATAACTATATAAGCTAAAGACGAGGTATAAGAGCAAGCAGATTGGAAATGCACATAGCATGATTATAAAAGCAGTGTGAGAATAGCAGACACGAGAAAACAGCTAGCGGTGAGCTAATGACGTGGTATAAGAACAAGCAGATTGGAAATGCCCATAGCACGACTATAAAAGCAGTGCGACAATAGCATGCAGTACAAAAACAGTTGGCAGCAAATGAATGGGTACAAGGCTATAAATATGTGGATGCACACAGGTGTCAGTAGAATGAACAGGATGGTAGCGACCGGATAATGCTTTTGTACTGTACAACATTTAAACAAACTTCATGCGAAGCAACACATCAAGAAAGTTAACGGCATATGAGATCTGCAAATAACTACACAAAACATGGCTAAAGAAACACCGCGATCTAACGGGCCAGCGTACTAACCAAGCTGCGGCGGGGTGGACGGGGGCGGCAACTTGCATTCCAGCGGCGGCGAACGCGGGAGACGATGAATCGACCCTGTTTCAGTAGAAGCGGGCGTTAGTGAAGCAGATCTGGTTGGCTGGCAAGGTATTCGGTGAAGTTGATACAGCCGCTGCGGCGAGGTAGTCGGTGGCGAGGTCGGCGGTGAAGCAGATCCGTCGGTGGCGAGGTCGGCGGTGAAGCAGATCCGTCGGTGACGAGGGCGGCGGGGGAGCGGATCAGGTGGGTGGACAGCCAACACGATCAAGGCTACGCTGTGGAGGAGTATGCCGGCGGCGAAGCAGATCTAGTACTGTAGAGAGTCAGAGCTTTGGCGTGTGAGAGTATTTTTGAGCTAATGGGGCGAATGGTTGGTGGGTGGGTGTGGGCCTGTGGGGAGGGTTCGGGATCTAGGCAAGATATTTCATTGTTACCGAATGAGCCCTCCATGGTCGGTGGGTTGTAGCTTCCGGACCAGGGTTAAAAGGGTAAAACTGGTCACGGGATTTTCGAATGGATGCGGCGGGATGATTTGGCGCGTGGCCGAAATTTTCAGTTTCAAGCTACAGTACGAGCAGAACGACAAAAATAATGTTCTTCCCCAGGGAGCTCTCATTTCTTCCTCTTCTCTTTCTCTCTCGAGTCTCTCCCACTCCCCCGGCTCCTCTCCCCCTTCTCTCCGGCGGCCTCGCCGGCCGGAGACGAGGCCGACTTCTCTCTGTATATTGTACACCCTCCGAACTAAATTAATTGATTCAACTTTCCTTAGACGTGTATGTATCTAGAGTAAAAACATGTGTGGATACATCCATATTTAGATAAGCAAAGTTGAGTCAGCTAATTTGGATCCGAGGGAGTTAGTGTTGTTGTAAGCTTAGATCCAGTGTTTCCCATGAGCAGAATGGCGCAATGGAGTCGGGGATCTCGTCATCGGCTTCAGATCTGGCCTATGGTGAATCTGGCGGATCTTGCCGGCCAAACCCCGATCTGGTGCCATCAATGTGATGGCGCTAACGGTGAGGCTTGCTTTGGTCAGTGCTTCAGATCTGGCCAATGGGGAAGTCAAGCTGCTAAAGTTCACAAGCTCGGGGCATACGACGGCGTCATCCGTCTTGCCCGTGCACATCTTGGACTTTCAGCGACCCTTCTCAGAGCCAATATGCCGTTGCTGAGGCCCTTCTTCTCCTTCGTCCTGGCGACTACCGGCGACACCGTCCCAAGTGGTGCGTCCCCGGCGACGGAGTTGCTGGAAAGGATGCGGAGCAGAGATCTGATGTGCGGTCGAGAAGGACTCGATTGATTTTCTTCTATATGTTTTGGGGTCCTTTTTGTAAAGTTGCAGGTTCTATTAGTTATTGTCTAGTACTTTTGGTCCTCTATGTAATTTTTTGGACTAGTTTCCATTGGCACTGATAAACTTGAATTTTGACAAGTTCACGAGGAAAAAAATTCCTTTGCACATATGGCCTATCATGTATAAACATTCTTGAGATTTAAACTATATGTAATGTGCCATGCATTAACCCTAAACCATATATATGTAACTAACCCTAGCTGATCAAACCCTACTTAATTAAAACAAATAACCCTAAACTATACGCATGCACTTTATGCGCAAAGGCGCGGGTGCCTCTAATAATGTGTGTGCGCACTCGATCGATGATCCCTAAACCTTATACAACCCTGAAACCCTAATCCCTAATCCCTAAACCCTAAACACCCTAAACACTAAACCCTAGACCCTAAACCCTAACCCTAACCCTAAACCCTAATTAAACCCTATATATAGGCCAACGACACTTAATTGTGCATCAAGCAGGCCAGGGGTGCCTCGCGGTCCTCTAATTAAATTAAATGTGCCATGCATTAACCCTAAACCATATATATGTAACTAACCATAGCTAATCAACCCTACTTAATGAAAACACATAACCCTAAACTATACTAGCTATAACCCGATCTAATAAAAACATGCTCTATATATAGCAGCTAGCTAGCAAACCGTAGATTAACACCAATTAATATATACATGGCCTATATCGATCATGTTGTATAACATATCCCTGAGATTCATTAATTAATTATATAATTATCGTGATAAATTAATTAACTTTAATTTTGACAAGTTCTCTCGAATGAAAACACATTTGATTAAGTTGCCTCATAATATATATATATAATTAGTGTGCATG
Source organism: Lolium multiflorum (assembly GCA_030979885.1). Taxonomy (NCBI): domain Eukaryota; kingdom Viridiplantae; phylum Streptophyta; class Magnoliopsida; order Poales; family Poaceae; genus Lolium; species Lolium multiflorum. The sequence goes on along the minus strand of CM061749.1, from coordinate 47,799,921 downwards.
CATGGCCTACCATGCATTCGTGCATATATTTTAATGTATATTTGAACATATTCTTGGGGATTTCAATCTCTCTCTCTCGATCATCTATATATCGTTGGTGGCCAAAAAACACACATATATATATATGCATGCAATTTATGCGTAAAGGCGCGGGTGCCTCTAATAATGTGTGTGCGCACTCGATCGATGATCCCTAAACCTTAAACAACCCTAAAACCCCTAAATCCCTAATCCCTAAACCCTAAACACCCTAAACACTAAACCCTAAACCCTAGACCCTAAACGTACCCTAACCCTAACCCTAACCCTAAACCCTAGCTAATCCTAAACCCCAATTAAACCCTATGTATAGGCCAACGACACTTAATTGTGCATCGATCGAGCGGGTCATGGGTGCCTCGCGATCCTCTAATAAAATTAAATGTGCCATGCATTAACCCTAAACCATATATATGTAACTAACCCTAGCTAATCAACCCTACTTAATTAAAACACATAACCCTAAACTATACTAGATATAACCCGATCTAATAAAAACATGCTCTATATATAGCAGCTAGCTAGCAAACCGTAGATTAACACCAATTAAAATATACATGGCCTATATCGATCATGTTGTATAACATATCCCTGAGATTCATTAATTAATTATATAATTATCATGATAAATTAATTAACTTGAACTTTGACAAGTTCTCTCGAATGAAAACACATTTGATTAAGTTGCCTCATAATATATATATAATTAGTGTGCATGCATGGCCTACAATGCATTCGTGCATATATTTTAATGTATATTTGAACATATTCTTGGGGATTTCAATCTCTCTCTCTCTCGATCATCTATATATCGTTGGTGGCCCAAAAAACACACATATATATGCATGCAATTTATGCGTAAAGGCGCGGGTGCCTCTAATAATGTGTGTGCGCACTCGATCGATGATCCCTAAACCTTAAACAACCCTAAAACCTTAAATCCCTAATCCCTAAACCCTAAACACCCTAAACACTAAACCCTAAACCCTAGACCCTAAACGTACCCTAACCCTAACCCTAACCCTAACCCTAAACCCTAGCTAATCCTAAACCCCAATTAAACCCTCTGTATAGGCCAACGACACTTAATTGTGCATCGATCGAGCGGGTCATGGGTGCCTCGTGATCCTCTAATAAAATTAAATGTGCCGTGCATTAACCCTAAACCATATATATGTAACTAACCCTAGCTAATCAACCCTACTTAATTAAAACACATAACCCTAAACTATACTAGCTAGCTATAACCCGATCTAATAAAAACATGCTCTATATATAGCAGCTAGCTAGCAAACCGTAGATTAACACCAATTAAAATATACATGGCCTATATCGATCATGTTGTATAACATATCCCTGAGATTCATTAATTAATTATATAATTATCGTGATAAATTAATTAACTTGAACTTTGACAAGTTCTCTCGAATGAAAACACATTTGATTAAGTTGCCTCATAATATATATATAATTAGTGTGCATGCATGGCCTACAATGCATTCGTGCATATATTTTAATGTATATTTGAACATATTCTTGGGGATTTCAATCTCTCTCTCTCTCGATCATCTATATATCGTTGGTGGCCCAAAAAACACACATATATACGCATGCACTTGATGCGTAAAGGCGCGGGTGCCTCTAATAATGTGTGTGCGCACTCGATCGATGATCCCTAAACCTTAAACAACCCTAAAACCCTAATCCCTAATCCCCTAAACCCTAAACACCCTAAACACACTAAACCCTAGACCCTAAACACCCTAAACACTAAACCCTAAACCCTAGACCCTAAACACCCTAAACCCTAAACCCTAAACCCTAAACCCTAAACCCTAAACCCTAAAACCCTAAACCCTAAACCCTAAACCCTAAACCCTATAAACACCCTAAACACTAATTAAACCCTAAACCCTAGACCCTAAACACTAAACCCTAAACCCTAGACCCTAAACACCGTAAACACTAAACCCTAAACCCTAAACACCCTAAACACTAATTAAACCCTAAACCATAGACCCTAAACACTAGACCCTAAACCCTAGACCCTAAACACCCTAAACACTAAACCCTAGACCCTCTAAACACCGTAAACACTAAACCCTAAACCCTAGACCCTAGCTAAACACCCAAAACACTAAACCCTAAACCCAGCTAGCTAACCCTAAACCCTAATTAAACCCTATATATATAGGCCAACGACACTTAATTGTGCATCAAGCAGGCCAGGGGTGCCTCGCGGTCCTCTAGTTAAATTAAATGTGACATGCATTAACCCTAAACGTACCCTAACCCTAACCCTAACCCTAACCCTAAACCCTAGCTAATCCTAAACCCCAATTAAACCCTATGTATAGGCCAACGACACTTAATTGTGCATCGATCGAGCGGGTCATGGGTGCCTCGCGATCCTCTAATAAAATTAAATGTGCCATGCATTAACCCTAAACCATATATATGTAACTAACCCTAGCTAATCAACCCTACTTAATTAAAACACATAACCCTAAACTATACTAGATATAACCCGATCTAATAAAAACATGCTCTATATATAGCAGCTAGCTAGCAAACCGTAGATTAACACCAATTAAAATATACATGGCCTATATCGATCATGTTGTATAACATATCCCTGAGATTCATTAATTAATTATATAATTATCGTGATAAATTAATTAACTTGAACTTTGACAAGTTCTCTCGAATGAAAACACATTTGATTAAGTTGCCTCATATATATATATATAATTAGTGTGCATGCATGGCCTACAATGCATTCGTGCATATATTTTAATGTATATTTGAACATATTCTTGGGGATTTCAATCTCTCTCTCGATCATCTATATATCGTTGGTGGCCCAAAAAACACACATATATATGCATGCAATTTATGCGTAAAGGCGCGGGTGCCTCTAATAATGTGTGTGCGCACTCGATCGATGATCCCTAAACCTTAAACAACCCTAAAACCTTAAATCCCTAATCCCTAAACCCTAAACACCCTAAACACTAAACCCTAAACCCTAGACCCTAAACGTACCCTAACCCTAACCCTAACCCTAACCCTAAACCCTAGCTAATCCTAAACCCCAATTAAACCCTATGTATAGGCCAACGACACTTAATTGTGCATCGATCGAGCGGGTCATGGGTGCCTCGTGATCCTCTAATAAAATTAAATGTGCCATGCATTAACCCTAAACCATATATATGTAACTAACCCTAGCTAATCAACCCTACTTAATTAAAACACATAACCCTAAACTATACTAGCTAGCTATAACCCGATCTAATAAAAACATGCTCTATATATAGCAGCTAGCTAGCAAACCGTAGATTAACACCAATTAAAATATACATGGCCTATATCGATCATGTTGCATAACATATCCCTGAGATTCATTAATTAATTATATAATTATCGTGATAAATTAATTAACTTGAACTTTGACAAGTTCTCTCGAATGAAAACACATTTGATTAAGTTGCCTCATAATATATATATAATTAGTGTGCATGCATGGCCTACAATGCATTCGTGCATATATTTTAATGTATATTTGAACATATTCTTGGGGATTTCAATCTCTCTCTCTCTCTCTCGATCATCTATATATCGTTGGTGGCCCAAAAAACACACATATATATGCATGCAATTTATGCGTAACGGCGCGGGTGCCTCTAATAATGTGTGTGCGCACTCGATCGATGATCCCTAAACCTTAAACAACCCTAAAACCTTAAATCCCTAATCCCTAAACCCTAAACACCCTAAACACTAAACCCTAAACCCTAGACCCTAAACGTACCCTAACCCTAACCCTAAACCCTAGCTAATCCTAAACCCCAATTAAACCCTATGTATAGGCCAACGACACTTAATTGTGCATCGATCGAGCGGGTCATGGGTGCCTCGTGATCCTCTAATAAAATTAAATGTGCCATGCATTAACCCTAAACCATATATATGTAACTAACCCTAGCTAATCAACCCTACTTAATTAAAACACATAACCCTAAACTATACTAGCTAGCTATAACCCGATCTAATAAAAACATGCTCTATATATAGCAGCTAGCTAGCAAACCGTAGATTAACACCAATTAAAATATACATGGCCTATATCGATCATGTTGTATAACATATCCCTGAGAATCATTAATTAATTATATAATTATCGTGATAAATTAATTAACTTGAACTTTGACAAGTTCTCTCGAATGAAAACACATTTGATTAAGTTGCCTCATAATATATATATAATTAGTGTGCATGCATGGCCTACAATGCATTCGTGCATATATTTTAATGTATATTTGAACATATTCTTGGGGATTTCAATCTCTCTCTCTCTCGATCATCTATATATCGTTGGTGGCCCAAAAAACACACATATATACGCATGCACTTGATGCGTAAAGGCGCGGGTGCCTCTAATAATGTGTGTGCGCACTCGATCGATGATCCCTAAACCTTAAACAACCCTAAAACCCTAATCCCTAATCCCCTAAACCCTAAACACCCTAAACACACTAAACCCTAGACCCTAAACACCCTAAACACTAAACCCTAAACCCTAGACCCTAAACACCGTAAACCCTAAACCCTAAACCCTAAACCCTAAACCCTAAACCCTAAACCCTAAACCCTAAACCCTAAAACCCTAAACCCTAAACCCTAAACCCTAAACCCTATAAACACCCTAAACACTAATTAAACCCTAAACCCTAGACCCTAAACACTAAACCCTAAACCCTAGACCCTAAACACCGTAAACACTAAACCCTAAACCCTAAACACCCTAAACACTAATTAAACCCTAAACCATAGACCCTAAACACTAGACCCTAAACCCTAGACCCTAAACACCCTAAACACTAAACCCTAGACCCTCTAAACACCGTAAACACTAAACCCTAAACCCTAGACCCTAGCTAAACACCCAAAACACTAAACCCTAAACCCAGCTAGCTAACCCTAAACCCTAATTAAACCCTATATATATAGGCCAACGACACTTAATTGTGCATCAAGCAGGCCAGGGGTGCCTCGCGGTCCTCTAGTTAAATTAAATGTGACATGCATTAACCCTAAACCATATATATATAACTAACCCCTAGCTAATCAAACCCTAGTTAATTAAAACACATAACCCTAAACTATACTAGCTATAACCCGATCTAATAAAAACATGCTCTATATATAGCATGCAGCTAGCTAGCAAAAACGGTAGATTAAAACCAATTAATATATACATGGCCTATATATCGATCATATGTTGTATAACATCTCCCTGAGATTCATTAATTAATTATATAATTATCGATGATAAATTAATTAACTTGAATTTTGACAAGTTCTCTCGAATGAAAACACATTTGATTAAGTTTCCTCATATATATATATATATAATTAGTGTGCATGCATGGCCTACCATGCATGCATTAATTCGTGCATATATTTTAATATATATTTGAACATATTCTTGGGGGATTTCAATCTCTCTCTCTCGATCATCTATATGTCGTTGGTGGCCAAAAAACACACACATATACGCATGCACTTTATGCGCAAAGGCGCGTGTGCCTCTAATAATGTGTGTGTGCGCACTCGATCGATGATCCCTAAACCTTAAACCCTAAATAAACCCTAATCCCTAATCCCTAAACCCTAAACACCATAAACATTAAACCCTAAACCCTAACCTCCTAACCCTAAACCCTAAACCCTAATTAAACCCTATATATAGGCCAATGACACTTAATTATGCATCAAGCAGGCCAGGGGTGCCTCGCGGTCCTCTAATTAAATTAAATGTGCCATGCATATATATGTGTTTAATTTGGGGATTTCAATCGCTCTCTCGTATGTAGCTCTCTCTACCTCTATCTCTCTCTCTCTCTCTCTCTCTCTCTCGTTGGTGGCCAACAACACACACATGCACTTTGTGCGCAAAGGCATGCGCCTCTAATAATGTGTGCGCAGTCGATCGATCTAGTTTTGATTAATCATAGCACACAAATAAAGAAGTTGTATTTGAATCCACACAACCTAATCTAAAACACATAACCCCTAACATGGCCTAATTAATTAACCCTTCTCGATCTCTACCTAATTAGTGGAAATTGCACAAAATCAAAAGGGGTCCCTCACTAATTATGCATATCTGCTAGATTGTGATAAACTTTTGCCACATATATATTTGGTGGATGGGTGCATCTTGGCATGTAAACAATTAGTGTTTGCAAATGGCGTTGTCAAAATTTATGTACAAATGATTTCTTTCCATCCAAAGTGCATAAAATGGGAGTTTTAATGAAGAAAGTACAAATAAAACAGCTCAACATGCTTCCACACCCCGATTTTCACACGAAGTAGAGCATATTTAAAGGATAATTCCAGAGTTTTACTATTTTTCAAGCAACTTTGCTAATTTTCCCCCACTCACATGACTTTATGTCGATTTAACGAAAATATGGCGAATTTAAACTACATGGGCGGGATAGTTTGAATTGTGCGCGCGGCAAAGGGAACCGCCTATTCCTCAACCTTGTGCACGGCAAATTACACACGCAACTCCATTAAACGCCACCTACCGACCTTAATTATCACCCCGGCGGCCCGGCCGCATGACCCCCCACCCACCCGTACACAACTTATCCCCGTCCGTGCGAAGAGCTTCCCCTCCCCGTCCCGTCCGTGCGAAGAAGAAGCTTCCCCTCCCCGTCGTTCTTCTCGAGACGCACCGGCGGTCAAGTTGATCCACGGTAGGGCTGCTATCTCTAGCTCAATCATGTATCGGGCAAGACAGCCTAACGATTTATATTTTCTTGATGCTGCTAAAAAAATTCGTCAGTATGCTCGAACTAATTGGCACTTTATAGTTTTCCGCTCGATTTGTCATCGATCAATTTGTTCATTTGCGTGGGCATATAGAGTCAGTTCTGCACTCGATCCGTTAATTTGCTGAAATGCCATGGCAGAGTTTTGTACACGATCTGTTTGCTAAAATGTCGATGGGCATTTTTTGTTTTGTACTCGACATGATTGCTGAAATGCATAATCATGTAGTATAGTTTTGTACTCGATGGATATACATTTCCTACTTCGCCTTAAATTAATCACCAACCACTGTATCTCATAATTAAACAGATGGACAGAACTTGGAAACTGCATGGACACTTATGTTCCCCTTCATATATAAATGGTGTTCAACCCTTTATGGGGTTTATTAGAGCTCATGATGGTCACAACCTGGACGTGTATTGCCCGCGCTGCACATGTATGAATGGTGAGAAGAGGCCTCACCCTGTAGTGGCAGATCATTTACACATTTTTGGGATGGACCGCACATATGTTAGGCGGGTTTAGCATGGTGAACCATATAATGATCCTTTAGCAGGAGAAGCAGATCTTGCTCACACTGTATGTGTGCTGGCATATGTAGTTAATTATTTATATTGATGTTGCCGCTGTTTCAATCAATAGTTTGCATTGCTGTGCAAGGTTCTGTACTCAAATTTAACTTGTTGCAGATGGATGGACGGGAAGGAGAGAAAAAGCGCTTGCTTCAGGAAACGGGTTTCAGCTCTGGGACATGTGCTGTGCCAGATGAGAAGGTAAATATGTAAAACGGCATTTGTTCAGGTTGCATCCCTTAGATGTTTGTCTAATCGGTTGATGTACTAATTGCAGAAGCATAGAGTTAAAGAGGTCTCTCAGTTTGATGGGAGATTTGAAGATGAATCTCAGTTTGATGCACCTGTGGATGGTACTGATGACGAGCCTTTCATAGACGAAGGTCCTGCACCTGAGATTATCCAGCCTACAGAAGGAGGCCGTGGACCGAGTACACAGCTTTGCGTTGAAGTGGATGCACGCCCGGAGATCATCACGGGCGTCCGGGTAGTCTCAAGACCACCCAGCCCTGATGCACCTGTGGATGGTACTGATGACGAGCCTCTCATAGACGAAGGTCCTGCACCTGAGATTATCCAGCCTACAGAAGGAGGCCGTGGACCGAGTACACAGCTTTGCGTTGAAGAGGATGCACACCCGGAGATCATCAGGGGCGTCCCGGTAGTCTCAGGACCACCCAGCCCTGATGCAAAATGTTGAGCTACTTTATGATTCGTACTCTTATGTTCTGGTGCTGTAGTATGTTATGATTTGTACGCCTTTGGCGCTAGATTAAGCATTCAGTGGATGATCGCGTTGCAAAATTCGACACCCACACAATCAGTTCATCGTACGAGTAGTAGCACAATTACTTCTACAGCGATTCCTGCCAGCGCATTAGTTGGTAGCATGAAACACTTTCAGGTACTCCCCTCTGATTCATATTAATTGACTCAATTCTGTCTAGATATGGATGTATCTAGATGCATTTGTTAACTAGACTAACAAACTTGAGTCAGTTAATATGAATCCGTGTAAACCGCCCAAGTCCTCGAGCAGCTAGTTTATTGACTCTGGACTCCAAGCCTCTCGCGGCAAGCCATCGACGAAGCTTTGACCAGATCTTGGCCCGCAATTTTTTTGTGTGGCGAATAGCAAAGCTTTGACCAGTTCCTCTCGGGATACAGCACGCCGGTGAGCTTGCACGGTTGCCATGAGCACTTTCCGGCGGAACTTCCTCTTCAGCGCCCTCAAGCCGCTGCTGCGAGACAGCACGCAGTGCCTCGAGGTGGACGGAATTCTGGATCTCAGGGCGGGTGGTCCGCATCGTCCGGGAACGATCTCCAGCGGGTTAACGAGGACATGCATGGCGGCCAGGGGATTTGTTTTTTGTTTTTTTTTTGGTTTGAGCTTGGGATTTGGGGTTTTTTCGGATAGGGGAGGAGGAACCGAGGAAGAGGAAGGAACAGCCGCGTGCTTGGCGCGTGGCGGTGTGCTTGAATTTCGAATTTTTGTGAAATGTTTCATTTCCCCGCTACAATTCGGGGGTTTCTTGACGCGCCAATGCGTCCCGCCGGGCAGCTTCAAGTAAATTTGGGGTGCCACACTATGGGCCCTAGTTTCAGTGAGACATGTAATGACTAGTCACATCAGTAAGTTCACTGTGTAATAAAATATGTTACCCCTCCCCTTTATGTAGCACCCCTTCTCTCCCGATCGAGTGCCGATTGCCGACGGATGCAAGCCGCTAGCTCGATCCCCTCCTTTCGCCTCCACCGTCCAGGCATCCAGCTTGGAGGGGCAAGCTGCATCTAGCCCAAGCGGATTAGGTAGGACTAGTAATGTTCTCTCCTTTCTCGAGATCGGTTCTTTTTTCCTCTCCTCGATATCTTGCGCATCTCTTTCCTATTCTGGGCAAAGGGGTGTCTTTCTGGTCACCCTCGAGCTGGGAGTGATTGATGGGGGTGGGGGGCGGGGGCTACCTTTGCTTGGATTGGGGTGTTCTTCCTTTATTTGTCGACATTTGCAACCTTTGTAGTTTCTGCTGATCCTCACTGTATCTTTTGTCAGCTTGTACAGGAAAGGTAAGACCTCGGCGGTGGGGGCAATGGAGCGTAAGGCCACCACGCATGTGGGCAGTTGGCTGAGCCTGAGCTGCGTCCCCAGCCCCGCGAAGCAGGTACTCCGTTTGCTTATCCACTCTTTACCTTTTAAGTGTCTCTCTGGTCTCTGCATCCTCAATCTGTTCCTGTTCTGGAATATGCTTAAAGTAGCACATGTCTTCAGCTGTTTGTGCGTAAAGCCTCTGTGACACCATGCTCTATATTCTCTGTATCAGGTTGGTACCTCCAGGTTCCGTGCTGAGGCTATGGGGAACGAGAATAGCGCCCCACCTGCTGCAGGAGCATGGCCCGATCTGCAGCACAAGAAGCGAAATGCCACTGCCGAGCTGGGCAGGGACCGCCCAGGGGTAATTTTTTTAACCAACTTACCATGATGTAGTCTGAATCTGATACTCCCTCAGATCCAAATTAATTGACTCAACTATCTGTAGATACGGATGTATCTAGATGTGTTTTAGCTCTAGATACTACTGCCTCCATCCCAAAGCTTTGGGCTTATATTATTTTTAGAAAGTCAAACTATACCATGTTTGACTAAGCTTTTACCAAAAATCAGTAACATGCAAAATACAAAATTAATATCATTAAATAGATAATAAAATATATTTTCCTACGGTATCTACACAGTATTATATTTGTTGATAGAATGTTCTAAAATTTTGGTCAAACTTTGCTTGTTTTGATTTCTCAAAAATAAATAAGGCTTAAGCTTTTGGATGGTGGTAGTACATTCATATCTAGACAAAGCTGAGTTAACTAGTTTTTTTGTCTGTCCATAGCTAGTGTTCACGCTGCAAAAGGCTAAGAGCATCCACTATATGCATCAGTCTATCTCATACAGTAATTCAATATCACTGCTGAGGTCTGCCTTTTGTTTTGCTATTCATATGCAGACTGAAACTTTAGGGCCTTTACTCAAAAGGAAGATCAAAACTGCGGCTGATCAGGCTGCCAGTATGTTGATGCCGCCCCCATCTTCTAAATGCCTCTACAAGCACAAGGCCACGCACCAGCTGGGTGGTGATCTTTTAATGAATATGGTATATTTTCTTAATCCACAAAACATGCCTTGATTTTTCTCTGTTTATTGTCGGTTTTTTCTATGCTTGCCAAAAGTTTACAACAACAACAACCAAGCCTTTCAGTCCCAAACAAGTTGGGGTAGGCTAGAGTTGAAACCCATAAGATCTCGAAGCCAAAAGTTTAGAAACACCAAATTCGTTTGCTTACAATCATCATACAGTAATGTTCATCTACTCCAGTTCCCCTAACCCAACATAAAATGATGTTAATTTCGATTTTTAGATTAAAAGAGCACCATTAGGCGCTGTTAATTACGACTTTGAGATTAAAATGTCATTTGCAATTGTTAATTACAATTTTGAGACAATTGGTTAGTTTAACCTCGATCTCTTCTGCTCTCCATTTTTCCCAACCGAACAAAAATGTAACCATTCCATTCCTCTGAAATGGAACCATTCCATTCCATTCCACGCTGTTTCAGAACCGAACACACCCTTGCATTGTTGTGAACTGTTGTCCATACACGGCCATACCCTTCCACTTACATCTAGCACTATATGCATCAGTCTGTCTCAGAGTCATTCAATATCACTGCTGAGATCTGTTCCCATTCTTATGCAGGCTGAAACTGCTGCGCCTTTACTCAAGTGGATGCAAAATGGGGCTAATGAGGCTGCTGTGAGGACGATGGTGCCGGCACCATCTTCCGAAAACCTCTACAAGCACGAGGCCATGGGCCAGCTGGGTGGTGACCTTTTAATGAATCTGGTATATTTTCTTAATCCACATACATGATTTCATTATTATCTGTTTAATTACTGTTGGCTTTGTCTAATGCTTACCAAAAGTTCAGAAACACTGCGTTTGCTTACAATCATCATACACTAATTTTTCACTTTTCAGTCTGTCTCATCCAGTATATAAACTGTTGATTTCCATTGGCTTCTTTTGTAATCATTTGCATTGTTGTCAACTGTTCTCTATGCACAACCCTATTCTTCCACTTACACCCCGCACTATTTGCATCAGTCTATCTCATAGATTTATTAAATATCAATGATGAGTTCTGTTGCTATTCATATGCAGGATGAAACTTCTGTTCCTCTACTCAAATGGATAAAAAATGATCCTGATGAGGCTGCTGTGAAGACGATGGTGCTGCCACCATCTTCTGAAAACCTCCTCAAGCACAAGGCCACGGGCCAGCTGGGTGGTACCCTTTTCAGTAAGCAGGTATATTTTCTTAATCCTCATACATGATTTGATTTTTGTCTGTTTATTGCCGGCTTTGTCTAATGCTTACCAATAGTTCAGAAACACACACACCTATTCTTCCACTTACATCCAGCACTATATGCATCAGTGTCTCATAGATTCATTTTATATATCACTGCTGATGTCTGTTGCTCTTCAATTTTTATATGCAGACTGAAACTGCTAAGCCTTCATTGGTCAAAAGGATTGCAACTGCTGCTGATGAGGCATCTGCAGAGGCTGCCACCAAGTTACTGTCAGCCCCACCTTCTGGATGCTTATATAAGCTCAAGTCCAAGGATCAGCCGGGCCGTAACCATCCAAGGGTTCGGGTATATTTTCTTAAGCCACATATACATGCCATGATTTATGTCTGATATTATCACCGGCTCTGTCTAATGCTTTTTGGAATTCGGAAACACCAAATTAGCATGCTTATATTCATCATACACTAATTTTTCACTGTTCAGTTTGTAACATAGTGTTATGCACTTGCTTGTCAACATTTGCATTGCTCTGAACTATGCACTTTACACAACCTAATTCTTCCACTTACGTTCAGCGCTACGCACCAGTAGTACCTCCCATGTTTCCTTCACCATCCCGATGCCGAGCTTGCGGGAATATGGCGGGCCCATGTACATACCCCGCATATAACACCTCCTATGGCTCTATCTACCTTTCTAGTAGCTCCTTCACAGAGTTACAGGTATGTATTCTCAGTGGTTTAGCATGAATTGGCATATAGTAAAGTCTTGTTTTTAGTCTTCCTGCTTCTTACATTTGTATCAATTTTCACATGCAGACTGTACCTTGTGAACTTCGTCCAATGATTAACCAGATGTGTCCGCATGAAGGATCTTTCACTATGCATGGCAATGGCAAATTGATGAACACCTACACGGTCTATGAGGTGTATGTCTACAAGACGCAGGCCATCACATATTTGTATGGACATGATTGGAGAAAGTTTGCTTTTGACTACGGTCTGAAGAAGGGCGACGAGCTGAGGATCAGAAACTCAAACGGGCAGATATACGTAACTGCTTACAGAGTTGGAGACACTTCCAAATATATAATATGTAACTTTTTTCTACTCATATCTTTTGATAACTGCATTCTGAGCAGTTGTTCTAAACCATTCCCTCTGTTCTAGCTTGCTGGGTTTAACATGATCAAAGCTGCAGATCCCCTGACGGAACAGGAGCGGATGTCACAAAGGGCAACCACACCAGCACCGGCACCGGCTTCCCACTCTCCTGCATCAGCACCGGTTCCTGTACCAGCTCCGTTTACTGCATCTACCCAGCAGTCCCCTACATCAGCATTGGTTCCTGTAGAGGCCCCATATACTACACATGCCCAGCAGGCTCCTGCATCAGCACTGGTTCCTCTAGCTGCACCGTTTACTGCACCTGCCCAACAGTCTCCTGCATCAGCACCGGTTCCTCTAGAGGCACCGTTTACTGCACCTGCCCAGCAGTCTCCTGCATCGCACCAGCTCGTGTACCAGCCCAGGCTCATGCACCTGCCCCAGCCAGATCACCGAGGTCTCAGCTCATTGCTGTGGCCACCCGTGTGGTGACCAGGACGCATCTGAAGGCTATGTTCGTGAGTATATGACAGCATAACTGCTCTTATCTTGATGTCTTCTCTGCTCAAAGTCTCACATGGTTCAGTGCATTGGTGCCATTGACTAATTTTTGGTGGTATCTCTTGCTTTGAATCAGAAATTGCCTAAAAGTATCTCCAAGGATCTCAATGCTGGCCGAAGGGGCAAGATATCCCTCGTCATGGAGAGTGAAGGTCTCACCGTGGAGGGACGGTACTCTGTCAGTCCCACAGATGGCCGCTTGGCTGTTACTTCCAGGTGGAAAAAGTTCATTGACGGTGCCAAACTTCGCATTGGATCAAAGTTGAAGGTCAAGATCTTTCGATGCCGCTGTGACATGCTGGTCATAAAGTTCGCGGTTGTCTAGTTCTGTTGTCCCATGAGCCCTTAGCAAATGCATTTGTAGTTATACTTATATAAGGTTATCTTATCTGAACTGCTAATTAATTGTATGGGTGGTAAAACTCTGGCAAGCTTTTGCTCTTAGCAAGTATGTATGTATGATCAGCTATTATGATAACTAATGTTTGTGTTCATCTTAATTTGCATTTCCCTTTTAGAAAAAAACTTAATTTCTATTTTGGCTGACCTGTTAGAGAACTATCAGATTGAACCCACAACATGATTCATATAGATTCATTACACCGAGCCACATGTCTTGACCTTGCGATACACTACTTCCATTAATTAGTGCAAGAAGGCTTACCTGAGCTGCCTGAACCATGGCAGATTCGAATCCACCTTATCTATCTAGAAATACAACCTTTGCAGAAAGAGGATTTGCAGTATGGGGAGGCTGACATTGGGGACCCATGAGCCAGCAGCGTCGTCAACGTTTTAAAGGTGGCAGGAGATCGAAAGAAAAAATAAGCCAAAAATCAGTTGGTAAACAAATTCAAGAAAAGAAACATTTACCTTTCTGAGAGGATGACATGCGGGACCCATGAGGCAGAAGCATCCTCAACTATTTCAAGGCGGCAGGGGATCAAAATAAAAAGGAAATAGCCAGAAATTAATTAGGGTCAAAAATAAATCCATCAAAGGAAACTTTTATTGTTCATAGAGGATGACATGTGGGACCGACTTGCCAGCTGCGTCGTCATCGTTTCAAAGGGGCGGGGATCAAAAGAAAAGACAAATAGCCAGAAATTAGGGGAAAAAAATAAATCCAACAAAGAAAACTTTTATTGTTCATAGAGGATGACATGCGGGACCCATGAGCCAGCAGCTTCCTCAACGTTTCAAAGTCGGCATGAGATTGAAAGAAAAAGTCAAGTGACATAATATCAGGAGCCAAAAATAATCCAAGAAAAGAAACTTTATTGTACATAGAGGATGACATGCGGGTCCCATTTTGTAGCAGCGGTCTCAACGTTCCAAGGCGGCACGGACCGAAAGAAAAATGAAGTAGCCAGAAATCAGGGTGTGAAAAAAATCCAAGAAAAGAAAGATTTCAATTGGGCTGTATCTGGACATCTGGGCCTTCGAACTATCCTGCTGGGCCTTTTGACTCGTACAATTTCAGCCCACTCCAAAACAGGAAAGGTCGGATTTTTCTCAAAAAAAAAACAGGAAAGTCCTATGCTTCGCAAAAACAAAAAACAAGGAGATTCAACATATAAGTTTGTTTATGTAGATATAAAGATTTAATTTATCCGTTTGCAATAGCTCAGAGCGAAATACAACGTTTATTGTCTGCAAAATAAAATATCACATGTTTCTTGTACGGGGAGGCTGACATCGGGGACCCATGAGCCAGCAGCGGAGTCAACGTTTCAAAGGCGGCAGGGGATCGAAAATAAAAAAAGCCAAAAATCAGTTGGTAAAAAAATACAAGAAAAGAAAACATTTATCGTTCTGAGAGGATGACATGCGGGACCCATGAGGCAGCAGCATCCTCAACGTTTCAAAGTCGGCATGAGATCGAAAGAAAAAGGCAAGTGACATAATATCAGGAGCCAAAATAATCCAAGAAAAGAAACTTTATTGTACATAGAGGATGACATGCGGGTCCCATTTTGTAGCAGCGGTCTCAACGTTTCCAAGGCGGCACAGGACCAAAAGAAAAATGAGGCAGCAGCATTCTCAACAATTCCAAGGCGGCAGGGGATCAAAAGAAAAATAAAGGAAATAGCCAGAAATTAATTAGGGGTCAAAAATAAATCCACCAAAGGAAACTTTTATTGTTCATAGAGGATGACATGTGGGACCGACCTGCCAACAGCGTCCTCATCGTTTCAACGGGGCAGGGGATCAAAAGAAAAAGGCAAATAGCCAGAAATTAGGGGTAAAAAATAACTCCAAGAAAGGAAACTTTTATTGTTCGTAGAGGATGACATGCGGGACCCATGAGCCAACAGCTTACTCAACGTTTCAAAGGCGGCATGAGATCGAAAGAAAAAGGCAAGTGACCAAATATCGGAGAGCCAAAAATAATCCAAGATTTATTGTACATAGAGGATGACATGTGGGTCCCATTTTGCAGCAGCGGTCTCAATGTTTGTAATGCGGCTTGAGATCAAAAGAAAAAGAAAGTAGCTAGTAATTAGGGGGTGAAAAAAATCCAAGAAAAGAAAGTTGATGGACATAGAGGATGACATGCGGGTCCCTTGAACCAACAGCTTACTCAACATTTCAAAGGGGGCAGGGGATCAAAAGAAAAAGGCAAGCCAAAAATCAGAGGGTGAAAAAATCCAACAAAGGAAACTTTTATAGCACATAGAGGATGACATGCGGGTCCATGAGCCAGCAGGTACTTCAACGTTTCAAACGTGGCATGAGATCGAAAGAAAAAGTCAAGTTGCCAAATATGAGGTGCCAAAAAAACTCCAAGAAAAGAAAGTTGATTGCTCATAGAGGATGACATGCGGGTCCCATTTAGCTGCAGCGGTCTCACCGTTTGAGAGGCGGCAGGGGATCGAAAGAAAAAGTCAAGTGACCAAATATGAGGTGCCAAAAATAATCCAAAAAATGAAAGTTTTATAGTACATAGAGGATGACATCGGGTCCCATTTAGCAGCAGCGGTATCACCGTTTGAGAGGCGCAGGGGATCGAAAGAAAAGTCAAGTTACCAAATATGAGGTGCCAAAAAAAATCCAAGAAAAGAAAGTTTTAAGTACATAGTGGATGACATGCGGGTCCCATTTAGCAGCAGCGGTATCACTGTTTGAGAGGCGCAGGGGATCGAAAGAAAAAGTCAAGTGACCAAATATGAGGTGCCAAAAAAAATCCAAGAAAAGAAAGTTTTATAGTACATAGAGGATGACATGCGGGTCCCATTTAGCAGCAGCGGTATCACCGTTTGAGAGGCGGCAGGGGATCGAAAGAAAAAGTCAAGTGACCAAATATGAGGTGCCAAAAAAAATCCAAGAAAAGAAAGTTTTATAGTACATAGAGGATGACATGCGGGTCCCATTTAGCAGCAGCGGTATCACCGTTTGAGAGGCGGCAGGGGATCGAAAGAAAAGGTAAGTGACCAAATATGAGGTGCCAAAAATAATTCAAGAAAAGAAAGTTTTATAGTACATAGAGGATGACATGCGGGTCCCAGTTAGCAGCAGCGGTATCACCGTTTGAGAGGCGGCAGGGGATCGAAAGAAAAAGGCAAGTGACCAAATTTGAGGTGCCAAAAAAACTCCAAGAAAAGAAAGTTGATTGCACATAGAGGATGACATGCGGGTCCCATTTAGCAGCAGCGGTCTCAACGTTTCCAAGGCGGCAAGGGATCAAAGAAAAAGGAAGTAGGAAATCAGGGGGTCAAAAAAAATCCAAGAATAGAAAGAATTTTGGTTCATAGAGGATGACATGCGGGACCCATGATCCTGCATCGTAAACGGCTCGATCGGAGAACGTTGAACGAGATGGCGCGATCTAGAAAAAAAACAATGCCCGAGAGGCTGCCATCTGGGCCCTACATCCCTCGGCGGTGCGGATTTGCGTTGACTCGGCCGGCGAACCCGAGATTTCGAGATGCACCACGTCCCGGGCCACCATACGCCACGTTTTGGCCGCTTTCGTCGGGCTAGGTGGCCTCAAAAACGAGAAAAAAAAGTTTTGACATGCACCACCGAGGGACCAAAATCGTCGGCCATGGTACACCAGCAACCACGGCGCGACTTCAACTTCGTCGGCCATGGCAACTTTTCTTGTAGTGAGTTTCAGTATTTTCAATTTGTCTAGACTTAGCAATTGTAGCATCTAGAAAAGATCCTAACGAACCATCATTATCAAGCACAGCAGAAGCATCATCACAATTATGAGAGGAATTTTCAGATTCAGTAGAAGTACAAGCATTTGAAGCTTGTGGTGGTGAAACAAGTTTACTTATCACAGATGGTGAATCAAGAGCAGCAGAGGTACTAAGAGACCTTTTCTTGTAGTGGATGGTAATATAGCGATCTTAGTATCGCGAGGTTTACCCATGATGGAGAATTTGCAGCGAACAATATCAATCCAAGTGAACTTCCAAATAAAGCTATGCTCCCGGCAACGGCGCCAGAAAATAGTCTTGATGACCCACAAGTATAGGGGATCGCAATCGAGGGAAGTATTACCCAATTTATTGATTCGACACAAGGGGAGACAAAGAATACTTGTAAGCCTTAACAGCGGAGTTGTCAATTCAGCTGCACACTGGAAACAGACTTGCTCGCAAGAGTTTATCAGAGTAAAATTGTATGGCAGTGTAAATATTGAAATAACAGCGCGGTGAAATAAAGACAGCAGTAGTGATTATAGTAAACAGCAGGATTAAAATACTGTAGGCACAGGGACGGATTTAACGGGCGTTGCATGGATGAGAGAAACTCATGTAACAATCAAAGCGGGGGCATTTGCAGATAATAATAAAACGGTATCCAAGTACTAATCAATCAATAGGCATGTGTTCCATATTTAGTCGTACGTGCTCGCAATGAGAAACTTGCACAACATCTTCTGTCCTACCAGCCGGTGGCAGCCGGGCCTCTAGGGAAACTACTGGATATTAAGGTACTCCTTTTAATAGAGTACCGGAGCAAAGCATTAACACTCCGTGAACACATGTGATCCTCACATCACTACCATCCCCTCCGGTTGTCCCGATTCTTGTCACTTCATTGGTTCGGACAATGACATGTGTATACAACTTGCAGGTAAGATCATAAACAACGAATATCTTCATGAATCAATAACATGTTCAGATCTGAGATCATGGCACTCGGGCCCTAGTGACAAGCATTAAGCATAACAAGTTGCAACAATATCATAAAAGTGACATCTACGGATACTAGGCACTATGCCCTAACAATCTTATGACTATTACATGACCAATCTCATCCAATCCCTACCATCCCCTTCAGCCTACGGCGGGAATTACTCACACATGGATGGGGAAACATTGCTGGTCGATGGAGAGGCGTTGGCGGTGATGGCGGTGAAGATCTCCTCCAATTCCCCGTCCGCGGAGTGCCAGAACGGAGACTTCGGCTCCCGCGACGGAGTTTCGCGATGTGGCGGCTCTCTGGAGGGTTTCTGGCGACTTCGACTTCTCCCCGTGCGTTTTCAGGTCGAACCCAATAAGTAGTACGAAGGGGGGCGTCGGAGGCCGGCCGAGGGCCACCCACCGCGAGCCCCCGGCCGCGCCGCCATATGGTGTGGGGCCCTCGGGCCTCCACCTCTTCTTCCTTCGCTCCGTCAATACTGGTAAAATAGGGCCTTGCATAAATTCCGAGGATTTTCCCGAAAGTTGGTTTGCACAAAAACGAGACACCCGAGCAGTTCTGCTGAAAACAGCGTTAGTCCGTGTTAGTTGTATCCAAAATACACAAATTAGAGGCAAAACAATAGCAAAAGTGTTCGGGAAAGTAGATACGTTTTGGACGTATCAGGCTTCCATGATTGCACTGAATTTGGCTGCAACGAGATGTACCATCCAAAAGCTGGACCGGTGAGGGATTGCGAAAGGAACCTCACCCGTAGCTGATCCGATGCCGAAACCATGCCCAGCTGGGCCACATATCGGCTCACGTGCTCGATTGAGCTAGACCCTTCTGACCCACTGGTGAAGTCCGGGAGCCGGTACTTAGGTGGTAGTGGGATCAGGTCAAACTCATTGGGGTACGGCTTGGAATAGCCGATTATCTTCTTCTTCGGCAGGATGCCGAACTGATCTCTCAGGACTGCCGATCTGATCCATGGAGAGGCGTAGTAACCGAGTGTCATGAATTGGTGCGATGGCATACTTGGTCAGCCATACTGTTTCTCAGCGTCTGCACCGAACTTCCGCTGCTGCGTCGTCCCTCCTACTGGGAACAATTGCGCTGCTCCGGCAATCCCTCTGTTGGAGCCTGGATCGCTGCGTCCAGTTGTTGCGATCCGGCACAAACGTGCACACGTATCCGTGTGGGATCTCCTTGGGCGGCTCATACAAGAACTGATAGTCGCCCGGATCACCTCCAACCTTGTAGACAACGTATGCCGTGAACCTTGTTGCTGTGGAGCTGCCATCGCGTACGGCAATGGTGGCCTGGTGTGGAGTTGGCCTCCCTGGTGAGTTCCTAGAACAGGTCCTGAAGGGGAGTACCGACGCCCATGATCTCTTGCACCACACGGAGCGCAACATGCTCCAAAGAATTTACCAGGCTCTCGAATGCGAGCAGCGAGTGAGCCACCACGTAGTTGATTTCCTGCAGGGCTCTGGTACGTTCCCTGTGAAGGGAGAGACAGATCCACCCCTTCAAGGACGCCTTGTGGCGTGAATCCTTTGAACCTGATGCCGTGCGAACGGGTCTTCTCAAAGGAGCCGATGAGTTCGGCATCAACGATGGCCTTCAGCTCATCGTACTTCTTCTTGTGTTCCGCGGGAGATCCTCGTATGTGATCTGTTCCTCTGCCATCTCGGGTGTCGGTGTTGACGTGGATGTTGCAGAAGATGTCCCACCGGGCGTGCCAGAATGTGTTACCCTCCAAAACCCACCGACGGGCAATGGCTAAGCAACACGAAGAGCCGGGAGGCTCCCAAGGCCGCTTAGTGGACCCTGGCACCTCGCGTCGTCCCGCAAATCTTCCAGCCACGTCCTGGCGGTTGCTAGTGCGTGCCACGACCTAGACCCGATCAGAAGGTGTTAGAGTGCTTCGATTGTTCCTGCATGGTAGACACGTAAACATTAAATACGAGCCCTATCGGCTCTCAGGTTGCCGTGGATCGGCTCAGCCGATCGCCCCATGGTTCACGTTGGATTTACAATGACATGGGGATCCTGCTTGATCAAAACAAAGCTAAACCGATCTACGACAGTTAGGGTTTTCACCGCATAACCGGAACGTCCTACGTGTGATCGGGCCTAGCCACGGAAGATGATGCAAACTACCCCTACAAGAGGCCTAAAAACCAACATAACGTTGATTCCCGAACATCCCCTGGGACGGTAAACAACACCTAACGCACTACCGGATCGTCCGACCCCAACATAAGGCCTAACTATGCAGATATTACACTAATCCCTGCGGAGCAAGAAGCAACTATAACAGATCGGATCTACTAAGTAACGAACAAGCAAGATGCTGCCCTTACACCCAGATAGGTGTAAGGGCAGCTAGGTGTCGAGGGACGGCATTGCCACGCAGATATGCACGAGAAAGCATCAATGCAAGCCCCTAAACACCTAATGATAAGTAGTACTGCTCGCCATCAACAACGCTTCAGCACGAGCAGTACAAGGTAGACGAATAAACGCGTACTGCCTAGATCGCAAGATGCGATCTAGGCAGCATGATGCTTACCCGGAAGAAACCCTCGAAGAAAGGGGTGGCGATGCGCCTGATTGTGTTTGTTGTGAACGTGATTGTCCTCCTTTTCCGATAACTCTAGATACATATTTATAGTCCAAGGGACTTTCTAATTGGGGCGTGCACCTAACCGTGCACGGGCCAGACTCTATCTGTTAATTCTAAACACAATATGATCTACTAAATTACAGATACACGGGCGATTTAGCCCAAACTCTCAGCGCAAGGCCGCTTCAAAGATGCTCCACGTGTAATCTTCAAAGCCCATCTTCACTTACGGCCCATCTCCTGATTTGGCCAAAATCGGGTGGTAACAACTCGTTGGAGTCGTTGTTGTAATATATGTATCTTGTGGGCTCTATTGTAATCCTGTTGTAATGTTACCGCTCGTGTTAATTCCTCTGGCATCACGTGTGTGATTCTTCGCGCACGTCGTGTCGGAGGGCGTCTCTGAATCGATATCGTGCGGATTTCGGCGGGATCGCTGGAATCCTCATGGTACCGGTTCCGGGGCGTCACACCAAGCCTTAGGCCCCTTTTGTCGCGGGTTGTGGTACGGCCTGCGACAAAAGGCCGCGACAAAAGGCCCTGGGCGGTGCAAAGGGTTTTGGGGCGACGTGGACAGGCCATTTGTCACGGCTCCAGACGCGCCCGCGACAAAAGGTTTCCACGGAAGCCCTGTTTTCCACTAGTGCACATTCGACGTCGTCTTTGACGCTACGACTACCTTGACAGGTTCAGTTGCGACTTGCGACTATAATTATGGGTATGCCTAGTGGTCCTCTTCCATATTGCATAGTTTCACCATAATTAGTTCACTTGTGCCAAGTAAGTGGAGTTGTGGTAGAAACAATAAGGAGTATTTGATTGCACCAATGGCTAAGGGCATCTTCACTTGGGTCACCCAAATGGCATCCGGCAAAAGTTACGGATCGATCGTTTGGCGGACGCGGTGGCTTCGTGCCGCGTTTGGAGGAAGCGTGTTTCCAGCCGCATTCCCTAAGTATATATTTGAAAAAAACTTAAATTTAAATGGCAATTTAAAATTTCATTCAAATTTAATTGGCGGTTGCGGAACTGATATGCATGGAGCATAGGTCCTAGGAGGCGGAGCATAGACGCTTGATGTCTGCACCACTGGCACGGCATTGTGTGTGGTTGCACTAGCGGCCGAGCGGTGTGACACCAGAGCGGAAAGATTGTAAAGGGTGGCCACAAATGCCCGGTTGGACCAAAGAAACTCAGGCAACATAACCTTATTGAGAAACTTCAGCATGGAAAAAAAATTTTTTACATATCTAACGCTTCTTGGTACCGCTAAACGTTGTGGTGGAACCGTTAGCATTTGGCGATTTCTTCATGTTATGCGACTTTTGTTTGCAAAACTTAGTCGAGTGAATCCTGAAGTAAGATGAAGCTAGCTATCCCCTAAGTAAATTTCGAATGGTAGACCAAGTGCCACAAATTTGACAAAACAATTCTAATCAAGCTCCAAATAGGAACACAAAATAGACATTTAAAAACTTGATGAAACTGGCAACCAAGCACGGGACTGGAATCAGCAAGGCACATCTTTTTCATGTAGATATTATCTCGAATCGAAGCACGGTTGGGTATATTTTTTGAAATGAATACGGTAGTGAAAGACCCTACACTGACTTTTTTTTTGATATAATAAGAACCCAAATCTATGTCCTCGGAGAACTTAAACTTGGGTGGCTACATTGTACATCCACTTCTGTAACCACTTCATGGCTGGGTATATTAGAAGGGATTTGGTGAAGTACATAAGAGAGTCCTGGCAGGTCTGCTTTTGCGCTCGCCCGCGCATGCAGGACCGGAAACGGTGAAATTGGCCGATCTTTGCAGTCCCAGTTTTGAGCGAGGATGGCAAGAGGTAAATGCATTGGCGTTCCTGGGACTGGTTATCTTCTCCAAAATCCCTCGGTGGCATGGGTTTTCGAGACTTCGTTCTTTTCAATCAAGCAATGTTAGGCAAACAATGTTGGCGGCTTATCACTGATCCGTCATCTTTGTGTTCAATGGTACTAAAAGGGCGTTATTTCCCAGATACAGACTTTTTATCGGCTGCTAAACCCCGATCGTCGTCTTTTACTTGGAGATCGATTCTTTTCGGTCGCCAGCTTCTTTTAAAAGGACTCAGGTGGGGGGTCGGCGATGGTCAAAGAATCAGTATCCTTGATGATAATTGGATCCCAGGGATCTCCGCTGGGACGTTCCAAACTTTGGAGCCTATACCTCACAACACCAAGGTTCGTTTCTTACTTAATGAGGTGGGTGATGCATGGGATGAGGAAACGGTGTTCGCTTTCTTCCATGAAGAGCATGCTAAGGTTATCCTTCAAGTTCCAGTTAGTAAACGTGGAGGAAATGATTTTGCTTCCTGGCCGCATGATAGATTTGGTTCTTACACAGTCAGGTCGGCTTACAACTTAGGGAGGACTGAAACTTTCTTCACTTGCCGAGGTACTACAGGCAAGGGATCTCATTCTGATCAAGATGCAGATACAAAGAAATGGAAGTCTCTCTGGTCCATACAAGCTCCAAATAAAATGAAGATTGTTCTTTGGCGCATGGCGCATGACTGTCTTCCCACTGGTTACCAGCTGATGCATCGTCAAATTTCAGCTGATGTCGGATGCGTTTTCTGTGGTACCACCGAAAGGGTAGAGCACCTCTTCTTGCAATGTCCCTTTGCTGTTTCAGTGTGGCGTGGGGTGAAAGAAGAGTTTCCCTGTAAGCTTCGCAGGAATGATGTGGTAAATGCGAAGCAATGGCTCTTTGAGCTGCTGGCCCGGGAGAGTGCAACGATTGCGACGGTCGTGGCGGTCACCTGCTGGCACATATGGGAGGCGCGCAACGATGCTCGGAATAATAAAGGATGTTTGCATCCCTTGAGAGTTGCGGCCAAGATCATAGCTTATGTCGAGATGATTATGACATACTGCTTCAAATCCAAACCTGCTACTAAGTGCGACTCCAATTCTTCACCGAGATGGTCTCCACCGCCTGTTCCCGGCTCATCAGAGAATGGGCTTGGGTGTAGTAATCCGTGACCATATGGGTAATTTCCTCCTGTCTTGCAGCGAGGGTTTGGAGGAGTTTCCGTCCCCTGAATTAGCGGAAGGAGTGGCTATTCGACGAGCGCTGACAGTCTCCAAAAATCATGGCTTCCTCAACATTGTTTTGGTATCAGACTGCTTATCAATGATTCAGCGCATTTTATCCCCAGTGCTGGATCGATCCATTGTTGGTACAGTTGTGAGCAACATCAAGGCTCTATCTTCAGAGTTTTTGTCTTGCTCTTTTAAATTCTCTAGTAGGAAATCGAATGTGGTTGCACATGTTTTGGCTCGGACCTCCGAGCCTGCAGTTTGTAATATTTCAGTTAGTGTTATCCCGAACTCTATCCGGGACGAACTTTGTAATGATTTGATTTGATCAATAAAGTGCCGACATTCTAAAAAAAAAGTTTTGAGCACTTTAGGGCTGCTTTAGAAACAATGTTGTGCAGGAAATTTTTTCTGGTGAACAAGCAAACGAACCATTTTTCTCTCATTGGACGCGAGAAACGGCAATGGGAGCAACCAAACCGGTCCTAGTTATCTCTAAAGAAACTCATATAATATGTTTTCCTTTTGCTGTACTTTTTTCGTTATATACGATTTCTTTGCTGAAAAGGGCATTACATCTATTATCTATCTATTATATTTTGATTGGAGGGGATTTCAATTTGTTGAGATTTCCTCACGAGAAAAGTAAAGGTCTTTTCGATGGATATAGGACTTTCTTGTTTAATGCTGTCATTGATAGCCTTGATTTAAGAGAGGTGTTTATGTCCGATCGATAGTTTACTTGGGCCAACAGCTTGCCTGAACCCACATACGAAAAACTAGATCGCATGTTGATGGATACCGAATAGGAAGATAAATACCCTATGGTGTAAGTCCGTGCACTAAAACGTATTAAAAAACTGTCTGACCATGCTCCTATCCTTCTAACTACCGGGAATCCCCGACCTGTTTGTAAACGGCCGTTTAAATTTGAACTTGGACGGATACATCGAGAGGGGTTTCAAGAGATGGTTAAAACAGTTTGGGAAAGACCGGTCGGGGGTAGCACTCCAATTTTGAGATGGAATAATAAAATGCGGGTAATGCGCAAACATCTCTCTCGTTGGGCTGCCCATATGGCTGGTATTCTTAAAAAGAGAAGGCTCGCTTATCAAACGTGATTGATGAGCTAGAGGCTGTAGCGGAGGTAAGAACGTTGTCTACGCAAGAGATTGAACTTAAAAATCAGTCCAATACTGTTACCTGCCAAAACCCACCGGCGGGCAATGGTTAAGCAACACGAAGAGTCAGGAGGCTCCCAAGGCCGCTTAGTGGACCCTGGCACCTCGCGTCGTCCCGCAAGTCTTCCAGCCACGTCCTGGCGGTTGCTAGGGCGTGCCACTGACCTAGACCCGATCAGGAAGGTGTTAGATTGCTTCGATTGTTCCTGCATGGTAGACACGTAAACATTAAATACGAGCCCTATCGGCTCTCGGGTTGCCCTGTGGATCGGCTCAAAGAGCCGATCGCCCCATGGTTCACGTTGGATTTGCAATGACATGGGGATCCTGCTTGATCAAAACAAAGCTAAACCGATCTACGACAGTTTAGGGTCTTCACCGCATAACCGGAACGTCCTACGTGTAGTCGGGCCTAGCAGATACGGAAGATGATGCAAACTACCCCTACAAGAGGCCTAAAAACCAACATAACGTTAATTCCCGGAACATCCCTCGTAGGAACGGTAAACAACATCTAACGCACTACCGGATCATCCGACCCCAGCATAAGGCCTAACTATGCAGATATTAAACTAATCCTTGCGGAGCAAGGAGCAACTATAACAGATCGGATCTACTAAGTAACGAACAAGCAAGATGCTGCCCTTACACCCAGATAGGTGTAAGGGCAGCTAGGTATCGAGGGACGGCATTACCACGCATATATGCACGAGAAAGCATCAATGCAAGCCCCTAAACACCTAAGGATAAGTAGTGCTGCTCGCCATCAACAACGCTTCAGCACGAGCAGCACAAGGTAGACGAATAAACGTGTCTTGCCTAGATCGGAGATGCGATCTAAGTATGATGCTTACCGGAAGAAACCCTCGAAGGAAGGGGTGGCGATGCGCCTGATTTGTGTTTGTTGTGAACGTGATTGTCCTCTTTTCCGATAACCCTAGATACATATTTATAGTCCAAGGGACTTTCTAATTCGGGCGTGCACCTAACCGTGCACGAGTTAAACTCTATCTTTTAATCTAAACTATAATGCGATCTACTATATTACAGATACACGGGCAATTTAGCCCAAACTCCTAGCGCAAGGCCGCTTCGAAGATGCTCCATGTGTGTATGTCCTTCAAGCCCATCTTCACTTACGGCCCATCTCCTGATTTGGCCAAAATCTGGTGATAACACATGCCCCCCTGGTTTTGGTAATGATAATTTCAAAACCATCTGTTTTTCCTTCGAGGGGTCATGTCGTGGTAGAGCAGAACCGTCGCAGTATTTTCTCATCATGACGACTTGCCTTCCCAACTTCTCTGCACGATTTGACAGTTTGGCACCATGTCCTCGAAAACTGCTCGACAATTAAATTTCCATCTCCTTTTATTTAACCGCATCGAACAGTTCTCCTCTTCATCCCCTCGCATCAGCACTTCAAAAGCCCTTCTGCGCCACCATGTCTTCTTCCTCCTTCTTCTTCATCGGGTCTTTCGACGCAGTCCTCCCCCTTCCGCGACGCCGCCGGAGTGGAACCCAGGAGAGGTCCATGCGGCCAACATCCGCCGCGCCATCGAGGCCGGGGACGAGCCGAGCCACAACTTCTCCATTTGGTCAGAGGACGACAAGTCACTGACCGAGGGGAGAGCGACCTCGCTTCTCGCCAATGGGAAAGCGGAGGAGGAAAGCGACGACGACCACTTTCCCTGGGAGGGGGTCACCTCCTCAGAGGAGGTGAAGGAGGAGGAGGAGGACGACAACAGCTCCTCAGAGCCGCCGCCAACGCCACTGCCCCTGGCCGGGAACCTCAGCGACTTCAACAGCGATGACGACGATGCTGACGAGGAGGACGAGGACAACGAGGGTCTGCGGCGGCGCTGGCAGCGAGCGAACGAGCCGGCGGGGAGCAGCACCGACGACGGCGACAACGACGCGACGGCGACGATGAGGGCAGCAACGGCCCCTAGATAGGATCTTAGCCTAGGGCCAGCAATAGTAGATGGGGCAATGTATCCCCTAGGACTTCCTTTTGAGAGCAATCAGCTCTTTATGTAAGAAATCTCGTTTATCAATGAAGAATTTCCCCAATTTGATTTTGCCGATTTCCTTTATGATAATTCAGCCGATTGTCCTTCGTACTGAGTCGCCGATTGTCAATTCGGTCAATGCTCAACGAGCCGATGGCAACGCATCGGTCTCTCACGATAAATCTCAAGATAGATCCATCCGAACCTCCAAACTCTCGATCAAACAGGGTCAAGCTACAATCGTGCAAACCCCCAGATCTTGGAAATGCAGATCCAACTGAATGGAATGTTAGACTCAGCGGCAAAACTCCTGAAATAATGTCCATTCTTCTCATTAACTTTAAATTTCAGACATTCTTCTGCCGCATTCTTCTCTTCCCGATCCTCTTTGCCTTCAGGAGAGCCCTAGGACTATTGCTGGATCAACTCGAATGCTGAAGCTAACACTTTGCAAAACAGGCACCATTCGCCCATAACTGTCCTTGTGATGCTCCATTTCTTTGCAGCAACCAACTGGTCCAGAGCCCATTGATGATCATGGCTCCCTCTTCAAATTCCTCTCATCAGCTCCGGCAGTTCCCTTCTGCAATAATTCACCACCTTTCAAACAAGCGGTGATGTAGAGCCAGCCGATCCCAACAAAATCGGCTCCGCAGAACAAAAAAACCTTAAGGGCGAACTACCCCCCGAGCCTCAATCAAGGCGAGGATAAAAGTGGACCAGCCGAAGGGACCATCATCGGCTTCCCAACTGTAGTGCAGCGTCAGCCGATTCCAACAAATCGGCTCTCCGATCATCGATATTTCAGGGCGAGCTGCCCCCCGAGCCACTCCAGCTTTTCATTAAAACAGGGCAAGAAGCTTACGCCCAAGGAGCCAGTGTACTAGGACGGCTTTGGAAGGATCAGCAGCTCCCTTGAACTAAGAAGCCTCAAACGTAGTGGCCCTCGAACTCCTCCTAGCTCAGATTGGCTCATCATCTCGGGCAGACTGGTGCAGCTTCTGGTGAGGATGTTTGATGAAGTTGTCACCTTGGTCAAGCCCCAGGAGAAAACGTTACAGCCAATTGGATGCTCATAGGCTGTTCTCATGATCCTAGCCTGATCGCATGTTTACGCAGCTGGATCTTGAAGATTTGCTAACGGAGCCACCAACAATTCCCGAGGAGCTCCTCCAGTAGAGCCTCGCTACGTAACTCAATGACTGCTCCACTAGGCTTTTGCTTGTAACAGTCGTATCCCTTGAGTCGATGGCCGTGCATCGGCTTTGAATTCTTAATGTCTACGCATCGGCTGTGCCCAAATTTTTTGGATTTTCAATTTTTCATATGGCCGATTTATTTATGCATCCCCCTACTTGAGTTGTTCTGTGGGCATTTGACATCCACTCCAAGCTTTGTATCCTCGTGTCTCATCCATCTATGTGCCCCCCCGAGCCGATTCTCAAGTATTTGATGGTATCGGCTCTTCGGGCATCTGTCGGATCAATGCTGAACACAGACAAAACGCATGTCGAGGATAATTTTGGCCGATCGCGGGAATCGGCCTCCCTTTTCATTGCAATGCTTCGTGAAGATTTAGCACTTCTTGGTTTCCCACTGTAGCTACGTGGCATGCTGGAAATAAGATCCTTTGCTTTCCATTTTTTGAGGGCCGATCGGAGGGATCGGCCTTGCCACGTACGTCCAATGGCCTTGGACGTTGCTACTCCGTTAGGCCGGTGGATAGAACCAGCCTTACCCCATTTTTCGAAGCTTCGATGCGCTCACAACCCTCTAGACTGATTCCAGAGAGCGGCTCTTGGTTATCTGCTTCACACATACTCATGGCAGCTAACGATATCTCGATTGAGTCATCCGCCTGAACGACTTCCACTTCATCTCCATCCCACTGTATGATGCATTGGTGCATTGTAGATGGAATGCAACAGTTAGCATGAATCCAATCCCTTCCTAATAGGACGGCGTAATTGCTTTTGCTGTCGACGATGAAGAGCGGTGGTATGGTTTTCCGGCCTACGAAGCTCTACATTCAGAACACCTTTCGCTTCTGACGCCTGGCCGTTGAAGTCGCTTAATGTGACGTTGGTCTTGATCAGATCATCACTGGAGTGCCCCAAACGTCGTAGCATGGAATACGGCATTATGTTGACTGCCGCTCCGGTGTCAACCAACATCTTGCTGACAGGCTGCCCATTGATGTAACCCCTCAAGTATAGGGATTTCAAATGCCTATAGCTTCTATCTCGTGGCTTCTCAAAGATAACTGGTCGTGGACCGTAGTCGAATTGAGCCACTGATACCTCCTCGTTCGTTTGGAGCGAAACTCCGGCGGGAGTTTGAACACCATGTTTGTGTCGACGATGTCTCGCATCGGCATCAGTAGCTTGTGCATCGGCTTTCGTCTGTTTGGGGCGCCATACTTTCTTGGGCGGGCGCCTTCGTCTCCAATGTTTGCTGAATTTTCACGGCCAGATCGGGCCGTGCCTTCCTCAGCAGTGCAGGTACTTGTGCCTCGGCTTCTTCCAGTTTCGTAGCCGCTGCACCCTACGCTTCGAGAATGGCTGAGTCCATCGGGCACCACCTTGGTCGGTGATACCTATCTTCTTCTCCAACCGACTCCTCAAAGTCTTCTTCTTGAGATGACCCAGCTTGTTTATTATGAGGTGGGGAGAGGCCCTAGACGCTCGAACAAACTTCATTTGCCCTCCTCCTTTGATGTTTGCACTCTGGGCAGTTCTCGATTGTTGGCAATCGGCTCATTCCAGAGTCCCAGCAATGTTTGAAGAAAGAACAGCTCCAGTGCTTATCCATGTTGTCTTGCTCCCTTGACCTCCCTCTAGCGTGAAGCTCGTACCGTCGTTGTTTCGTCGTGCGATACCTCATGTCCGCTGCATCTGACCGACGATATCTTTCGTCGTCTTCGTCGTGGCGCCGACGTCGGTCGTACTGCTGCTCATATTTGTTGAGGGGATGCACGGATAGTGGGCATTGGTACCGTATGCATCTCACCTCTTCCTCGGTTAGGTATCGTCTGTCATCATCCTGGGGCCGGTCGCGTGGGCGGCCTCCTCTTTATCTTTGCCACGAGAGTGGCTGCTCTCTGCTTTGTCCGTGCTATGGCGGTGACAAACCTGCCATGTTGACACCAAAGGAGAACCCTGGCTCCCTTATAGAGTGGCTGAGATCCACCATATTGACGCCAGGAGACGAACGTGTGCCTCCTTTGACCTTGATGCCGTGCGGGTCTTCTCAAAGGAGCCGATGAGTTCGGCTTCAACGATGGCCTTCACTCATCGTATTTCTTCTTGTGTTCATGAGATCCTCGTATGTGATCTGTTCCTCTGCCATCTCGGATGTCGGTGTTGACGTGGATGTTGCATAAGATTGTCCCACCGGCGTGCGAGAATGTGTTACCTGCCAAAACCCACCGGCGGGCAATGGTTAAGCAACACGAAGAGCCGGGAGGCTCCGCTTAGTGGACCCTGGCACCTCGCGTCGTCCCGCAAGTCTTCCGGCCACGTCCTGGCGGTTGCTGGGCGTGCCACCTGACCTAGACCCGATCAGGAAGGTGTTAGATTGCTTCGATTGTTCTGCATGGTAGACACGTAAACATTAAATACGAGACCTATCGGCTCTCGGGTTGCCCTGTGATCGGCTCAAAGAGCCGATCGCCCCATGGTTCACGTTGGATTTGCAATGACATGGGGATCCTGCTTGATCAAAACAAAGCTAAACCGATCTACGATAGTTTAGGGTCTTCACCGCATAACCGGAACGTCCTACGTGTAGTCGGGCCTAGCGGAAGATGATGCAAACTACCCCTACAAGAGGCCTAAAAACCAACATAACGTTAATTCCGGAACATCCCTCGTAGGAACGGTAAACAACACCTAACGCACTACCGGATCGTCGACCCCAGCATAAGGCCTAACTATGCGGATATTAAACTAATCCTTGCGGAGCAAGGAGCAACTATAACGAGATCGGATCTACTAAGTAACGAACAAGCAAGATGATGCCCTTACACCCGGATAGGTGTAAGGGCAGCTAAATGTCGGGACGGCATTGCCACGCATATATATGCGAGAAAGCATCAATGCAAGCCCCTAAACACCTAAGGATAAGTAGTGCTGCTCGCCATCAACAACGCGGCACGAGCAGCACAAGGTAGACGAATAAACGTGTCTGCCTAGATCGAGATGCGATCTAGGCGATGATGCTTACCGGAAGAAACCCTCGAAGGAAGGGGTGGCGATGCGCCTGATTTGTGTTTGTTGTGAACGTGATTGTCCTCTTTTCCGATAACCCTAGATACATATTTATAGTCCAAGGGACTTTCTAATTCGTGCACCTAACCGTGCACGAGTTAAACTCTATCTTTTAATCTAAACTATAATGCGATCTACTATATTACAGATACACGGGCAATTTAGCCCAAACTCCTAGCGCAAGGCCGCTTCGAAGATGCTCCATGTGTATGTCCTTCAAGCCCATCTTCACTTACGGCCCATCTCCTGATTTGGCAAAAATCTGGTGATAACAAATACGCAGATAGCGAGTCTTCTTCGCAAAGAGGAACTCAAATGATATCAACATTCCAAAGCACAATTCATATTGGAAGGAGACTCGAATACGCGATATTTCCATGGCTTAGCCAATGGGAGACATCGGAAAAAACATATTCACTCTCTCACTCAAGATGAAGGGTTCATTGAAGGCCATGAGCAACTCAAATCCTACATTACTAATTATTATAAAGGTCTATTTGGTCCTCCGGAGGAAAGTTCCTTCTCTCTTAACGAGGACTTAACAGATGATATACCCCAAATTTCTATGAAAGAAAATGGCCTACTAAGCGCACCTTATTATGAGGAAGAGGTTCAGAAGGCAATTTTCCAAATGGAATGCAACAAAGCACCGGGTCCAGATGGTTTTACAGCGGAGTTTTATCAAACTTTCTGGGCTACTATTGAACCGGACCTTCTAGATTTGTTCAGTGCTTTGCACATTGGACAACTAGAATTATTTCGTCTAAATTTTGGTGAAGTAATCTTGTTACCGAAAGTTAATGAGGAAGAAAGGATCAACAATATAGACCTATTTGCCTCTTAAACGTAAGTTTCAAGATTTTCACGAAAGTGGCCACCATTAGACTTAATACGGTTGCGGATCATGTCGTTCAGCCGTCACAGACCTCCTTCATGCAAGGAAGGAACATCCTCGATGGAGTGGCGGTTTTGCATGAGACGATACATGAGATGCATTCTAAGAAATTAAATGAGGTTATTTTAAAATTAGATTTTGAAAAGGCGTATGATAAAGTCAAGTGGTCTTTCCTACAGCAGACGCTCAGGATGAAAGGATTTTCTCCAGAGTGGCGTGATCTAATAAATGATTTTGTGTATGGAGGTAGTGTGGCAATCCGGGTTAATGATGACACCGGCCACTATTTCCAAACACGAAAAGGTTTACGCCAAGAGGATCCGTTATCACCGATGTTGTTTAACATTGTAGCGGATATGCTGGCTATACTCATAGAGCGGGCCAAGTCTGATGGTCAGATTGAAGGTGTGATTCCACATCTGGTAGATGGTGGTTTATCTATCCTTCAATATGCCGACGATACAATTCTATTTATGGATCATGATCTCGAAAAAGCTCAAAATCTGAAAATAATTCTGGCGGCTTTTGAGCAGTTGTCGGGATTTAAAATCAATTTCCATAAAAGTGAATTGTTCTGTTTCGGTGATGCCCAAAATGATACGGCTCTGTATACAGAGTTGTTTGGTTGTGGGCAAGGCCAATTTCCTATTCGCTATTTGGGTATTCCGATTCATTATCGGAGACTTACAATCGCGGAATGGAAAATAGTGGAAGAAAGACTATAAATACGCCTTAGTAGTTGGAAAGGTAAATTGTTGTCCTTGGGGGGAAGATTGGTACTCATTAATTTGGTACTAACAAATATGGTACTGTATATGTTATCATTCTTCCTTCTACCGAAAGGAATTCTGCATACTCGATTATTATCAATCCAGATTCTTTTGGCAAGGGGACAGCAAGAAAAAGAAATATCGATCGGTTAAATGGAGTATAGTTTGTAGTCCCAAAGATCAAGTAGGGCTTGGAGTTCATGACCTAGAGGTCAAGAATTCAGCTCTGCTGGGTAAATAGTTGTTTAAGCTTCTTACCGAGGATGGGATTTGGCAAACTATTCTTCGGAGAAAATATATCGGCTCGAAGACGTTATCCCAAGTGGTTTGGAAACCTGGGGATTCACACTTCTGGGCTGGTCTCATGGCGACAAAAAATGTCTTTTTCCGCCATGGTACTTTCTCGATCAAGAATGGAGCACAAATACGGTTCTGGGAAGATGTTTGGTTATACAATGCACCCTTAAGTGAACCGTATCCTGCTTTATATAGTATTGTTCGTCACAAAGGTGATACCATTGCCACAGTAATGGCTACCTCACCTCCAAATGTGACGTTGAGACGGGTTTTATTGGACAAAGGCTTTTGGCATGGAATTCCCTAATTCACCGGCTAGGAGATATTCAACTATCGCCTGAACCAGACGAATTTAGATGGAATCTTCATGTAGATGGTACCTTTTCCGTAAAATCATTATACAATGTGATCCTTCATTCTGATATACCAGTTGATAATAATAAGAAAATTTGGAAGATGAAGATACCATTAAAAAAAATTTGGATGGTATCTTCGTCGAGGGGTTATTCCCACCAAAGACAATATTGTTAAGCGGAATTGGCACGGAAGTACACGGTGTGTTTTCTGTCATCATGATGAAACCATTAAACACTTATTCTTCCAGTGCCAGTTTGCGAGATCTATATGGTCAGTCATCCAAGTAGCGTCTAGCATGTATCCTCCGACTAGTGTCGTCAATGTCTTTGGCAATTGTTTTCATGGTATCGATTCAAGGTTTAAGTTGCTTCTTAGGGTGGAGCGCTAGCAGTTATCTAGGCACTTTGGCTATGTAAAAATGACAAGATTTTTAACGATAAAAATTACTCTTTGTTGCAGGTCATCTACAGATGTACATGTATTCTCCGTTTGTGGTTACCTCTTCAGCGAGTGGAGAACCGAGACCTATTTACGGAGGTCTGTACACGGTTGGAGGCTACGGCGAGGGATACTTTTTCCCTACATGGGTGGCAGCATAGTCTACGGACAGAAGCCCCACCCATATACCTTAGGCGTTTTATGATCGTTCGATATGTATCTCGTCTAGTTTTTTTTATTTGACTTGAGACACTTAAACGGTTGTGTGCATCGTGGTTATGCAGAGACTGGATGTAATTGCTTTTTAAAGTAATTAAGCATCCTTTATCGAAAAATCTATCTATTATATACTAAAAGCACAATACGGAGGTTTAAAATAGAGACACCACATTAATTCACATCATCAGAATTATTTTAGCGGTTAGATCTATAATTTTAATGGACAAGATTTAAAGATTTTACGTAAAATATAGAAACACATATTTAATAAACATGCTCTCTCCGTTCCATTCTATAGTGCCTATAGTTTTTTTGGCACGGAAATTAGCACAAGAGTGTTCTTTACACAAGACCTCCTAGATTAGCGATGTTAGATTAGAGTAAAATGAGGGAAATCGGTAACTTTCTAAATTAACATAACAAATCCCACAAATATCTCTGGTTGACTCTCCATATATGTGCAGGCAGGTTATATTAAGGAAATAAAAACATTGCTTCCTAAATCTAAGGAATCGTTGGGGTCATGCATTAGGAATCTTCATTAATTGTTTTTTTTTTATTAATTTTTTCACGCATGTAGAGGAGGTAATTGAAAAAGAATCAAACTACAACTTTATACTCTGAAACAAATGCCAAAAATTTATAGGCATTATAGAAAGGAACGGAGGTAGTATGTGATATGTCACGTTTGACATGTAGTGCGAGTACAGTTTGAAGACAAAACACCTCATGATCACGTGACGAAAAAAACTAATCCATAGAGTTTTACGTTCTTCCATGTTAGACGTGCTAATAATAACTAGAGCGTGGTGGTAAGATAAAATACCATAACATTGATTAAAGTACAAACTGTTATATACGTATCCTTTTTGTTTTAAAGCAAGTATCTCAAATCTATATATGTATTTATCTTTATTTTTTTTTACCTACTAATAAAAGAAGTAATAAGGTTAAACAACATCGGCCGCGCTTGGAGAAGATGCTTTCCCACGAAACCTCCCACAGCTCAGAAAAAAACCTAGATCGGTCCCCCTACCAGCACCAGCAACGCAGAGGCGCGGGGCGCGGCGCCGGAGTACAGTCAGCCAGGGCAGGCCGCAACGCTGGATTACAGGCACACATGATTCTTCGTCGTGGATCCGATTGGGATGTATCCGGGCGCCTTACCTGCTAGCTACCTGGCCGGGAACCTGAGCTCGACCAAGAAGGACATCCGCAAGATCCATGGACAACGAATTGGAGAACAAGCTACAGATGTTGTTCAAGGACGTGGAAAGAGGGAGGTTATAGCCGCCGGCAAGGAGGGGACGGGATCTCGTCAAGGAATGTATTTCACGATCTCGTGAAGCAGCAGCTAGAGGCGCCAGGCGAGCTCTTTCCCCGCCTCGCTCACGGGATCGCGACTTGATTCAGAGACAGTCGTGCGTCCAGGTCTGAAAGGCGGCTGCACAACGCAGTTACAGACTGCGTCCCGGCGTGCCGTAGACAGGCCATCTCCGGTGATGGTCGATCTCCTCTCCTCTCGATTTGTCCTAGAACAGCGGTGTGACAGCTGATGAGCTTAACTAATTAAGCATCCGAGCCGAGCTGCTGAGATGAGCTTTCTACGTGTCAGGCTAACAGATCAGTGCCTGCGCTTTCGGAGACGCTGTGGCCTGCTCCGTCTGGGATGCAAAGGGAGCATCAATTATCGTTTTGTTATACTGGAGTACCTACGAGCGTACAGCATAAAGCTAATCACGGTCGAGCTGCTGCCTATGCTGGTTGTGACTGCCAATGAGTGTAGGTGCTTAAAGAAAAAGAGGTCATAGGGAGAATATTAGTCTTGGATTTAGACATTTTTCATGGATTATAGATCGCCGGATACTTTCGGGACAAAGAGGTAACACTAGGTCTCTTTGTTTTATATTTTCTATTCAAAATTAACATCTCATGTATCTGAATTATTTGGTGGTTAAAAATTTAAATAATATAGTGGAAATTCTCATAGGAGTTCCTGGTTTAATGCCAACCATAATAAAAATATTTTAGATATTCTCAGCATTTTTAGTATAACTTTCCTTCAGCTAATATCAAGTTTTGTTTTTTTAGGAAGAATTTAATTCCCAAATGTGTGATTTTTTTTTTTTTTTGCATCCCCAACATTATGCAAGCTTATGTCTAATGCATAGGCGTTGCCGATATTGGAGGGAGTGGATGATCGAAAGAACGCCGCGTATTCGCATTTCCACTCTTCCCACAATGATCTATCCACCTCAAGGGATAGAAAAACGGCGCAACTTCAACCCGATCTAGCGAAGCACCGAGCGGGTCGGCGGTGGCAGACACTCTGCGCTCCACATGCCACTCCTGTTCTATTTCTCCTTCCTCAGGGTGCCCGGTGCCCCTGTCATGCATTGCTCGTGCCCTCTCCCTCTGGCCGGGTGGAGAAGCAGGCGACCCGAAACGGTCCTCGTGCCGGACCTCAAGCCAAGCCTCGCGATAGGCGGGAGGTGACCGCGCCCGCGTCGGGCCGTAGTATGCTGTATGCGAACGAAGAAGGGACAGGCACGGCTGCGCTCGAAAAAGGGAGGGGATGGGAAGGGAGGGGCGCGGCCGCGGCCGTGGCCGGATAGAGGGAGGGCGAGCCAGCGGCGGCGGTTGCTGGCCGCGGGGGGCGGCCCTGTGGAATTGCGGCGGCAGGGAGCTGGGAATCTAGGAGCAGTATCGTCTAGGAAGGAGTGTGCAGGGGAGGAGATAAGGAGCAGAGAGAAAGCATCGTCTTTTTTTTGTTTAATCTTCGAGGGAAACATGTCGTGTGTTTGGACTGGTTGTGACTGGTGATCAGTTGATTTTTCTTTCATTTGAGAAGATGTTGTTGCAACGAGAAATGAACAGATGGATTGAGCAATGAGGAGATGCTAAAATTTCAGTTGCCAACCATGAGAGATTGTATGACCAAAGGAGTGAGACACAGGAATATTCGGTAGATTATTGTTATATTAACTAGTGTTGACACCCCGCGCGTTGCCGCAGGTATTACAGGTGACTTCTTTGTATGCAAAAATAGCATGAATGGTCTATGAAAATAATCTCATTTGCAGATACTGCATATACCATTATGAAGTGCAGGATAGATATATGAAATTGGCAGTAATTTGAAATGCAGGTGTACCATTGCTCCATTGTGTCAACACTTGCTCCACAGACTTGTTACCTTTACGGCGCCAGCGTCGATCCAAAACCTTTATATTAACAACCGGAGTAAAGTGGCTGAATTAAAAGTGTCAGTCTTCATGTGTCCATCCAAATAGATGAAAAAAGTCACGCAAAATTTCGAATAATGTGTATCTCATGCTTTCGATACACACATGCAAATCTAGTGTGCAATCCAAATTACTGTGTACCCCTAGATCGCTAAAATTAAGAAACTGCCACGATTTTTCAGGCCATGCATCTAAATGCTACATCCATGCTTCCATCAGGACGTAACGACTGAATCATACAACTATATTTCTTTGAAACATGACACATGAGCTGCCAATTACACTAAGTATACATGGCAGCTAATCTAAATTTCAGACCGGCTGTTAGGAGAAGGGGGTTGAAAACATGTACATACAGTAACGAACATGTTTCATGGACCGAATAGAGTAACTGATGTAATAGAAACCTTATTTTCCCACGGAATGGCTGCAAGCGGAAGATATAAAACATTGCAAATCGAGCTGCAGAAATAGTAGAATATATGGTAAACTAAAAGAGAGGAGGGTCAGGACATATGAGATCAAGACCTGTGAAGAACTCGGACAGACTGCTGCCCAGGACATATGAGATCAAGAACAATGAAGACCTCGAACAGACTACTTCTGTGAACATGAAGACAGGTGGGCAGCTCCGCTCCGACGGATTTGGTGTTCAAGCGATGTCACATCGGGCAACACCCGGAGACGCACACAACAGTCACATCAAACAGGTTACTCAAGAAGGCGCAAATGAGGGGTTTGGAGAAGAGGCAACCGAGAGGCCCAAATATAGGATCACGGCAGGAGGAAGCTGACGGAAGCCATTAAAACTCGTCGGGACAGCTCTTCGTCTTGCCGCAGTGGGGGATTCAAGCCATGGGATTGGGAGAGGATTAAAAGCGGCAGCAAACATGGCGGCAGTTTCCAGTGGTGGCAGGGGAAGCATCTACCGACGGTAGAGCCGCCTATGATTGATGCGGCTGCCTCTCTTCCTGGCCGAACACCCAGGTTTTTTTCTTCTGGTTGGTAGGCTGGCCTAGAGAGAAAAACATGATCTTTTGGGCTGGGCCGGTCATAGTCTTTATCCAACTGGTGTGAAAAATCAAGGTAATGGAGTCGGGCGAGCGTCGAGCGAGGCGGTGAACCGCTAGGAGATTTTCACCGAGCTAATACTTGTATATGACGTGGATAGCTTGCATGTGCAGCTTGCAAACATTAAATGATATTAGTGGGGATCAACTTTATAGATATTATAGATTTCACAAATTATTATGAACTTCATATTTTTTTATGTGAATTCTTTTGTTCTATCAAAATTATTTTGTTGTATCAAATGTTTGTTTCTGAGATAGATATATTTGATAGTAAAGTATAATATTGAGTGGGTTCTAACTGCTGATCATCCGGCTCGTCAAGCCGAGGGCTATGGCGGCTCGCGGAGGAAGCCACCGGTGTCCTGATACAGGGCGGCGAGCGGTACAAGCCGATGGGTCCCAAGCTAGGAAGCACACGAGTGAATTCGAGGAAGGATAAGGGAGGACGACGCCAGTGAACAAATAGGAGCCGTGCCAGGGCCAACGGGCAGGGATGAGGGCAAAGTCGTTTGTTGATAGGGGACGACGCCTAGGTAGAAGGGTTGGTTCACTACCGAATTTCTCTCCAAGGTCGGTTAGGACGACCAATAAAACGAAAAAAAGGGTTTCTTAAGTAAGTGCGATGATTTGTCATGGTTGGACGTCGATGCCCGAAAACGGCTATGTTTAATGAAATTCAACCCGTAGCAACGCACGGGCAAATTTACTAGTATACTAATAAAATCACAGTGTGGAGGTATAAAATAGAGATACCACGTTAATCCACATCAATATAAATTTTTTTAACTGTTATATCTATAATTTATGGTTATGATTTAAGGAGAAATTATGTAATTTTTTTTGTTCACCAAGACTGTTTACATGTTAAAGGAAAAAATAAAAACGTGTAGACTCGCTATACCAGGAGAGCGTCCATACGTGTGCATCTGGCCGGAGATATTGCAAAAGAAAGAAAACATGTAAGCTAGCGGTAATATATGCAAAGAGTTGGACGTTAAAAATAGAAACGTGTAGACTCGCTACCGATAATCCTACACCTACGGAACTATGTTACGGGAATTCATCTACGGGCTGTGTGGGTGGTTCACGATCCTAAAAACAAGGGAAGCAAAAAATCTGAACCAACCCTGTGCTGCCACCTCATCCCGTAAGTTTGTGATCCGTAGATGTTTTCCGTAAGTGTAGCATTACTCACTCGCTACACCCAGGAGAGTCCATCCATGCACGTTCGTCCGGCCAGAGATATGCTAAGAAAAAAATGCATACGTGCACAACATGCAAAGGGTTGCACGATATTAGTATAGCGATCAGTCTAATTAACAAATTTAGTTACAATGTACTTACCTACGGACACAAATATGTCAATGTAGTTTTTTACCGAAAGCATCAATGCTCCGCCAACAAAAGCCTATTTCAAAAGATAATATAACAACACAGAACAAAATCGTGCATAATACTAATTAAGCAATTACGATGTGATCTAGGTTGATTACAACATTTTATAAAGAGAGAAAGTCCAAACATCCGACAGTTGATTTGATACCTTTTTTTTGAATTAATATGTTATAATCGCTAGACTTTTATAACTTTGTTGAAAAGAGTTATTAGACATTTGATTGGCTAAATCATTTTCTGTCTATCACACGCATTTTAGTGCCTTCCGCCAATCGTCTCACCCATAGCCTTACCATATTGTGCCATTAGAAAATCAGCTAGGAAAATATCCATTATTATTCCTTCTGTTTCCATGGGCAAATAAAACTGCTACCGATAAAAAATTAGCATAGAAAATCAACCGGCCAATGATCCATCAGTATTTCTCCCGTAGTTATGGGAAATCAGCCAAACAAAACCTTGGACTCGACGGCATAAGTTCATTGGTTACCATCAAGGATGCTAATAAAAAGGCATTATTCTCATTGACTCGACCGCCAAGTAAATTGAAAGGTGGTTGCTTGATTAAGATATTGGCGGGCGAATCAGTAATCACAATAGTGAGGAGGCAAAACAATGGGCACTTTGATATGGTTACGCTGGAAAATCTTTTCACCCTACACACGAAGTTGATGTCTCCACATGTTACATGATTAAAAAGAGCTGAAGTTCGGCATATCTAGGAATTATAAATTATGGCAGGAAAATTAAAGTACATGGGACCATTACATTTGATGAGATGAAGTTTGTGTGTATTCATTGAATATGAAGGTACATTTTTCAAATAGACCATGATGATTATGTTTAAGTTTTGGTATTTGAAGCATGGATGCAATACATAGATATCTAAGTTAACTAGTTGAATGCCCGTGCATTGCTACGGGCTATATTATTTTTTCAATATATTTTAGTTACTTTTTCAACAACATGGCATCTTCACTTAGTTGGTGGAATTTTTGAAATATTGACTTGTTTTATTTGGTTCATATAGTACTATTTTTGGTAACACATTGCAAATATAATGCATGTTAAATAAGCAATTTAATAAACTCAAACTCACTTAAGGTGGGATTGGATAGAAGGTGTGGTTTGACATTATTTGAATATGACATGAGCATCTACTAATTATTCTTCTATTAACTAATGTATACTTATTGATGCTCTGTAGATATTCACGTACAACGTTAGGTACGTCTTTTACTTCATTTTGATGTTATCTTCTTATCATTTTTTTGGAGCTCATAACCATGTTGTATGACTAATATTTATCGCAAGGATCAAGATTTCACACGAAAATAACAAAAAATGCAACCTATGTACACATGCATATCCGTGTATAATAACACCTCATCACGGTGTTGAATACTAAAGAAACAAAGTTAAATATTTAGCCTGCATTGAGCTAGCATTGTCACCCTCTTCTCTTCAGTTATGTCACGATTCGTGTCTTTCTTAATATTTGCCATGTGATCTTGCTCTTCTACGCGCATTAATCTATTCATTTTAAAGCATATCCGTGTATATTAAAACCTCATCACGGTGTTGAATACTAAAGAAACAAAGTTAAATATTTAGCCTGTGTTGAGCTAGCATTGTCACCCTTGATACGCGTAGATGCACACGTCCGTTGGGAACCCCAAGTGGAAGGTATGATGCGTATAGAAGCAAGTTTCCCTCAGTATGAAACCAAGGTTATCGAACCAGT
Organism: Lolium multiflorum; assembly: GCA_030979885.1. Classification (NCBI taxonomy): domain Eukaryota; kingdom Viridiplantae; phylum Streptophyta; class Magnoliopsida; order Poales; family Poaceae; genus Lolium; species Lolium multiflorum. The sequence continues at coordinate 47,757,670 of CM061749.1, read as the reverse complement.
AGGAGCCAAGAAGCACGTGAATGTTGTTGGTGGAGGAATGTAGTGCGGCGCAACACCAGTGAAACCTGCGCCAACGTGGAACCTGCACAACACAATCAAAGTACTTTGCCCCAACGTAACAGTGAGGTTGTCAATCTTACCGGCTTGCTAAAAACAAAGGATTAAGTGTATCGAGTGGAAGATGGTGTTTGTTTGCAAAGAACAGTAAAATCAGTAGAATGTATTCAGATTTAAAGTAATGGACCGGGGTCCACAGTTCACTAGTGGTGTCTCTCCAATAAGATAACTAACATGCTGGGTGAACAAATTACAGGTGAGCAATTGATAAATAAAGATTCAATACATATCAACGATGATTACTATGTGATTTAATCAGGGCATTACGACAAAGTACATAGACCGCTATCCGCATGCATCTATGCCTAAATAATCCACCTTCAGGTTATCATCCGAACCCCTTCCGTATTAAGTTGCGAACAACAGATAATTGCATTAAGTATGGTGCGTAATGTAATCCACACAAATATCCTTAGACAAAGCATCAATGTTTTATCCCTAGTAGCAACAGACATCCACAACCTTAGAACTCACTGTCCCAGATTTAATGGAGGCATGAACCCACTATCGAGCATAATTACTCCCTCTTGGAGTTACAAGTATCAACTTGGCCGAGCCTCTACTAGCAACGGAGAGCATGCAAGAACATAAACAACACATATATGATAGATTGATAATCAACTTAACATAATATTCTATATTCATCGGATCTCACCAAACACAACATGTAGCATTACAAATAGATGATCTTGATCATGTTAGGCAGCTCACAAGATCTAATACAATGAAAGCACAAGTGGAGAAGACAACCATCTAGCTACGCTATGGACCCATAGTCCAAGGATGAACTACTCACGCATCAATCCGGAGGCGGGCATGATGATGTAGAGCCCTCCGGTGATGATTCCCCTCTCCGGCAGGGTGCCGGAGGCGATCTCCTAATCCCCCGAGATGGGATTGCGGCGGCCTCTTAGTAATGTTTTCCGTATCGTGGCTCTTGGTACAGGGGTTTCGCGACGGAGGCTTTAAGTAGGCGGAAGGGTAGGTCAAGGCGTCACGAGGTGGCGACACCACGGCCGCGCGGACGGGTGCCGCGCCGCCTCGGTGTCCGGCCACCTCGTGGCCCCACTTCGTCTCTTCGGACTTCTTCGTGCAAAAATAGGACCCTGGGCGTTGATTTCGTCCAATTCGAGAATATTTCCTTACTAGGATTTCAAAAAACAGCAGAAAAACAAAATCGGCACTTCGGCATCTTGTTAATAGGTTAGTGCCGGAAAATGTAAAATAATGTTGTAAAGTATGTGTAAATCACTCAAGTATTGTAATAAAGTAGCATGGAACATAAGAAATTATAGATACGTTTGAGACGTATCAAGCATCCCAAGCTTAGTTCCTACTCGCCCTCGAGTAGGTAATCGATAACACAAATAATTTCTGAAGTGACATGCTACCAACATAATCTTGATCAACATTATTGTAAAGCATATGAGATGAATGGAGTGATCTGAACAAAAGATTGCTAACAAAGATAATGACTAAACAAATGAAGCATATAGCAAAACTTTTCATGAATAGTACTTTCAAGACAAGTATCATTAAGACTTACATAAGAGATAACTCATAAGCAATAAATTCAAAGTAGAATGAATTGAAGCAACACAAAGGATGATTAAGTTTCACCAATTGCTTTCAACTTGTAACATGTATATCTCATGGATATTTGTCAACATAGAGTAATATAACAAGTGCAATAAGTAAACATGTAAGAATCAATGCACACAGTTAACACAAGTGTTTGCTTCTAAGATAGAAGGGAATGGGTAAACTGACTCAACAATAAAGTAAAAGATTGGCCCTTCGCAGAGGGAAGCATTGATTACTATTTTTGTGCTAGAGCTTTTGTTTTGAAAACATAGAAACAATTTTGTCAACGGTAGTAATAATTCATATGTGCTATGCATAATACTTCCTACAAGTTGCATGTCTCATGCATAGAGTACCAATAGTGCTCGCACCTTGTCCTACTATCTCGGAAAACACGGATTCTCATCGCATAACATATGCTTCAACCAAGTGTCACAAAGGGGTACCTCTATGCCGCCTGTACAAAGGTCTAAGGAGAAAGCACGCATTGGATTCTCGCTTTTGATTATTCTCAACTTAGACATCCATACCGGGACAACATAGACAACAGATAATGGACTCCTCTTTTTAATGCTTAAGCATTCAACAATAGTTAATATTCTCATTAGAGATTGAGGTTGTATGTCCAAACTGAAACTTCCACCATGATACATGGCTTTAGTTAGCGGCCCAATGTTCTTCTCTAACATATGCATACTCAAACCATTTGATCATGAAATCCACTACTTCAGACAAGACGAACATGCATAGCATCTCACATGATATCCAACAAAGATAAAGTTGATGGCGTCCCCAGAAAACATGGTTACCGCTCAACAAGCAACTTATAAAAATTAAGACACATAACTACATATTCATCACCACAATAGTTTTTAAGCTATTTGTCCCATGAGCTATATATTGTAGAGGTAGAGGAATGAAATTTTAAAGGTAGCACTCAAGTAATTTACTTTGGAATGGCAGAAAAATACCACATAATAGGTAGATATGGTGGACACAAATGGCATGGAGTTTGGCTCAAGGTGTTTGGATGCACGAGAAGCATTTCCTCTCAGTACAAGGTTTGGGCTAGCAAGGTTGTTTGAAGCAAACACAAGTATGAACAGGTACAACAAAACTCACACAAGAACATATTGCAAGCATTATAAGGCTCTACACTGTCTTCCTTGTTGTTCAAAACACTTTACCCGAAAATATCTAGACTTAGAGATAACAATCATGCAAACCAAATTAAACAAGCTCTACAGTAGTTCTTCATTAATAGATTAAACTACATGATGCAAGAGCTTAAACATGATCTATGAGAGCTCAAACAATTTCCAAATTGTCAAACCATATGCAGCATTTTCCAATTCCAACCAAATAGCAATCTAACGAAGCAATAAGCTTTCGCCATGAACATTAAAGCACAATTAAGAACACAAGTGTTCCATAAGAAAAAGCGGAGCGTAATATCTCCAATATAAGAATGGCGAGATCCAACTTTATTCAAAAAACAAAAAAACCGACCTCCAAGTAAAGAACATAAGGATGTGACGGAATAAAAATATAGTTTCACTAGAAGTGACCGATAATGTTGTCGATGAAGAAGGGGATGCCTTGGGCATCCCCAAGCTTAGATGCTTGAGTCTTCTTAAAATATGCAGGGATGAACCACCGGGCATCCCCAAGCTTAGACCTTTCACTCTTCTTGATCATAGTATATCATCCTCTTCTCTTGACCCTTGAAAACTTCCTTCACACAAACTTCAAGCAAACTCATGAGAGGGTTAGTGCTTAACCACAAATTCATATATTCAGAGGTGACACAATCATTCTTAACACTTCTGGACATTGCACAAAGCTTCTGAAAGTTAATGGAACAAAGAAACTCATTCAACATAGCAAAAGCGGCAATGCGAAATAAAAGACAGAATCTGTCAAAAACAGAACAGTCCGTAAAGATGCATCTGGACTGGGAATTTAACTTGCTCAAATGGAAAAACTCAAAACTAATGAAAGTTGCTTACATATCTGAGGATCATGCTCGTAATTTTGCAGATTTTTTCGAATTTTTTACAGAGACTTATGCCAGAATTCGTGACAGACAGCAATGCTGTTTCTGCGCAGATCCCAAATATAACATCAACTTTAGCATAGAAAATTTACTTGGCACAAAAACATGATAAGGAGAGGTTGCTACAGTAGTAAACAACTTCCAAGACTCAACAAAACAAAAATTGCTGTAGTAAAATAAACACATGGGTTATCTCCCAAGAAGTGCTTTCTTTACGCCTTTCAGCTAGGCGCAGAAAGTGCAAATCAAGTAACATCAAGAGTAGAAGCATCAACATCATAGCTTGTTCTAATAATAGAATCAAAAGGCAACTTCATTCTCTTTCTAGGGAAGTGTTCCATACCTTTCTTGAGAGGAAATTGATATTTAATATTACCTTCCCTCATATCAATAACAGCACCGAAGAAAAGGTCTTCCCAACACAATAGGACAAGATGCATTGCATTCATATCCAAGACAACAAAATCAACGGGGACAAGGTTATTGTTAACCGTAATGCGCACATTATCAATCCTCCCCAAAGGTTTCTTTTTAACATTATCGGCAAGATTAACATCCAAATAACAATTCTTCAATGGTGGCAAGTCAAGCATATCATAAATCTTTTTAGGCATAACAGGAATACTTGCACCAAGATCACATAAAGCATTACATTCAAAGTCATTGAATTTCATTTTAATGATGGGCTCCCAACCATCTTCTAACTTCCTAGAAATAGAAGCTTCAAGTTTTAATTTCTCTTCCCTAGCTTTAATGAGAGCATTTGTAATATGTTTTGTAAAGGCTAAATTTATAGCACTAGCATTGGGACTTCTAGCAAGTTGATACGTCCAATTTGCATCATATTTTGTATCATAATTTGCTGTTATTCATTGATATATTTCATATTGGGACACAATACTTATGTTATTTCATCTATTTTGCATGTTTCATCATTATTGGAGGATCACCGGAGCCAGGATTCTGCTGGAAAAAGCACCGTCGAACGCAATATTTCGGAAGATCAACTGTGGAAGGAAATTTCGCGTAAATTCCTATTTTTCCAGATGACGGAGGAAGGGGGAAGAAGAGGGGAGCCACAGGTGGGCCCAGACCACAGGCCGGCGCGGCCCATGGCCTGGCCGCGCCACCGGTGTGGGGGCCCCACAGCCCCTTTCGCCTCCTTTTCTTCGCGTACTCCTTCGTCCGAACCTAAGCCCAGAGAGGACCTCACGAAGGTTACAGCCTCTGCGGGCGGAGAACACCAGAGAGAAAAGAGCTCTCCGGCGGGCAGGAATCCCGGGGAAATTCCCTCCCGGAGGGGGAAATCGACGCCATCGCCATCGTCATCGAGCTGGACATCATCTCCATCATCATCATCATCATCTCCACCATCTACACCGCCATCACCACCGCTGCACCTCGTCACCGCTGTAACAATTTGGGTTGGATCTTGATTGTTTGATAGGGGAAACTCTCCCTGTTATTCTCTACTTGTTGTAGATGCTATTGAGTGAAACCATTGAACCAAGGTTTATGTTCAGATTGTTATTCATCATCATATCACCTCTGATTGTATTCCATATGATGTCTCGTGAGTAGTTCGTTTAGTTCTTGAGGACATGGGTGAAGTCTAAATGCTAGTAGTGAATTATGGTTGAGTAATATTCAATGTTATGATATTTAAGTTGTGGTGTCATTCTTCTAGTGGTGTCGTGTGAACGTCGACTACACGACACTTCACCATTTATGGGCCTAGGGGAGTGCATCTTGTATTCGGTTGCTAATTGCGGGGTTGCCGGAGTGACAACCTGAGCTCCCGTTAGTATATCGATGCAAGAGGGATCGCAGGATCTCAGAGTTTAAGGCTGTGGTTAGATTTATCTTAATTACTTTCTTGTAGTTGCGGATGCTTGCAAGGGGTATAATCACAAGTATGTATTAGTCCTAGGAAGGGCGGTGCATTAGCATAGGTTCACCCACACAACACTTATCAAAACAATGAAGATTATTTAGCTACATGAAGCGAAAGCACTAGACTAAAATCCCCGTGTGTCCTCAAGAACGTTTGGTCATTATAAGTAAACAAACCGGCTTGTCCTTTGTGCTAAAAAGGATTGGGCCACTCGCTGCAATTATTTCTCTCGCATTTTACTTACTGATACGTCCAATTTGCATCACTATTTTGTATCATAATTTGCTGTTATTCATTGATATATTTCATATTGGGACACAATACTTATGTTATTTCATCTATTTTGCATGTTTCATCATCATTGGAGGATCAAGCACCGGAGCCAGGATTCTGCTGGAAAAAGCACCGTCAGAACGCAATATTTCGGAAGATCAACTGTGGAAGGGAATTTCACGTAAATTCCTATTTTCCAGATGACGGAGAGCCAAAAGGGGAGCAGAGAGGAGCCACTGTGGGCCCAGACCACAGGCGCGGCGCGGCCCAAGGCCTGGCGCGCCACCCTGTGCTCGGGGGCCCCACAGCCCCTTTCGCCTCCTTTTCTTCGCGTACTCCTTCGTCCCGAAAACCTAAGCCACAGAGGGATCCTCACGAAGGGTTACAGCCGCCTGCGGGGCGGAGAACACCAGAGAGAAAAGAGCTCTCCGGCGGGCAGGAATCCGCCGGGGAAATTCCCTCCCGGAGGGGGAAATCGACGCCATCGCCATCGTCATCGAGCGGGACATCATCTCCATCACCATCATCATCATCTCCACCATCTACACCGCCATCACCACCGCTGCACCTCGTCATCGCTGTAGCAATTCGGGTTAAATCTTGATTGTTTGATAGGGGAAACTCTCCGGTGTTATTCTATACTTGTTGTAGATGCTATTGAGTGAAACCATTGAACCAAGGTTTATGTTCAGATTGTTATTCATCATCATATCACCTCTGATTGTATTCCATATGATGTCTCGTGAGTAGTTCGTTTAGTTCTTGAGGACATGGGTGAAGTCTAAATGCTAGTAGTGAATTATGGTTGAGTAATATTCAATGTTATGATATTTAAGTTGTGGTGTCATTCTTCTAGTGGTGTCGTGTGAACGTCGACTACACGACACCATTTATGGGCCTAGGGGAGTGCATCTTGTATTCGGTTGCTAATTGCGGGGTTGCCGGAGTGACAGAAACCTGAGCCCCCGTTAGTATATCGATGCAGGAGGGATCGCAGGATCTCAGAGTTTAAGGCTGTGGTTAGATTTATCTTAATTACTTTCTTGTAGTTGCGGATGCTTGCAAGGGGTATAATCACAAGTATGTATTAGTCCTAGGAAGGGCGGTGCATTAGCATAGGTTCACCCACACAACACTTATCAAAACAATGAAGATTAATCAGCTGTATGTAGCGAAAGCACTAGACTAAAATCCCGTGTGTCCTCGAGAACGTTTGGTCATTATAAGTAATCAAACCGGCTTGTCCTTTGTGCTAAAAAGGATTGGGCCACTCGCTGCAATTATTTCTCTCGCATTTTATTTACTTGTACTTTATTTATCTGCAATATCAAAACCCCCTGAATACTTGTGTGAGCATTTACAGTGAATCCTTCATCGAAACTGCTGCCAACACCTTCTGCTCCTCGTTGGGATCGACATTCTTACTTATCGAAGATACTACGATACACCCCCTATACTTGTGGGTCATCACTTACTCGTACTTTGTTCATCTATTACATCAAAACCCCTTGAATACTTGTTTGTGAGCATTTACAGTGAATCCTTCATCGAAGCTGCTGCCAACACCTTCTGCTCCTCGTTGGGATCGACATTCTTACTTATCGAAGATACTACGATACACCCCTATACTTGTGGGTCATCAAGACTATTTTCTGGCGCCGTTGCCGGGGAGTGAAGCGCTATTGGTAAGTGGAATTGGTAAGGAAAACCTTTACTGTTTGTGCTGATTTTATTTCTGCCTGCTGCTATAAATCATTATGGAGAGATCTTCTCTTCAATTTCTATTTGGGAAATCTACTACTACTGCAACGGTAGTGGATGAAGCGCCAGGTGAGGAAGTAGTACCATATAAAATACCTATGAAAATTATTGAACGTGTTATGGATAACCGCTATGAAGGGGATGGAACTGTCCATCCTGGTGATCATTTATTGTTTTTGCATGAATTATGCGGGTTATTCAAATGTGCAGGTATTTCTATGAATGAAGTTAGGAAGAAACTATTCACTATATCGCTGTCTGGTAAAGCGGCGCACTGGTATAAATTGCTGAAGAATGGTGATTCTATTGATTGGGAGGACATTGTGCCTTTATTTTATTCCAAATTTTATCCTCCAAGTGAAATTCACAAAGATCGGAACCGCATATATAATTTCTGGCCTCATGATGGAGAGAGTATTGCCCAAGCTTGGGGGAGATTGAAGTCTTTAATGCTCAAATGCCCCATTCATGAGCTTCCTGGTAATGTTATTATTGATAATTTCTATGCAAGACTTTCTTTTCAAGACAAGACCTTGCTGGATACTTCTTGTTCTGGATCATTTACACGCAACAAAGAAGAGTTTAAAAGGGACCTTCTTGATCGGATCCAAGAAAATACGAAGGATGGGAGAACGACAAAGATAGAGAAGGTATAATTTATGATTATAAATGCATTGAAGCTTTTATGGATACTGATAAATTTCGTAATATGAGTGCTACATATGGTCTTGATTCCCAAGTTGTTGCAAATCTTTATAAAGCTTTTGCCTCTCATTATGAATTTCCTAAGAAGAATTTTGATAAGTATCATGAACCGTATAAAGATAAAGTTGATTCACCTGTAAACAAATGTGTAGTGATTGAAACTGTTGATAATGTTATTCCTGAAGCTTATATTGAAAAAACTCCTTTCCCTGCTAAAATTAAGGAGTACTCTGTCATATCTAGTGCGGTTAATAAAAGTGAAAAGAAAAAGAACCCGAAGAACAAATTAAAATTGAACCTGCTGTTGCAATAGTTAAAGATCTTGTTGAAAATGTGGAGGATGGTCATATTATTTTCTGTGAAGATGCTTCTAATATTGTTTCACATCCTAATAAACCCAAACAAGTTAGTGTTTCTATGCTATCTGTTAGAATTGGTGATCATTGCTATTATGGTTTATGTGATATTGGTGCAAGTGTTAGTGCTATTCCTTATGAGCTTTACACGGAGATTTGCACGAAATTGGTTCTTGTGAACTTGAAGATATTGATGTGGTTATTCAGCTGGCTAATAGAGAAACTATTTCTCCAATTGGTATTGTTCGAGATGTGGAAGTTCTATGTGGTAAGATTAAATATCCTGACTTTTTGGTACTTGGTTCTGCTGCTAGTGATCATTGTCCTATCATTTTTGGTAGACCTTTTCTAAATACTTGTGGAGCTATTATAGATTGTAAGAAAGAGAAAATTTTGACTAGATTTGCTGGTGAACCTTATGAATTTAACTTTTCTAAATTTACCAAAACTCCTTATAAAGCTGACTTGCCTAGTAATGATTTTAAAATGGAGCAGTGTGCATCTATTGTTCTTGTTCCTAATAATCCTTTGCAGCAACATTTGGAGAATAGCGAAAGTGAAGCTTTTAGGAAAGAAAGAGATGAGCTTGAGGAAATTTTTCTTCGCCAACCTATTCTCAAGCATGATTTACCGGTGGAAGATTTGGGTACAACACCGCCACCAAAGGAAGATCCTGTTTTTGATTTAAAGCCTTTACCCGATAATCTTAAATATGCTCATATTGATGATAAGAAAATATATCATGTTATTATTAGTTCTAAGCTTTCAGAGATTGAGGAAGAAAGGTTATTGGAAATATTGAAGAAACACCGAGGAGCTATTGGCTATACTCTTGATGATTTGAAAGGGATTTCTCCTTCTATTTGCCAACATGCTATCAATATGGAAGATGATGCAAAGCCTGTTGTTGAACATCAACGTCGTCTAATTCCGAAGATGAAAGAGGTGGTAAGGAACGAGGTATTAAAACTTCTTGAAGCTGGTATTATATATCCTATTGCTGATAGTAGATGGGTTAGTCCTGTGCATTGTGTTCCTAAGAAAGGAGGAATGACTGTTGTGCCTAATGATAATGATGAGCTTATTCCTCAAAGAATAGTTGTAGGGTATAGAATGTGCATTGATTTTCGAAAAGTTAATAAAGTTACTAAGAAATATCATTACCCTTTACCCTTTATTGATCAAATGCTAGAAAGGTTATCTAAAAATACTCATTTTGCTTTCTTGATGGTTATTCTGGGTTTTCACAAATTGCTGTTAAAGCTAAAGATCAAGAGAAAACCACGTTTACTTGTCCTTATGGAACTTATGCTTATAGGTGCCTTTTGGTTTATGTAATGCTCCGCTACTTTTCAAAGATGCATGTCTGCTATTTTTCATGGTTTTTGAAAGTATTGTAGAGGTGTTCATGGATGATTTTTCTATCTATGGGAATTCTTTTGATAATTGCTTGCGAAACCTCGATAAAGTTTTGCAGAGATGTGAATAAACTAACCTTGTTCTTAATTGGGAGAAATGCCACTTTATGGTTAACGAAGGAATTGTATTGGGACATAAAATTTCCGAGAGAGGTATTGAAGTTGATAGAGCTAAAGTTGAAGCAATTGAGAAGATGCCCTATCCGAGGATGTTAAAGGTATTCGTAGTGTTCTTGGTCATGCTGGGTTTTATAGGAGATTTATTAAAGATTTCTCCAAAATTTCAAAGCCTCTTACTAATCTTCTTCAAAAAGATGTACCTTTTGTTTTTGATGATGATTGTAAGGAAGCTTTTGAAACTCTAAAGAAAGCCTTAACAACTGCTGTAGTTGAACCTCCTGATTGGAATTTGCCTTTTGAAATTATGTGTGATGCTAGTGATTTTGTTGTAGGCGCTGTTCTTGGACAGGTAGATAAAAAATTAAATGTTATTCATTATGCTAGTAAGACGTTGATGCTGCTCAAAGAAATTATGCTACAACTGAAAAGGAATTGTTAGCTGTAGTCTTTGCTTGTGACAAGTTTAGACCCTATATTGTTGATTCAAAAGTCACGATTCATACTGATCATGCTGCAATTAGATACCTTATGACAAAGAAAGATGCTAAGCCAAGGCTTATTAGATGGGTACTTCGTTGCAAGAATTTGATTTACATATTATAGATAGGAAAGGTGCTGATAATCCTGTTGCTGATAATTTGTCTAGATTGGAAAATATTTGCTTATGATCCTGTTCCTGTTAATGATAGTTTTCCAAATGAACAGCTGGCTGTAATAAAGGTGAGCTCGCGAGAGAGCCCTTGGTATGCAGATTATGCTAACTTTATTGTTTCGAAGTATTTGCCTCCAACCTTTTCACTCAGCAAAGGAGGAAATTCTTTTATGACTTGAGGCATTATTTTTGGGATGACCCACACTTATATAAAGAAGGAGTAGATGGTATTATGCGAAGATGTGTTCCTGAATATGAACAACAGGAGATATTGAGTAAATGTCATGGTAGTGTTTATGGAGGACATCACGCTGGAGATAGAACCGCGCAAAAGGTTCTACAATCAGGTTTTTATTGGCCAACACTTTTCAAAGATGCAAGGAAGTTTATCTTATCGTGATGAATGTCAAAGAGTTGGTAATATCTCTAGACGCAATGAAATGCCTATGAATTATACTCTTGTTATTGAACCATTCGATTGTTGGGGATTCGACTTCATGGGTCCTTTCCCTTCTTCAGATGGTAACACTCATATACTTGTCGTTGTTGATTATGTTACTAAATGGGTAGAAGCTATACCTACAAAAAGTGCTGATGGTGAGACCTCTATAAAAATGCTTGTAGATGTTATATTTCCTAGATTTGGAGTACCTAGATATATTATGACTGATGGAGGTTCTCATTTTATTCATGGAGGTTTTAGAAAAACTCTTGCTAAGTATGGTATTAATCATAGAATTGCTTCCGCTTATCACCCTCAAACTAGTGGTCAAGTAGAATTATCAAATAGAGAGATTAAAGCTATCTTGGGAAAGACTGTTAATAAATCTAGAAAGAATTGGGCTAGTAAATTGAAAGAAGCACTATGGGCTTATAGAACCGCTTATAAAAATCCTATGGGAATGTCACCTTATAAAATGGTTTATGGAAAAGCTTGTCATTTACCTTTAGAACTAGAGCACAAAGCTTATTGGGCTGTTAGAGAACTAAATAAAGATCCTAAACTAGCCGGTAATAAGAGGTTGTTGCAATTAAGTTCTCTAGATGAATGGAGAAGTGAAGCTTATGAAAATGCTAAACTCTTTAAAGAAAAAGTTAAGAAGTGGCATGATAGAAGGATCATCAAAAGAGAGTTTAATATTGGGGATAAAGTCCTATTGTATCGGTCTCGTCTCAGATTCTTTGCAGGGAAATTACTCTAAAGTGGGAAGGACCATATGTTGTTGAGGAGGTGTATCGTTCAGGAGCAATTAAAATTAGCTCTCTCCAAGGCAATGCTACACAAGTGGTGAATGGACAAAGACTCAAGCATTATATCTCGGGTGATTCTTATAATGTTGATGTTGATATTATTCAAGTGGAAACACCGGAGGCTTTCATCAAAGGACAAATTGACAGTCAGCGAACTCGACTTTGAATAGGTAACAGTACAGGTAATAAAAAGTCCGCGTTTACCTTTCCGAACATTATTTCTGCTGTTTTTAGAAAATATGAAAAATTACGGAATCGAAACGGAGTGGAAAAGACGCGAGGGCCCGTCACCACAGGCCGGCGTGGCCCCACCCTGGCTGCGCCGACCTATGGTGACAGCCCCTCGGCGCCCCGTTTCCACTCGTTTCGGCCTGGAACCTTCCTTTTATCGTAAAAATATTTGCTATATAATCCCCCGGATCCCTGGAGGTCCGTATATCGTTTTCTCGTCGTGTTTTGTTTTCGAGTTTTCTGCCAGATTTGTTTTGATCTAGAAGCACCATGGTCTCCAACAACAAGGACAAGGGACCTTGGAAGGAAGATGGATGAAAGGATCAATAACTGAAGAAGAAGAAGATAGCAAGCAAAAGGAGATTGGGAAACTACGAAGAGTAAGCCAATCTTGGTGGGATCGGTTAACACTGGGCGTTCTTTTTCTCATTACTTTGGGAGCTCTTCCGCCTGCTCTGGACCTCGACTCTTTCCCTTGTGTGGAGGAAGCAATACGGGTTGCTGATGAGTTTTGTGATCAATATCGTGCTCTAAAAAGTGGAGATACTTCAGGAGGAGAACAGCGACTTCGCAGAATGCTGGAATATTACTCAAATCCCAGCACAAGGCCGTCACCGCCACACTCGGATAACAATGAGTCTCTTCAGGTTTTGGTGCAGAATTTCAAAATTGAAAAGCTGAAGCTGAAGGAGATCCTTATGAAGCGCGAGAGGAATCCATCACCACCATCACCGAAGGAGTAATTCATCATCGGTATTGGCATCCCCTTGGTTTGTTCCAAGCTTGGGGGAGTGCCGCGGTATCACATCATCACTACCTTTATCTTTTACTATCAAGTAGTGTCATATCATGAGTAGGGAAGTTATCATATGGAATAGTATGCAATGTGGAAGTATCTCTCTTAGTTGGTTATCTATGTATCCGTTGGTGTGAGTTATCGTTATGGAATATTAATGAGAAGTCTTATCATTTACTTTTTGCACACCTTATTTTAGTTTGCAATCTCCATTATATGATTACTCTTGACATAAGTATTGATATCACTTTGGGAGCATCAAGTAAATCTATTTGGTTTTGGCAAACTTAGCATTGGTCAATAGCAACAACACCCCGATGTTTAAATAAAAGAGAGAAATACACTTAGATATATTACTCTATTATCTCTATGCTAATGAGTTTAGTATTCTGAAGTTAAAATTGCTTGTGCTTATGAGAAAGATGCATGATTGTTCTATCATATGTATATTTGTTTGTTTCCCTCAACCTTTATGCTTGCTATCAAACCTTGCTAGCCAAAGACCTGTATCGAGAGGAGATGCTTCTCATACATCCATAACCTTAGACCAAACCTATGCCATTTGTGTCCACCATATCTACCTACTACATGGTATTTTCTGCCATCCAAGTAAATACTTCATGTGCTACCTTTAAATAATTCAAACTATACTACTCCTTATTTGTGTCAATGTTTTATAGCTCATGAGGAAGTATGTGGTGTTTTATCTTTCAATCTTGTTGGGCGGACTTTCACCAATGGACTAGTGGCACATCCGCTTATCCAATAATTTTGCAATAAGAGCTGGCAACGGGGTTCCCAGCCCCAATTAATAACTTTCATTAATAATTCTCTTCACATGTTTTGCTCTGATTTATCAGTAAGCAACTTAATTTTGCAATAGACACTCCTCCATGGTATGTGAATGTTGGAAGGCACCCGAGGATTTGGTTAGCCATGGATTGAGAAAGCCAAGGTTGGGGGGAGTGTCATCCTTAATAAAACTAAAATACATGTGTAAACAAAAGAGAAGGGGGATGATCTACCTTGCTGGTAGAGATGCCGTCCCTCATGGGAGCCGCTCTTGGAAGGTTCGTTTGGCAAGGGGTTAGAGTGCCCGCTACCATTCGTTGACAACAACAAACACCGCTCAAAATCTTACTTTTATGCTCTTTATATGATTTCAAAACTTGAAAAGCTCTAGCACATGATTTAATCCCTGCTTCCCTCTGCGAAGGGCCTATCTTTTACTTTTATGATTGAGTCAGTAAACCTATTTCCCTCTATCTCAAGCAAGCAATTGAGTTGTTGTGAACCAACTATTTATGCTATGATTCAGTTGATCATGTCTTTTATACTTTCTTGTTTAGTACCAATTTTATCTGAATGAATATGACTTCGAAGTTATCAATGATTATGAGGAGATTGTTATGCTTGAATATGAAAGCTCAGCTATAAAATCTAATATGGAAGCTTTGCTTAGAAGTACAATCCGTTAGTAGTTCTCTGACCAAGAACAAAGTTTGCCATCACCAACTATGATTTCTTATGCACCTTTACTTGTGATTTCTCTTTACCTATTTCAAGATGAGTTTTATGAGGAAGTTGTTTACTAGAATGTCTTGTGTGAATGAATATGATGCTTCTTGTCCGTATTTTATTTATCGACTCTTCACTCCATAAACATGTGGTCTTGTTTATCGAGCTCAGTTTCGCTTGGGGACAAGCGAGGTCTAAGCTTGGGGGAGTTGATACGTCCAATTTGCATCACTATTTTGTATCATAATTTGTTGTTATTCATTGATATATTTCATATTGGGACACAATACTTATGTTATTTCATCTATTTTTCATGTTTCATCATTATTGGAGGATCAAGCACCGGAGCCAGGATTCTGCTGGAAAAAGCACCGTCAGAACGCAATATTTCGGAAGATCAACCGTGGAAGGAAATTTCACGTAAATTCCTATTTTTCCAGATGACGGAGGAAGCCAGAAGGGGAAGAAGAGGGGAGCCAAGGTGGGCCCAGACCACAGCCGGCGCGGCCCATGGCCCGGCCGCGCCACCCTGTGGTGTGGGGGCCCACACCCCTTTCGCCTCCTTTTCTTCGCGCTCCTTCGTCCCGAAGACCTAAGCCACAGAGGACCTCACGAAGGGTTGCCGCCTCTGCGGGGCGGAGAACACCAGAGAGAAAGAGCTCTCCGGCGGGCAGGAATCCGGGGAAATTCCCTCCCGGAGGGGGAATCGACGCCATCGCCATCGTCATCGAGCTGGACATCATCTCCATCATCATCATCATCATCTCCATATACACCGCCATCACCACCGCTGCACCTCGTCACCGCTGTAACAATTTGGGTTGGATCTTGATTGTTTGATAGGGGAAACTCTCCGGTGTTATTCTCTACTTGTTGTAGATGCTATTGAGTGAAACCATTGAACCAAGGTTTATGTTCAGATTGTTATTCATCATCATATCACCTCTGATTGCATTCCATATGATGTCTCGTGAGTAGTTCGTTTAGTTCTTGAGGACATGGGTGAAGTCTAAATGCTAGTAGTGAATTATGGTTGAGTAATATTCAATGTTATGATATTTAAGTTGTGGTGTCATTCTTCTAGTGGTGTCGTGTGAACGTCGACTACACGACACTTCACCATTTATGGGCCTAGGGGAGTGCATCTTGTATTCGGTTGCTAATTGCGGGGTTGCCGGAGTGACAGAAACCTGAGCTCCCGTTAGTATATCGATGCAAAAGGGATCGCAGGATCTCAGAGTTTAAGGGCTCATCTGGTGTATTGTTCTCTCATTTATTTAAACGAGGCCAGGACGAGGACGGGGAACGGAGCCGGAAGCACGCGTGTTGGTGAGGAACAAAAGTAAATTTCTAGCTAAGGAACCCGAGCTGCCGGGCGGGACGACGGAGCCGGAGCACGACACCGCTCTGAAGTACGAGAGGAAATTTGGCAGCCGCACCGGCAGCCAGCGGTGGGGATAAGCCGGTGCCTGTGATGCAGCCAGCGGCTCGATCGGGCAGAAGGGTGTAGTTGACAGAGAGAGGAGGCGCCCCAGCCGCCACAGGGGCCGGTCGCGTGTGCGTGCCAAGTTATAGGTGCGCCAGCCAATATTTGCTTCTTCTAGGATTTGTTCCCGTATCACATTTCCTTTTCTGTTGTGATCTACATCCGTTTTCCTATTGTCCGGCAGAGGATTCTGTTTGGCTCTAGCAAATTTTTTTGGATAAAAATTGAATTTTGTACAAAATGGTGGAATAAATGCAGACCAGAATTTTTTATTCATTTTACTTAATGATGCAGATCCTAATTTTGAACATATGATGATTGGAATATGCACTGAGTAGAAAATTTAACCAGATGAGCTAGCCTATTTACATTGTACACATGTGGCTACACCAGATGAGCCATGCCTCGAATGATATTTTTTCTCGAAACCTATAGATGAAAGCCGATTGATGTGGCACCCCTCATCTAAGCTTCCTCCAAGAGGAAGAATTGGAAGGTTGCGGAAGCCTTGCATGAGCAAAGTTGGATTGCCAAGATTGATTTGACGCTACCCTTCTCTTTGGACCATCTCTTCCAATTTGTCGATCTTTGCTCGCTACTCGCGCAAATTGACCTCCATGTTGATCAAGAGGACGACATTGTATGGCGGCTTATGGCTAACGGCGAGTATTCTACTAAGTCCGCTTATGAGATTCAATTTCTTGTCTCTATTGCTTCCCCCATGAACAAATGCATTTGGAAGGTTTGGGCGCCTCCCAAAGTCAAGTTCTTCGCTTGGCTAGCGTATCAAAAAAGGATTTGGACGGCGGATCGTCTTCAAAAGCGTGTGAAGAGGCGGTTCCTCGACAATGCCCACCTTAAGGGGCTTGGGTTTTAGAGAAAGGCGACGATGGAAGTTCCGGGAGCGAGGGAAGACACGACATACCCAGGTTCACGTCCCCGCGGTGGAGGATCGCTACGTCCTGCTAGCAAACCACTATATGAATATATGTGTACAGGGGGCCGCCATAGGCGGAGTTGTTGTATCTAGTCTAGTTCTAATCTGCGGGTTACAATGTCTAGGCGTGTCGCCTCTATGATTTATGTTTCTGAATATGTCCCTAACGGGTACACCTGCCTGGCTTTATATATCAGCCAAGTTAGGGTTTACAAGAGTCCTAGTAGGATTCGTATTGGAGTCTCCTTTCTTGTAATTCAAGTTGATATGCCTTGTGAGTCCAGCTTGTTGAGCCCTTGTGCTGGTCCATCTTGATAGTCGGTATCGGGTATAGCAATGTCGGGCATCCGAAGGGTAATGCTCACATCAGTAGCCCCCGAGTGTCTGGCCGAAGTGAAGCTTCGGGCAGGGACTAAAGTTGTCATCGTCCGAATGTCTTGATCATCTACTAAGTCTTGAATCTTGTGCTTGATGTAGAGTCGAAGTTGCTTTTTGTCGGGTGCGCGAAGCGCTCCCAGTGGGAGTAGCCCCCGAGTCTATGGACGGGTGCTTGCAGCCACACATAGACTCAAGTTGTACTACTCGAAGATCTTGATGTTGATGCCGACGTCTTCGGGTTTATTCTTCTTTGTCGACGAGTTGCCATCCTTTTATCGGGTGCGCGAACAGCGCTCCCGATGGGAGTAGCCCCGAGCCTGTAGATGAATATGAAATAGTCATGTATAGGGTGTAAAAATGCTGAGTCGAATACCGTAGACTTCTTCGAATTCTGAGATCATTTGGATGCTTTCGATGATGGCGATGATTTTGATGATATCATAGATAGAGGTGTCGATGATTCGGATGATGTCCTGGAGAAGTCGATGATTTGGATGATGTCCTGGAGGAGTCGATGATTTGGACGATGTCCGGGAGGAGTCGATGATTTGGACGATGTCCGGAGGAGTCGATAATTTTTATCGGGTGCGCGTCCAGCACTCCCGATGGTAGTAGCCCCCGAGTCTAGGCACGGATGCTTGCAACCATGTATAGACTCAGGTCGAGCAACCTGATGTTATAGTTTTCTTCAGATGCCGGTGGCAAATATTTGTTGAGCAAACCTTGATGCTCTTGTTTTTGACATCGGTATTATGATGCTTTTGTATGAAAGTTATCGGGAGCAATTTCTTTGAGTGAATAGCTCACGTTGCAGGTTTGATGAACCTGTCGTATTTGCAACTTTGCTTCAACCGTTGAAGTATGTTTTGGCGACAGCCCCCGAACGAATCAAAGGAACTATGCCTGCCGTCGACTTCGTCGCTCTTTAGTACTTCTGTAGTTTAAAGTACCGGCATGGGTCTTGTTTGTAATTTGTTTTGTGTCCATCAACTGCAGCACTCGATAATTTATCTGAGGCTTGGATGGATTTTTAGTATATCGATAACCATAGCTCCTGGTGGGAGTATTAATTAATTATCAATGTTGTAATAATTCATATCGATAACCATAGCTCCCGGTGGGAGTATTAATTAATTATCAATATTGTAATAATTCATATCGATAACTATAGCTCCCGGTGGGAGTATTAATTAGTTATCAATATTTTAATAATTCATATCGATAATCATAGCTCCCGGTGGGAGTATTAATTAATTATCAATATTGTAATAATTCATATCGATAACCATAGCTCCCGATGGAAGTATTAATTAGTTATCAATACTGTAATAATTCATTGCAGCCCCCGAGTAATTCCAGCGCTCCCGATGGGAGTGCATCGAGTCAATATTATATAAGATGATATCCATTGAATATTTCAGACGATGAATCCACTGACCCGAGAGTGCATCGGGAGAAGATATATCCAGAGTCGAAGAAGATAAATCTATTGAGAACCATAGATGATGAAGCCACCGATCCGAGAGTACATCGGATCATTTATATAAGATGATATCCATCGATAACCATATATGATGAAGCCATCGACCCGGAAGTACATTGGATCATTTATATAAGATGATATCCATTGATAACCATATATGATGAAGCCATCGACCCGAGAGTACATTGGATCATTTATATAAGATGATATCCATTGATAACCATATATGATGAAGCCATCGACCCGGGAGTGCACCGAGTCATTTTATGTAAAATGATATCCACATCAGCGTGGTTGGCAAAATTGCGGCTTTTGCCCTATTTGCAAGCAATGCACTGAAACTATTGATCACCTCTTCGTTCATTGCCGCTTCACCAAGCGCATTTGGAACCGGGTCAAGGAGTGGTTGGGTTTGGACGATGTTCACCCTAACAATTGGGAGGGTACCAACATTGCGGATTGGTGGTTCATGATGGCGGGTGGATCCTCCACAAGTTGCAAAGGCATCCCTTCGCGAACCTTGCTCATCTCTTGGGAGATTTGGTGCGAGCGTAATGCTAGAGTTTTCCGTAATAAGAATGATCCTTCCATAGTAGTTTTAGATAAGGTTAAGAGTGAGGCTCGGCTATGGGTGTTGGCGGGAGCTAAACGCTTGGGTACTTTGATGCCGGAAGAGTAATCCGCATGTCGTGTAACTTTCGGTCGTCGGCCTTGTAAAACTCCTTCTTAATCAATAGATTGGGGCAAAGCTTTTGCCTCTGTTTCAAAAAAAAAATAGAAACGAACTGATATATTTGGTATAGTTTATGCTCTATTAATAATAAAAAATATTAAGATTTCTCTCTTCGCACATCTAAGTGCCTCTTCTCCGTCCAAGGTGTGGATTCGTCCATCTTTTTGTTTTGGGCAAGAGGTGGGGGGGCCAAAACAGGTGCAATCAGTTGTGGCGGACGATTTGAGCGGGATGCTAACGCGGCAAAACTGCAGGACATGAGAGATTGGCGCGCAGACGCAGGCTGTTGGGAGTTGGCGCGCATGATTTGAGGAGGCGGCACGATACCATATTTTTATTTGTATCTAGAACCGTTGCAATGCACGGGTATTTTTGCTAGTTTTTAATAAAGAATATAATTATCGCTCACGACAAACCATGCCCATGTGACTCCTTCTATGCAAATCGGCCGCATGATTAACAAAATTTAAATTGAAAATCTATGGTGAAATCTTAATCGTGAAATAGGAGCGGAAGATTGTGATTATATTTTTTTCAAGCAATATTAGGTTGTTTTGTAGAACCTTCGGAACATGTGATTTTTGCGTTGGGAAAGAGCAAACTATGTTGAGTGATACATTTATTTATATAATATAATTGGATTCTCGCTCGAGCTTTTGGCTGTGTAGAAAACTAATCTTTTTTTTTGACATCAGAAAACTGATCTATTATGTAAGACATATTCAGAGATTCCCTCACATAGTTTTAGAATCATAAAAAAATTGTAAGACATATTCAACTAATTCCCTCGCATTTGAGAGGGCTGCCGTGCTAGTTTAATTAACGACAATATATATGCAGCAAAACATTAGAATTGCCTGAAAGCTTTCATGTTGCCTGAAAGTTTGCATGTTGGATATCACATCATTTGTCTACAACACCTTCCTAGGTACTGTTGGATAATTAGGCACAATTTCCATGATTAATTCCAGAGTATAAAACATGATGGCAGCAACTACTAACATGTGAAACTCGAACATACTAGATGCATTAATCAACATGAGCAGCAGCAGCGCAAACAGTAAAGCATCCATCGCTAAACAGATCGAGATATGTCGCACGTACCGATCTGGTGGAGGTGTAGCAGATGATGTCGCAGCAGTAACGTTGTTGATGACAACGTTGTTGACGACAGGGGGTCAAGTAGACGGCGTTGAAGACGACGGACAGCACCGCCACGACTTGACGGAAGGCGACCGTGATGAAGAACTTGAGCGATCGCGCAGACGCTTCCAAAAACCTGGTCGCCCTCTCCCGTACAGGATCGCAAGGACGAGCGGTTCCGGAGACCGCCTCCCGTTCGCCGATGCACGTCGCGCGCGGGATGGAGTAGGCTACGATGGCGGCGCAAGCAGAGAGAGGTGGAAACCCTAACTCGTGTATTCGATTGGTTTCTGCGGTAGCGGGCAAGAGATTATATAGGCTCGGGAAACCCTAGGCAACGTGGGCCCGCCCACGCGCAACGTTCGAGTCGGTTACAGATAGCCCACGATCCGGGAGCGACCGAACCGACTAACTGCGCGACGCGTCCGTCCAGAACTCTCGTTCGTTTTCTGAGCTGCAAAAAAGGAAAGTCTCGGAGGCTCAATCCACTCACCACGACGCGGCGGCGTCGTGTGTCTCGTGTCGGTCGAGACGAGCGAGGAGGAGGAGGAGCGCGTGTAGCATATTCTCACTCACTTACTAGTGGTGAAACAACCCACCTTATAAGGTGGTCTAACTCCTCCCAACTTTCCATGTGGGACTAAACTTCCCACCACTTGCCACTCACTAGTGAGCTGCCACCAACTTGAAAACTCACAAGGCTGCCACTATGTGGGCTTTGAGATTATAGGAAAACTGAAATCTAATTTGGGCCACTAAAAGTGGGCCCAATATTTCAACAATCCCCCACCAGATCTCAAATCCCCATTTAGAGATTTACCAATACTCGCTGCTTGTTTATATACCAGTGTTTCAGCGGAGACTGTTAAGTTGAACTTCCGCCTAGAACCTTAAGCTACATCCATTCACACTTGAACAATGGACTAAGCCTTGAATTGCAAGTTTTGCGTGAAAAGGGTTTCACTCAAAGTCATGACCAGTACATGGCTGCCAGTAGCCTACCCCGCGGGTGAAGCATATGCGTCATACTTCATGGTCTCTTCATGAGTTTACTAAATCTCATAGATTGCGACGTTTAACAATCAGACTCATATAGGTGTGTTATTTCAAGAATGCTCCGTAGGACAGCATCTTTGCTATAATAGCCAACATAAACACATTAAGGCTTGTCGCCAACCTGCCTTACAGCAATTGAGAGTTGTGCATCTTCACATAGAGATTGCATAATACTCTCCTCAATTAAACCACTAGTTTGTTCTTCCCAGGTCCTAATTCACGGGATCTCCGATCACAAAGGTTGGGTTACCATATGGTGTAACATCAACGGGTCTCAAACCCATCTCCTCGATGCACTTTCTATCACATTACGTGATAGTCCCTTTGTAAAGGGATCTGCATTTGTCTGTTTGAATATATGTGAGTTATTACTCCAGGTTGCAATTTCTGACAGACTTCAAACGTCTCTTGACGTGTCTTGATGACTTCGCGTTATCCTTAGAATTGTTCACTTTGACAATTACAGTTTGATTGTCACAATTCAAAAGGATTGCCGGAACAGGTTTTTCAACCACAGAAAGTCCATCAGAGCTCATAACCATTGTGATTCAACAGTGGTTGTGTCTAAAGCAGAAGTTCTGCTTCCATAGTTGACCTCGTCAATATGGTTTGCTTGCAAGATCTCCATGACACTGCGCCACCTCCAAAGGTAAATACATACCCACTTGTGGCGTGAGATGAGATCCAATTGAATCTATATCCTTCAAGCACAGCTGGGTGCCCTGAATAGTGAATCTCATTCATTGTACATAGGCAACCCTATCAAGTGCATGCCAATGATCAGTACCCGGTTTGACATGAACCTACTCATAACAGTAAAAGAGATGTCGGGGGTCTCTCGCTAAGTACATGAGTGAGCCAACGATCCGAGAATATCTCAATTGATCTATGGCGATTCTCCGGTTCTTGTGTAATGTCACACTGGGATCATAAGGTGTTGAAAGGGCTTGCAATATAGCCGAACCGGCTCAAGATCTTCTCAACATAATGGGATTGCGTTAGAGTAATCACTCTCGTTCTTAATCAGCTTGATGTTCAGAATCACATCAGCTTCTCCCAGATCTTTCATATCAAAGCTCTTTGACAAGAAAGACTTGACCTCGTGTATTACTTTCATGTTTGTACCAAAGATCAGAATATCATCCACATACAAACATAATATAACACCTTCGCCCCCACCATAGCGATAGTAAACGCACTTGTCACCTCATTGACAACAAAGCCTACAGAAGTTAAAGTTCTGTCAAACTTCTCATGCCATTGCTTAGGTGCTTGTTTTAGGCCATATAAAGATTTTAGCAACTTGCACACCTTTCTCTTCACCTTTTACAAACCCATCAGGCTGATCCATATAGATTTCCTCTTCCAACTCTCCATTAAGAAAGCTGTCTTTACGTCCATTTGATGAACGATAAGACCATAGGAGGCAGCCATGGATAGTAGTACTCGAATGGTGGTAAGTCTAGCGATAGGAATAGGAGAATCTTTATCGGCCAGTAGCCTTCTAGCCTTGAATGGATCTCCAAACATCACTTAGCTTCTTTTGAACACCCATTTGCAGCCCACAGTTTGCAACAGGCTTGCATAGCTCCCAAGTTCCTTAAGAATAGTCCATCTCAATCGAACTTCTCATTCTGGACAGCATGCATTGGGTGGGAGTATCATCATAGGTACACAATGAACAAAATAAATTTTCAATGGTACACTCCATCACCAAAATTCAATCTCTCTTGTTATGATTTCAAAATATTCTTGTACAAAAACTATCTCAGTGAAATTCAGCAATGCTATGCAAATGACAAATGGAACATATTCTCAAAGAATGTTGCATCACGAGATTCCATAATAAGTGTCAACATGCATATCATCAGATTGAACTACTAAAAATCTATAGCCTACACTCGCGGAGCATAACCTAGAAAGATACAATCCACTGTCTTTGGTCCGAGTTTTGCTTCTTAGTAATTGGAATATTGACTTTCGCCAAACATCCCCATGTGCGCAAATACGAAAGTGATGGTTTTCTCCCAGACTCCTCGTAAGGGGTTTTATCTTTATTCTTGTTAGGAACTCTATTCAGGACATGACATGTAGTCAACAAAGCCTCCCCCCACCATGCCTTTGATAAACCAGCAGTGGCTAACATGGAATTCACCAAGTCAGTCAGCGTGCGGTTTTTCCTCTCGGCAACCCCGTTTGATTGGGGCGAATAGGGAGGCGTCCTCTCATGAATAATACCATGTTCCTCACAGAATTCATCAAAGATTTTAGGAAAATATTCACCACCACGATCGGACCTAAGACGCTTGATCTTTCTCTCTAGTTGATTTTCAACTTCGGCCTTATAAATTTTAAAGTAGTCTAAGGCTTCATCTTTAGTTCGCAACAAATAAACATAGCAAAATCTAGTCGCATCATCAATCAGTGTCATGAAATATCTCTTTCCACCTTTGTCAACACACCATTCATCTCGCATAGATCAGAATGTATGAGTTCTAGAGGTGCCAAGTTTCTCTCCTCCGCCTTGTGAGGCTTCCGAGGTTGCTTTGATTGCACACAACTATGGCACTTAGAACCTTTGGCAATGGTGAACTTCATTAAACTTAAATTGGATAGCCGAGACATTAAACCAAAATTAATGTGACATAAACGAGAATGCCAAACACTGGTATCATCACTAACATTGCCACAAATATGGTTCACAGACTTATTACTGAAATCAAAGCGAAAAGCGAACAAGCCTCCGCACTCATAGCCTTTACCAATAAATTGTCCAAACTTGGAAACAACTACTTTATTCGACTCTAAAACAACCTTAAACCCATCTCTACATAGAAGGGAGCTAACGAGATTCTTGTTCATAGTAGGGACATGCTGCACGTTCCTCAGCTGCACGATCTTCCCGAAGTGAACTTCAGATCTACCGTGCCAACACCACGAACAAAGCATGTGACCCATTCCCCATCAAGACGGAAGAATCCCGGGCGACCTGGTAAGAAGTGAACATGGATATGTCAACACACATGAACATTAGCACCCGTATCAATCCACCAACATGGAGATTGAAATACCGAAAAATTAAGAGATTACCGTACCCATCAGCATTGCTAGCGGTCACCGTGTTGACTTGCCTCGCCTTTTTCTTGCGGTCCCTCTCTCTGGGTCCTTAGAAAAGTGGCCAGTCTCTCCACAGGTAAAGCGCTCAGATCCGCTTTGTTTATCATCTTCTTCTTGAAGGTTGTAGTCTTCATAGGCTTATTGAAGGAGGGCTTGTTATTCCCTTTGTTCTTGCTGTAGGGTTTCTTCTGCACCATGTTGGCGCTAGACTGACCCTCTCCTTTCTCAGTAGTATCCTTAGCCCGAGCTTTCTCCTCAACATCAAGAGACGCTATCAGATTTTCAACTGATATCTCTTGTCTCTTGTGTTTGAGAGTTGTGGCAAGTTCCTCCATGAAGGGGGCAACTTGGCAATAATGCATCCAACCACAAACTTGTCAGGTAAGGCACACTTAAGGAGTTCAAGCTCTTTCGCAATGCACTGTATCTCATGAGCTTGTTCGACTACAGAACGGTTGTTCACCATCCTGATGTCATGGAAGCTCTCCATGATGTACAGTTCACTGGTTGCACCGAATTTAGCATTCAGTGCATCCCAGAGCTCTTTACCGTCTACTATGTGCATATACACATCACATAGACGATCGCAAGAATGCTCAGTACGCATCCGACAAAGAGAGTATTGTCTTCCTTGAACTTGTTCTGATCTTGGTCAGATATAGTTCCTTCAGGAAGACCATTACTCACATGGAACACTTTCAGATGAGTAAGCCAGAGCGTGGCCTTAATCTGCCACCTCTTAAAGTGCACACCGGTAAACTTATCCGGCCTCAGTGCATCAGCAAAACCAGCCATAGTTAACTCAGGAAATTGCCTACAATTAGGTTTTGGATTGTTGGATAATTAGGCACAATTTCCATGATTAATTCCAGAGTATAAAACATGATGGCAGCAACTACTAACATGTGAAACTCGAACATACTAGATGCATTAATCAACATGAGCAGCAGCAGCAAACAGTAAAGCATCCATCGCTAAACAGATCGAGATATGTCGCACGTACCGATCTGGTGGAGGTGGCGATGATGTCGCAGCAGAACGTTGTTGATGACAACGTTGTTGACGACGGGCGACGGGTCGAAGTAGACGGCGTTGAAGACGACGGCAGCACCGCCCGACTTGGACGGAAGGCGACCCGTGATGAAGAACTTGAGCAGTCGCGCAGCGCTTCCCAAAACCTAATTCGCCCTCTCCCGTACAAGATCGCAAGGACGAGCGGTTCCGGAACCTGCTCTCCCGTTCGCCGATGCACGTCGGCGCGCGGGATGGAGTAGGCTACGATGGCGGCGCAAGCAGAGAGAGAGGTGGAAACCCTAACTCGTGTATTCGATTGGTTTCTGCGGTAGCCGGGCAAGAGATTATATAGGCTCGGGAAACCCTAGGCAACGTGGGCCACGATCGCACGAACGTTTCGAGTCGGTTACTAAGGAAAGTCTCGGCTCGAGGCTCAATCCACTCACCACGAGCGCGGCGCGCGTCGTGACGTGACGTGACGTGTCGAGTCGAGTCGAGACGAGCGAGGAGGAGGAGGAGCGCGTGTAGCACTCCTATTCTCACTCACTTACTAGTGGTGAAACAACCCACCTTATAAGGTGCCTAACTTCCTCCCAACTTTCCATGTGGACTAAAACACCACTTGCCTCTTCTTGCCTTTTTGGCTCAAACTCACAAGGCTGCCACTATGTGGGCTTTGAGATTTATAGAGAAAACTGAAATCTAATTTGGGCCACTAAAAGTGGGCCCAATATTTCAACAGGTAAAAAAAAATATCACTCATGGTCGCACACTACCAAAATATCAATGCAGGTGGCGCTGCACTGTTAATGCAACCGAACGAACCTACTTACAGGAGTGGGCATGCTATTTCTAAAATGATTCTGCAATTTCACACTGAATATTGTTGACTATGACACCATACTCAATCTCAAGCTAGTGCAAACATGTTGGAGCCTCACATCATATATCCAAGATATCTAAATGTGGCGAGAGTGCTTCCACTTTTCACTGGCTGTATTTTTGTGGTCTTCGATGTCTTTGAGGAAGTACTCTGGGATTTCTCGTGGTGAACCCATTGCTGACACACACTCAAGCTCGCAGTGACTATACTTGTCTTTGACGGCTGTTTCTTTCAGGAATGGATACGTTCCGATGGACTGCAAACGGTGTATCTTCAAGATGCAACACCTGAGATCAGAGACCATGTAGCCCACTTTTGTTTGCAGCACCAGGTTCCAAGGACGGCTATTTGGGTTGATTGTGAACCTGGCCACAAAAAGGCAGGCGGCAGCAACAACCGATGGCTTGAACTTTGTGCAGTCATAGTCCAGCAAGCTTAAGTCCGCAAGGTAGCTACACAGGAACTCCAGCTTTTTTACATCGCCCCGAGGGCAAATAGTTACGTATCTCTGTAAGAAAGTTCTTGCAGTGGGGCTCCCCATCTCAAACTTGAGCTTATTCAGTATGTCAGCCTCCATCTTCACCAACTGCTGCTCGGTGTATAAGTTGTTACTAATGTAACTGTAATCTTTTGCCTTGTGTGCATATTCATCGCTTTCGTATTTCGCAGCAAGAAGCATTGAGGCCGCACCCAGTAGCTGCAGCTCCCTCGTGACAATGGCACCCACCGAGAGGAAGCGGTCCACATATGAAACCGCAAGGTGAAGCGTGTCCGCTGGAAAATTGAATTCATCAGCCACTTCCACGAGCCAGTCCACTAGGATGGCTCGCCAAGAGGGGTTAACTTCCCCTGTCGTCGGCATATAGTCCGTCGGCCTCCTCAACTTCTCTAGGTACCGCATGTAGCTGTCGATGTCCTTGATGTACGGCGCGATCTCTGCCCGGGCTGCGACCGGCTCCGATTCCGCGTCTAGCAGGCGGGCGCGGCCGGCCACGCAGCCCATGCTCTCCTCCTCGTCGCCGCTTTCCTCCATCCTCTGCCTTTCCTCCTCCTCGGTGCGCTCCATCCTCTCCTCCTCGTCGTCACTGTCCACCGTCCTCTTCCGCCACTGTTTGGGTTTGCCCCAGGCCATCACGTAAAATTAGACGAACACACTCGCGCCTGAAACTTTGTCCAAGGGGCACTTGTCGCGCGCGCTCCTCTGATCTTCTCAATATCTCGGTCTTGCATTGATGCACAGCAGCCTGGTGCATCTTATATACGCACATAGCATAGCCGGCGCTATATCCTAACTCGAAAAGGAGTCGGACTCAGTTTATGGCATGCAAAGCCGATTGCTACTTGGAAGCGAATTCAACTTACCTAGCTACTAAACTCACATGCAAATACTACTAGGATGTTAGAATTCTGTAACCCGATGTGTGTATCGTGGATTCGTGGTACAGCCTTGATTGTTTCCTAGAAGGTAGGTTCTGTAGCTAAGTCCTTTCCGTATGGAACTCAATGTCCTGTACCGACTATGTAATCGATCGTATCGACCGAACCTCGACCTAGCAACTCGGCTGAACGTACCGAGTAGTTTCGCTTCTGAAAAAATTGCATATATATGGCACGGGACATGCATGCACAACTAAGCATCCAAAGGCTTTTGTTTGGGTTCATAATGAATAGAGGTTTAGACACTTCGTCCGCACTAAAATGAGCATCTAAAAGATTGTTCATTTCCTTTGTTATGTTTCTTGCCACAAAGAGGTGTTCATGTGCCGTAAATAACCAACTCTAAAGTTGTTCAGCAAGGGATTCCAAATCCTTTTGAGAGGTCGATCGCCAATGATCCGTCCTTATGAATTAGCGGCCCAATTCTATTTTGGCGCCCCCGAAAGCTATGTCACTGTCGCCATCGTGCTGCCAGTTAATACAGCCGCGTTGCTCCATCATTGTTTCTTCACGGCCAAGCATTTATTCATTTCCCGCATCATATATCTCTATCTGTCCGATGATACTTTATAAAGAGAGTTTCTCTCGATGGTCTCTAGCTCCTTGCGTAAGTTCTTCAGGTTCTTTCGGACTGATCCAAAAGTTTGAAAGATTCAGGACTTATTTGATTTAATGGATTTTCAAAGAACTCTTATAGAACTTTTGCCCATAGAATTTTTTCCTATAGACTCCGTTTGATTTAAAGTATTAAACCCTCTAAAACTTCTATGGATTGCTCTCCTATACTACAATCCTATAGGATTTCTAACAAAAGGTTAGACCTCTCGGAAAAATTCCTTTGTGTCTATGACAACTATGCGATGCACTCAATCTCTATAGAAATTTCCTATGGCTTTCCTATACTGCCATCAAACAACTAGTTGTACCAATTCCCATAGTTTTCTTTCTCATAGAATTCAAGGAGGTAGGCCATAGCAATCCTTCATTTTTCCTATTCCTTCACTTTTTCTATCCTATAAATCAAACAAGCCCTCAATGTTTAAGATTTTCTTGTACACCTCGGAGCGGTTAAGATAATTGACTTGGGTCTGAACTACACATTTGTCTCCATGTTGTAGTGGCAATGTGCTCATACTCTTCATGGCATCCCTCATATTCTCATACTGAAAGTAGTGTTGACATATTTTCTCGCTCTGCCTTCCGGGAGATTTTCTTTATTTCCACAAAAAGGCTACAATGATCAGAGATTGTGTTCTGCACATGCTGGAACAAAGTACCTTCCAGCAATTTTGCAAAGACTTCATCTTCTAGGGCTCTAGCAAGTCTAACTTTCACATTCCAGTTGCCTTCCTACATTTTTTGGATGGTGGTATATCTATACTTCAGTACGCTGATGATACGATTATATTTATGGAACACGACCTTGAGAAAGGAAGAAATCTTAAGCTAATTTTATCAGCCTTCGAGAAGCTATCATGTCTTAAAATTAACCTAGATCACATATCGATGTCTTTGTAATTTCATATGAGTCGGGAGTAAAATAGTTTAGGTTCACTGGCTTCTATTGTGAGCCACATCGTGAGCATCCAAAGGGTAGCTGTAATATGATGAAATATACGAGAAAGAAATTCATGACTCCATGGATATGTGCAGGAGACTTTAAAGAAATCCTATTGTAGGCAGAATATTTTGGCATGGGAGAGCGAAATGATTGGAAAATGGATGGCTTTAGATATGTTGTTGATTATTTTAACTTCATTGACTTGTGCTATGTTGGATTGCCATAACATGGGTCAAGTTGAGGAGCATATTGAACGGGTAGTTTCACATCTTGTGCATGATGCTCTATCTATTTTTCGGTACGCTGATGATACGATTGTAATTATGGAATGTGACCTTGAGAAAGTAAAAAAAATTAAACTGATTTTATCAGCCTTCTAGATGCTATCAAGTCTTAAAATTAACTTCCATAAAAGTGAATTGTTCTGCTTCGACGAGGCACAAGACTCCGGTTCGTTATCGGAGGCTTACAAATGCTGAATGGAAACACGTCGAGAAAAGACTCCAAAAGCGGTTAAATAGCTTGAAAGACAAACTACTCTCTGGGCGGACGGTTGATCCTCCTTAACTCTCAGCAATATGGTATTGTATATAATTTTCTTCTTCCAGTTGGCTAAAGAAGTCTTGCAAAGATTAGACTACTTTCGATCAAGATTATTTTGGCAAGGACGTGGGCATAACCTAGTGGTTAGGGTCGCAGTGGCGCACCCCAACGACCAGAGTTCGAATCCTGTTAGGAACGAATTTCTAGAATTCTCACGCCGAGGTCCCGCTTCTACTATATCATTTAGTATCTAGTTCCTCCTAGCACTAATTTTTTTATTTTGGCAAGGAGATAATGAGAAAAAAAATCGATTGGCTAAATTTAATGTTGTTTGCCGTCTAAAAGATCAAGGAGGACTTTGTATTCATAAGCTTGAGGTCAAAATCCAAGCACTCCTTGAGAAATGGTTATTCAAACTTCTAACTAAAGATTGGATTAGGCAAATCATTCGAAAGAGAAAGTATGTCATCTCAAAGGCTTTATCTCATATAAGGCTCTGGGAAGATTAGTGGCTTGGTAATGCCACTCTTCGCGAACACTATCCTGTAATATACAATATTGTGTGTCACAAATCGAATACTTCAGCAAAGCTGATGGAAACTTCACCTCTGAATGTGACGTTCAGACGAGATCCTACTCTAGATATGGTCCAGTTAATGCATGGGACTGACGATTTTCATTGGAATGTACATGAGAGTGGCAAATTCTCTGTGTGATCCATTGATAGTGCTTTGACCCAGCCTGACCTTCCAGTTGTTAATAAATTTTTTTGGAAAATGGCAACGGTGATCTTCTATTCTCCATGGTATAGCTGTGGTTAAGGAAGATTTCATTTGCAGAATTGGCAATGGTGAGTTTGTCAAAATTTGGGAAGATCCTTTGATTCCAACTCTATGGGACGGGAAAGTTTCATCTCCACAGAATGGTAGTTTACTAGAGTGAGTAGCTGACTTGATTAATCATGTTACTGGCATTTGGGATGAATAGTTGGTAATCGATACATTTAATGACCATGATGCAAGATTGATTCCTAGTGTGCCTGTTAGTGCCAATTTCGAGGGTGGTGAAACAAGCCTATAAATTGTAACTCCAGCTTGTTGAGAATGTTTGGAATGGGGGCGGTCTGGGAGTATGAACCATATAGGCAACCTGAACAGTGGAGGAGATGAATGTTGGCGACGTATTTGGCAAGTTCCATGCCCACCAAAAGTAAAGATGTTTATCTGGAGGACGACTCATAATTCTCTTGCCTTGAGACCAAATCTGCGGAAGCGTGGGATTGCACTAGAAATTGTTAGATGTCTTTTCTGTAATGGAGATGAGGAGGGAGGAGCACATATGTTTATCAAGTGCAAGTATGTGAAGAAAACTTGGTGGTGCATGGGTTTAGAGGATGTGAGGAGAGAACTGACTTTGTCATGCTATGTGGTACATGTGTTGGATATAGTTGGACGAAGCCAACGAATGTGAGAGTGCAGATTTGGATCCTTTTATGGTTATGGTGGTGCAATCGAATAAACTAAGGGAAGGTGGGAAAACACTTGATGCGGAAGCTATTGCACATTAGGCTCGTTGTAGTGTGGCTGAATACTTGGAGGTTTTAGGCAAGAAGAATAAAGACAAACCTTTGGTGTAAACTTCTTAATTAGACGACACCTCAACCAGATGTTTTAAAGGTCAATATTGATGGTGCTTTCACTCCTGGACATGGCCATGCAGGGTGCGGTGTAGTTTTCTGTGATCACCGGGGAGAAGTTGTGGCCGCAACTGCAGGCCGAATTGAACATGTTTCGGACGCCTTCCATGCAGAACTATGTGCGGTTGTGCAAGCACTTCAGCTAGTTGAACATTTGGGAGCTATTCACATCATCATCGTTATAAATGTCTTGAATAGTCGACAGCTAATTCTTCATGGCTGGGAGTAATCATTGATGAACTAAGGTTCCAAATTAGCACCACATTTTCTTGTAATATTATTTGGTGTAAGCGTGAGTTGAATAAGCATGACATTGAACTTGCGAGAATTGGGAGTCTTGTGATATTGATAGAGCTTTGCTCTGGGAGTATGAAGTACCAGTAGCTGTTGCTGGTATTGTGTCGGGCGAAATGCCCTAATAAAGTTTAAGCTTTTAAAAAAAAAACAGGAAACTAGCCTAGATACCACAGGCAGCCCAAACCTGCCGCAACTAAGGCCACATAATAAACGCACCAAAACACATCACCACCAGAACAACATAAGCGGATGCAATATGCCACACGTGGGAAACCAACAGGAACCTGAGGATTACCCCCAGAATGGTACAAAGCACCAAACGCTACACATAAAAGAATCAACAAGAACCTAACTGGCAAGGGAATACAAGTATCGCCATGAGGTTCACTCCCTAGGAGGCCTCAAAATTCTAGCAAAAAAAGGAAAAGACTTCACGCTAAGTATAGTACATATTAGGTACACACAACGCACATGCACTCATTTGATGATTAAAAAATGAATACTTGGCCAACCTACACTTGTGTGAGTAATGATTCTTCATCTAGTATCTTCATACCTTTGTCTAAGTAGATAATAAGCTCTACCCTACTGTCACACGATTACTTCTTATATGTTGCACCACTATGTTACTACCTCAAGTAGGTGAAAAAAAAACACAAAGACAAGGAGATGATGAGAGAGGACCAACAGAGAAAATATGGGAATTGGAGACAATGGGAACAAGGGAAGATCTTACAATTGTTGAGTGTCACGAAGCGATTCCTGCCTTATATGTTGAAGTACGTGTGATACTGCATTGCTTTTAGTCACGTGTGCTGGCTTTGGTGATGCCGCAATAGTTTCCTCAACAACAACTACCAAAGCATATCCTTCCTCGAATTGGATTAGGGGAAGATCATGAATCTCTCCCACAAAAAGTTGTTTTCATTAGAATTGGTCTACTTCTATTGAGGGAAGCAGTGGTGAAATTAATTAGCCTGCACCAACTGATAAGAGCGGGCAAGCTGCCTTCATTTTCCTAGGTGTGCACCTGATCACTGGCCTCTGCAACCTCGAGCCAGGCCCAGGCCCGCAGGAGTGCGGCCCGTGCGGCCGCACAGGGCCCCAAAATTTTGGGGGCCCAAATTTTTTGACTTTCTATTATATAATCTGTACATGGAAATAAAATAGCAAAAGTATTTCAGCCCGATTGGTAATGGTGCACAACTACCTTTGAATGGGTATATATATAGTTGTAGGTGGTGGGTTCGAATCTTGCTGGCAGTGTCTTATATTTTTTCCCTCTGATTTTCTTGCTGGCAGGGTCTAGTTTTTTTTCCCTATGATTTTAGCTATTCCGACTAATGGCTAAGACGTACAAAGAAATAAAGTTCTAGTTCTAAGTCTTAAACATAGTTTGTTACGTTTTAAATTCATAGATTGTTAGGTAATTTAATATAGCATTATTATATTTCTATCATGGGATAATTCTTATGGTATGCATATTGGTATTCTGAAAGTATTTTCCTACTTTTAAAACCTAAATAGGAAACCATTACGGTTAGACCACCTTTCCAATCGGTTTTTAAGCTATACAATATATTTCCTCTTAAATAATTTTAAGCTGATCTTATCATAAATTTAGAATATACAAGCGCAAGCAAGTAATTCTCAGTTTAGATGCCCATCTAAGGCATATATAAATTATAGTTTCATTAATTATAATTTTTTAATGAAATAGGGCCCTATTTATAATCTCGCACAGGGCCTCAGATTTTGTCGGCCCGGCCCTGCCTCGAGCCCATGTTCTTCGTCTTCTGGGAATGCAACATCGGTCCTGCGCTGCATACTCGAGATTGGCAACCCGCTGTCACAGCATTGTGACCTCCTCCTCATCACCACGGCGACAAGTGATCTCCTCATCAAGCTTATGAAGTAGCAGCGCAAGCCATTCACACCGATGCCACTAGCCAAGCATAAGAGCAACTCTAGATGATCATGCGTACCTCGGGTACGGCAAAATTAACCACTTTCGCGGTCTGAGATTTGCTTTGTCAGATTAGATAAGGCAACAAAAAATGCAAATTTAAAATAACACTAGGCGTCATGATTTCATCAACGATCATACGAATTCATCAAATTCACACATACAAAAGGAAACATACATTCATCATCTATCTAGATAAAAAGCAGGAATTAGATACTTTGCTAGTTCATCATCTAAATATACAATAACCCTAGATGTACTAGCTAGATCCCGGGATACATCTCACTAGGGCATCTACGAGGCGGTGACTGCACTTATTCGTTGTATCTGATTTAGTCAATGACGACGAACCTTTTCCGTTGAGATTCTTCAAGGGAGTGGCGCCAGGCCTCGACGAGATCCGCCTCCTAATGTTTGGCCTCGTAAGTCGTAACGGAGGCTTCTGGAATCAACCACACAAAAAGCAATGGAGAATCTACTCACGGTGTTAATTACTCTCGTCATTATTCTCTCGAGATAAATCTTGGACCAGGTAATTTGTTAATTACTCTCGTCATTATTCTCTCGAGTAGGAAAATAGTATATTTGTAATATTTTCAAATTTGTTATATTTTAACAGTGGCTGTGAGAAAAATATTATAGTTTTAGTTATCCTACCTAAATATTTGTAAGTAAGTACATTAGTGGTTAAGGTTCCAAAATATTAATCCTAGCCTTGTCTTACGAGATAGAACGGAGGAAGCGAAGATTAAGTGCTTGGCGCCATGCTCGTAGCATGTGCTTTGACGGAGGGATTTAGAGCATCCCCACTCGTTGGCGCTCCCCACGCCCAAATCCGGCGATATTTTCGTCCGGATTGGAGGAAGATTTGGCGTGGGGAGCGCCGAAGTTCCAGCCGTCCCCGGCCAACCTCGACCATTTGACATATTTCAAACGAATTTAACATTAAATTTAACAAGTTCGGCGACCAACAGTACGAAAATTGCTGAAACAAATTCGGCGAAAATAATTGTACAATGTTTAACAAGTGCTGAAACAAATGAAGCACACAATTTCACAATTTTTCAAACAAATTAGACAGACTAGTTGGCGTCGGCGTTGCCTCGGAGCCTCCATATGTGCTCCACTAGATCATCTTGCAGTGATGCATTGTAGAGTCTCGAATCTCGATGCATAGCAAAGAAGGGCCCATGATGGAGGCACTGGTGATTAGGCTGTGCAAGAGGACCTCTCTCTCATATGGTGCTTCTTGCTCAGCCAGAGGAACCGGATGCTTTCGCTCATTTTCAATAATCATATTGTGTAGGCACACACAGCATTCATCACCTCCCACATGATCTTTGGACCAAGTCGGAGCGGGGAACCGGACGACAACAAATCTGCTGGAGGACACCAAATGCACGCTCGACGTCTTTTCGGCAAGCTTCTTGTCTCTTGACAAACTCGCAAAGTTTGGGGGTGCTAGGATTCGAGATAGTCTTCACAAATGTTGCCCACTTTGGATAGATACCGTCTGCAAGGTAGTATCCTTTGTTGTAGTGCCGACCATTGATCACATAGTCCACCGGGGAGCATGACCCTCAACAAGCTTGGAAAAGACCGGGGAGCAGTTTAGGACGTTGATGTCATTGTTGGATCCAGGCATACCAAAGAAAGAGTGCCAAATCCAGAGATCATGGGTAGCCACTGCTTCAAGTATCACAGCCTTTTTGTGACCCTTGTACATTCCCTGCCACGCAAACGGACAGTTCTTCCATTGCCAATGCATGCGTCAATGCTTCCAAGCATCCCTGGAAAACCTCTAGCTTCATTTGTTGCAAGGATCCTCTCGTGTCTTCGACAGTGGGTGATCTCAAGTAATAGTCCCCGAACAACATGACCTGCACCGGTAGAAACAATCAAGGGCGGTGGACTCCGCCATCCGAAGATAGTCATCTGCAGTATCACCGGGAGCTCCATACGCCGCATCCTCATTGCCACTGTGCACTGCTCATCCTGAAACGACGCCGGAAAACACTCTCACCGTGCAACGGATTGTCGGCAGTAGTCGGCGTACAACATGCGTAGCCCTCCATTCGCTGTCTCGGCTTGCACTTCCGGCGACCTGGTGCCGACCCACCACGTCGACCAGTTGCCGTACATGCTTGCCAAGCAACCGAGGATCATCATGTGCTCCTCGTCTTGGGCGGCTGCCGCCATCTCTTCTTGCATAAGCTCGACGAACATCTGCTCCTCCTCTTCGTCCGAGTCCATGGCCGGCGAGGCAAATGGACGAACACCCGGCCGTGGTCGAGGCAACCCGAGCGCGGCGCGGGAGCAAGCGGCGGAAGAGCAAGCGGCGGCGGAAGAGCAGCAGACCGGCGAATATAGGCAGGTGGGGAAGGAGGGCGGCGGAATCTAGGCAACAAGCCGCGCGGGTGGTGCCCGGCGAGAGAGATACGAGGGTGGGGAGATTTTGAGCGACGTGGCGGTGGGGTTCGTGCGTCGAGTCACCGACAGATCGGGCCCTTCCCCGCTTTTCACTCGTCGGAGTCCCCGAGCGCTCCGGGGGCCGGGATGGCGTGGGATCGCCGGATGAAACTAGGCCCAATTCCGGACGAAACCGGGGGCGCGACTGGGCCGATTTACGCCGTCCGGATGTAAAAAACGCTCGCCGGGGGCCTGTTCGGGGGACGAGTGGAGATGCTCTTATTACAGCTACGAGACAAGTTACACAGACGACAAGAGTACAGCAGAACGAGGCCGGCTGCTTGTTGTTTTTTTCTTGTAATGTTATCTTTACTACTCTAGTAGTATTAAATTTTAATTTGGTGTCTGTAGGTAAAAAAATCCGACATCCTTCAAAAAAGCCAGTACACGATCGCTAGAAAACCTGTCACGGATCAGAAACTTCCTCTCCCATTACCGCCAAAAAAAACCGCATGGAGGAGTCCTGCCGGATTTGCTAAAAAAAGGATGAATCGGCCTTTGTACGTTCTTAGAAGGAAAATGATTGCAATCCTCCGGGGGCACACGCGAGTTGCAACCTCCAGCTTCTACGTGCGACACTCGTACCACGCGAGGGATGAAAGGGGCCCACCACACTAGGCTTATCGTTTCACAGGCGTTTCCTCATCCACTCATTCTCGTCTCTATTGCGAGCTCGCTGCCCTCGACCAATCTTTGTTGCCGTTGCGCCGCCGGTTCCTCCACGGACGCGCCTGCCCCAATTGACCTGCTCCTCTGCCGACGCCGGCCGCCTTTGGCCTTCCTCAACCGGCGACATGGCATATTGCCGCGCTTCTGAGAGCTATAGGCGCCGCCGCCCGTCTCGCCGAGGAGCCCCGCCATGCAGCCGTCGTCGTCCGTGTCGCCGAGGCGCTCCGCCACGCAGCCCCCGCCATCCGTCTCGCCGAGGCGCCCCGTCGCGCAGCCGCCGTCGTCCATCTCGCCGAGGCGCTCTGCCGCGCAACCCCCGCCACCCGTCTCGCCGAGGTGCTCTACTATGCAGCCACGACAAGGAGAGAGGCAGCCACCATATTGCTCGAAGAGGGCGGCATTCTCCTGGTCCATATCCTCCGTAGTCCTTCTGCTCGTGATAGACGGTGGTTTTCGTTTTTTTCTACGAGCCCGGAATTTAGGTTGCTACAAGCGGCAACCTCCTGGGGCACAAAGGAATGGCGGCGATCGATGCTGCAAATACTGACCAGTTTTGCTACTGTCGGTGGTCGAGTCTGTTGCCGATGGAGTTTGGCGTTGCTACTCGCCCAGGATGGAGATGCTATATTTGTTTTTTTTTTCTACAACTGTTCTGCAATGTTGCTAAAGCATTATAAATGTTTTGCTAAGAGCTTTCCAGCGAGGTCTCCGTCGACGTCTCCGACAAGGTCTTCGTTATGTGGATTTGCAACCTAGGATTACTATTTTTGCTACAACAATTTTGTTGTTTTGCTAAAATTACATAATATGTTTGCTACGGGGGTCTCCGGCGAGGTCTTCGGTGAGTTCTCCGTCGAGTTTCCCGTCGATGTTTCCGACGATATTCTTTTTGCTACCATAGCACATTTTTGGCTACACGCTCTCCTGCAAGGTCTCCGGCGAGTCTCCGGTGGTCTTTCAGGCGAGCTCAGCCTATTTCTTTTATTTAGTGGGTAAACCATTTTTTGCTACATGCAGTTGCTGCCGGGGGTGTTTATTTTGCTGCCGAAGGTGTTCTTTTGCTACATGCAAATCTGACCATACATGATGTCGATCCGACGGCTGCAGACCCGGGAGCTGCGGAATCAGATCCCCCGGGGGACGCCCAGCACTGTCCTTCCTAGAAGTACTAACCGTACCTCCCGCGAGCAATCAATCCTTTCTTGTCTTAGGCGCTTTCTCTTTGTAGGTTTCCTTTCCTTTCTCCCCAATTTTGCAGCACCCAGCGCGGAATTGTACCAATAGGCAGGATGTTTGACGTGATCGAGATCGTCACCAATGGGAATCCCCCTCCCCCCCACCCCCCCCGATCGGCCGCTCCAGTCGCCGCCTCGACGACTGATACATTGCAAACTTATCTATAATTTTTGATGCTACATGCTTGTTCTGCATCAATTTATATATGTTTTGCTTACAGTTTGTTGCACTTTTATATATTTTCCGGCACTAATCTATTAACAAGATGCCACAGTGCAGGTTCCATGTTTTCTGCTGTTTTGCATTTCAGAAAAATTGTACAGGAAATATTCTCGGCATTGGACGAAACAAAGGCCAAAGATCTTATTTTCCCGTAACGAAGACAAAGTCCAGAGGGGGGACGAAGAAGCGCCACAGGGCGGCCAGAACAGACCTAGGCGCGGCCCAGGCCCAGGCCGCGCCCATGGGTGGTTTGGGGCCTCCTGGCCTCCACCGACCTCTCCCTTCCGCCTATATGAAGGATCCTGATGCGTGAACCCTAAATCAATCAGCCTCCGCCCACGAAAAGTTTTGTAACTCCGCCGTCGTCACAGACAAGTTTCGGGGGACATAAGTCTCTATTCTGGCACCCTGCCGGTACGGGGAATTTCCCCCGGAGCCATTTCCATCGACTCCACCGCCATCTTCATCGCCGTTGTTGACTCCCATAATGAGGAGTGAGTAGTTCTCCCCCGAGGCTGATGGCTTTACCGGTAGCTATGTGGTCTATCTATCTCTCCATGTATGATCTTTATGTGATCATGAGCTTTATAATCTAGTTGAATAAGTAGATGTTATGCTTCAACTATTGTGCTACTCAAGTGGTTTTATTATGTGATCTCCAAGGACACCTTGTCCAACGATGTGAAGGTGACAGTGTGCACATCGTGTTTGTTTCTTAAGCTTAATTTACAGAAATACTTATGAATTGTGGTGCCTAGTTAGTATCATCTTTGTATGCTCAAAGTGAGAGCGTGGGGGCGTCCATAGATTGGGAATGCGAACTTTAAGAAATGCTTATGCAGCCCTACGCAGTGAATTTGTATTTATTATCAAACTGGAGAGTGGTTCAGAGTAGCATAGTAAAGTGATAATATCTATGTCTTCAATTATGGTATCATTGTTGGGAGTGTCCACTAGTGAAAGTATGATCCTAGGCCTTGTTTCCAAGCATTGAAACATCGTTTACAACCAGTTCTGTTGCATGTTTGCCTGCTGCCATTTTTATTTTAGATTACAATTACTACTCATAATCATCCATATTACTTGTATTTCACTATATTTTCGCCGAACTAGTGCACCTATACACCTGACAAGTGTATTGGGTGCGTTGGGGACACAAGAGACTTCTTGTATCATAATTGCAGGGTTGCTTGAGAGGGATATCTTTGACCTTTACCTCCCTGAGTTCGATAAACCTTAGGTGATCCACTTAAGAAAAACTTGCTGCTGTTCTACAAACCTCTCCACTTGGAGGCCCAACACTGTCTACAAGAATAGAAGCATGCGTAGACATCAAGGGCGCTGGGCAAAGCCTGGTAGTGCTGGCGGCGACGACCTCCCTCTCTCCCGCTCGCAGTCGTGCCCGTCGGGGCAGCCTCGACCCTGCGACGGTGGAAGGCGTCGGCTCTGGCCGTGGTTGGCCTCCTGGTGGTCGAGCGCGGGGTCATCTCCTTTGCGCACCGGTGTTGCTTGGGACAGTGGTGTGTGTGGCTAGATTTGGGCATGCGGGCCTAGCTCTGGGCCTGGCGGGCCCGACCGTCTCACACCGTTGTCTTTCCCCATCGGGACTTCATGTGTGTTCCGTCGTGGACGCACGGCGGTGGTCGATGGGGGCGCCTAAGCGACAAGTTTCAGCCTGTGTGAGGTGGCTGGAGGCCTTTGGACTTGGCCGCTCGGCTTTGTGGTTCTAGCAGCTTGGCATTGTTGTGGTCAACGCCATTGTTGGCTATCTGGGATTGGGTCCCTAGGCCGGCGCGTGCTCATCGAGTGGCCATCATACTCTAGTCTGTAATTTCCCTCGCGACTGCGGTCTGTTTTCTCTCATACCAATTTGTTGCGCTAGTGCGGGTGTTGGCGCGCTGGGGATGGTGCGGCAGTCGTGTTGCCACCGATCTAGCGTCTTGTGACGTCTAGATCTGGGTCTGGCCGGGTCTGGCCAGCCGGCTATTGCGTTCATTATGCGTTTGTTTCTAGTTGGGGCTAGATCATAGTGTGGCTTGGGTTGGAGGTGCGGTAGCGAGTCCTGCTCTATCCGCTCCGCGCCCTCGGGATGGCGACTAGATT
Source organism: Lolium multiflorum (assembly GCA_030979885.1). NCBI lineage: Eukaryota > Viridiplantae > Streptophyta > Magnoliopsida > Poales > Poaceae > Lolium > Lolium multiflorum. Next base: position 47,716,509 of record CM061749.1, on the reverse strand, counting down.
TTTGACCTGGTGGGATCTAGGCGAAAGCTACGCATGGCCTTGCCATTGTCGGTGATGGCATCACCTTTAGGGTGTCATTCCCTATTTGAAGGCGTCACGATGATGATCCCCTTTTCGAACTGACGAATTTTTTCCCTCCGCCTCAATCTGCTCCTCTTGGTGCCCTGCTTCGGGAAAGCTTCTCTTGTAGTGTCTTGTGGATCACTCTTTGATCTCTTGTTGTTGTCTCAGTGCCATTGGAAGATGTTGTGTTTCTGGTCTGACCTAGCTCGAGCTCGGGGGCGGTGGATCACCCTTTGATCTCTTGTGCATATCCCAGTGCCATTGGAAGATGTTCTGTTTCTGGTTTGGACCTAGCCCGAGCTCGGGGGGCGGTGGTTCGCGGTCTGAGTGAAAAATTTACAGGACCCAGAGAAACACTACTCCCCACACCGAACAAACACGCTCAATGTGTAAGTCCTGGCCATGGAAGAAAGGCTGGACGACCAAGAGACGGGGTCCTTCTGCAGAGGTGGCCGCTACACTCATGCGGGCACAGGATATTTACTATGGGTATTCAAAGTAAAAAAAATATCCAGTACAACATAAGTTCTCGTGTCGAGGTGGAACAGTTTTCTTTGTATTTGAAGCTCTTTCGCAATGTCCTCAAATCACCACTGTTCCTCTAAATATCTGGTCAAATTTTATTTGGTTTAACTTTAAAAAAAAACTTTAAGCTTTGGGATGGAGGTAGTATTCACCAACGTCTCCATGGCAGATCCAGTGACTGGCTAAAGGCATACATCCAATCAATTCCTAAGATGATGTCATAAGTTCTGTTTTAGCACGTTCTCACAACAAATTCAGTACAGCTGCAACCTACATCATCATCGGATCGATTTGAGTCAGCAATTGATCAATCAATAATCTAACTGGTAGCAATTACTGATTTGCTTGTTCGGGAATTGGAAATGAAATTTCCTCGCTTAGCAAGTGAACCAATCGCTGGCCCCCTCGCGTGCTCATGTGTCCCTGGAGAGCCACCAAGCAAGCCTAGAGCTGGACTGAAGCTGACAGGAGTAGGACTGGAGCCAAGCTTCCGCTGTTGTTGGCTACAAAGTTCAGTGGAGATGCTATGGAAAGAGGACAACTAGGGGCGAGTTTGGTTGCCTGTGCCGAAATCGTGCACCACTAGCGCAGCGAGATGGGCGTCCCTGCACGTTGCGAACGGGCCGCCGGCCACTTTTGGCCCATCGTTTGGTAGGTTGTGCTGCATCGGCCCGAACAGAGTTGTAAATTGTTTGGATGCCTGCAGACAGCGTTCCATCTCTGTTCAGCCACAGCACATGTGTTTGGTTGCCAACTTGCCATTTTGGGCACCCAGACAAGAACTTCTCCTCATCACATTCAAATATGGTGACCTTACCATCATACAACGGCACACAAACAGTTCAAACACGATCATAAGCAGAGCAAACACTTATAGAGAACGAACAGAGTACTTCACAGGTCCTAATCTAGTGTCAGAGTGGTAAGACGCTTGCCTAAACATGGGGGCAGACTTCCCAGGTCCAAAAGCATTGTTCAAAAGCCTCCAAGAGGCCAGCACAGCAGTGAGATATGCACAAAAGTAGTGTTTATCAGCCTCCTAGAGGCCAGCACAACTAACAGGATCACACATAAACAGAGGTAGCGATGAAGCAGCAGCACCTTAGCGGCGAGGATCACCAAAAGGGCCCTCCTGGTGCCTCTTGCAGCCGAAGACGCTGGACACGGACGACTCCTTCCTGAAGACGTCGACCTTGAAGTCGTCGTCGTGAGGGGTGAAGACGAGCGTGTCGTCGACGTGCAGCAAAATCCTCTCGTAGAACTCGCTCCAGGACTTGATGAACCCGACGCGCTGCCCTGTCCACTGCAGCTGCACCTTCCACTCGCAACGGGCGCCCAAGTACAAGCTGACCATCAAGGGGGGTCATTGTTCTTGAGCTTGTAATTCCTGATGAGGGGCTGCTCCATGAACGGCGGGACGGCGAGGGCACAGAGGTCGTGGCTCTCCACCTGGACGAAGAACGCCGACAGACGCGCATTGGCTGCGTGCCCCAGGTCAGTAGGACGGCCGGCGTGGCGCCTCGGCGCTGTGATCTGCTGGTGGGCTTCCATGAACGCTGCGTTGAGATCACGCAGCTGCACACGGACAGCATAGTCGATAGCGTCCAGTATGGACCCGTACGAGAAGAATTCCAGGAAGGGCCAGTTTTGCACAACCACAAGGAAGCAATGTCAAGCTCAAGCAAGCAATGGCATGGACAAGATGAAGCATGCGATGGCATGCACAAGATGAAGCATGCGATGGCATGCACAAGATCAAGCAGGCGATGGCATGCACAAGATCAAGCAGGCGATGGCATGCACAATCACAACCAGGCAGTGTCATGCGCAATCACAACCAGGCAGTGTCATGCGCAATCACAACCAGGCAGTGTCATGGACTTGACATTGTGCCAATGCCAACAACAAGCACTGTGAAGCCAATCATGGTGCTTGAGCTTGGCATTGCCAGCTGCTTGAGCTTGGCATTGTCAAGCTCAAGCAATGTCATGGACAATGCCAATGCCAAGCTCAAGCACATTGCAATGAAACCTATGTACATTCACATCTACAAGCGACAAGGAGATTGAGTGAATGTACTTACGATTGGGTGGATCGCCAGCGCCCCTGTCTGAGGACAAATAGGAGCAAATCCCGGTGGAGGGGGAGGCGGGCTAGCTGGTAAGTACGTCCTCAGGTCCGGCCGCGGTGCAGCGGTCGGGAAGCTGGGCGCTGATGGTGCTGATGTCTGGTGCCAAGCACGAGGTCGGGTGAACCCCGGCGGCGGCGGGATGGGAGGCGCGCCATAGGAGGCAGGGGGACGCGGCATGCCCCATGGCATCGCCGGCTGCATCGGGGTGGACGCGAACCCCGGCGGGGGCTCCATCTCCCTGCTGGAGCCCGGTGCACCGCCCGCCATTGCGGCCGCCCTCGCGGTCGGAAACCCTAGTGGAGAAGGGGAAAAAACCCCGTCCCCGACGGATCCGCCGGTCGAATCCCGGCGGCTCGAAGAGCAGGACGGCGGCGCTCCGGGTTGCGACGCCGGCGGGCCTCATGCTCGCGAACGGTGATGGTCGATTCATCACCGGCACGCGGCCGGCATCGATCTGCGCCCCGGAGTCGCCGCGTCCGGCCTCGTACTCGCGGACGAAGCGCATTACCGCCTCGGTGGACCTGGTTGCAGACGGCCGTACGGCTGGATCCGTCGGCGCTGGAGACGATGGCGGAGGCGGAGGAGGCGAGGAGGCCATGGCGGCGGTTGATGGGACAAGGCGATGTTGTCTGTGCCAGTATTGAATAGGGGGAGAGAAGACCGAAGCGGTGAGGGGAAGTGGGGAGCGAGGACCAAGGCAACGCGTGTCTCCCGCGCTTGCACCACGTGCAAAATGGCACGACAACGGGCCTGGCCACGGAGAAACTGCCGATTCGGACGTTCCTCCAGGCCTGTCCCAGGGGTGCTTTGAGAACCGGTTGGACCACAACGCGGACCTCTTACAGGCAACCAAACGGGACGTTTTTTGCTGGTCTGATGCGAGCCAAAGTGCTCACAACCTACCAAACGCACCGTAGATTTGTTGGGCTGAATACTACAGGTGTGCCCGTCAGTGGCTACACTTAGCGGAACCGGCGCTAGGTCCTGATCGATGAGGCTTGGCACCTATGGGAGACGGAGATGACCATGACATGGCCTGACGTCAACCTTCCCGCAGGCTGGATCATGAACTCACGAAGGGTGTCGGTGCTACCCTTGACATGGGAAGGGCGAGAACGGCGCCACGAGATCTGTCGCCAGTGCGCTCTCCTCCCACCCGATCTGAAGAGTAACCATGCATTCGGGGAGCTAAGCCTGTGGTGTTGCTCCATGTAACTGGGCGACGCCGAGTACCTGCGTTGCCACAACGATGGTGGTGGCGATGACGACAACGGTGACAGCGATGGCGATGATTATGATCATGCCGAAAGATATGACCATGAACTAGGAGATCGACCCCCCCCCCCCCGATGTAGCCACCTCGCTAGGGCCTACGGCGCATGTCAGGATCACGGTTGATCCATGACGATAAATCGAAGCATGAGATAGGGAAGGAGCTCTCGAGGCTCGGATCTACAACAACTAAGGAAAATAGATAACAAAATTAGGGTTTTTGGATTGCTTGATCCTCCCGACCACCCCACCTGCCCTTTACACTACTAGGAAAAAGCTCTTTAGTGGCGCACCACTCTTCCCCTTCAGTGGCGCACTGCTGGTGCGCCACTACTATCACGCCACTGCTAAGTTTTAGTAGTGGCGCACTAGTGGTGCGCCACAACTACCTAAGTAACAGTGGCGCACTACGTGGTGCGCCATTGACAAGTCCGTGATGTGCCACTATTACCCCAAAGGGGTGCTGTTGTTCTGCAGTAGTGCGCCACAACTCTATGGTGTCGGTGCGCTACGCTACCTCCCAGGGTGCGCCACTTGTTGCGCGCCTTGCGCCATTGCTGAGGCGCCAGCTAGTCTCTGGACATGCGCCATTGGTGGCAGCAGCGGTGCGCCACTGCTACTTTCAGAGAGTAGTGCGCCACAAGGTCCAAACTAGTGCGCCACTTGCTACTGGTCGTGCGCCACTGATGGTCCTCTAGTGCGCCACTGCTAGTATTTCGTTATTTTTTGTATTCCTGGCAGGTATTTGTACAGGTTGTATATCAGACTATAACAACACAAATACAATATATATAACACATATAAGCAGCTAGCACAGTATACCAATACATAGTCCTTCACATTAGCCTCCATGATTCACAAGATTTCAAATATTAGATAAGTGTTACGGTGTTACAAGTCACAAATGAGCTAGTGGCGGTTACACAAGGTCGATCATCTAAACTAGCATCACATAGAAGAGAGCTAGAGTCACTACTAGCACCGTCCCGATGAAAGTGGTCTTCATCCGGTTCCTCCTCCGCTCCGTCCTCTCTCCCGCCAGATAGCGTGCGTATCTGTCTTCGGCCTCCGCTCTAGTGGTGTACCCTTTGTAGCTGTTACCGCTAAAACGGTGAACCTGTCTCCAACACTCCTCCCAGTCGTTGTAGACTCGGGAACCTTGCCCTTGTACACGACATACCACGTCATATCTGCACATATATGAACAAGCCAAAGAAACATTAGTGCACGCTCATAGATGTTTGCAACGAATAAGAGCAAACTCAAAAACGATCCAAGTAGTATGAACTAAAAGGCATGCCTCATACATTGTTGGTCGGAACAAATATCAACATTTAGGGAAGGGGTCAGTGAAACCAAGTAGGATGCACAAGAGATTGATACTTGTGTCATTGCACCAGGTTCACGACCCCTCCCCCAAGTGTATAGGTGACCAAACATTCTAATCATCAGCATTTTGAGATACCAAAGCAAATGGAAGAATGACAAGGGCCTCATACTTTGTCGGTCGAAACAAATATGAACATCCCGGGATGGCGTTAGTGAGGCCAGGTAGGATGCACAAGAGATTGATATTTGTGCCATCACACCAGGCTCACTAGCGACACCCCAGTGTACGATTGACCGAACATTCTAATCATCGGCACTAAAATGGAAGAAAGAGCCAAGTGGTATGAACTAAATAGCATATGCCTCATACATTGTTGGTCGGAACAAATATTAACATTCCGCGAAGGGGTAAGTGAAACCAAGTAGGATGCACAAGAGATTGATACTTGTGTCATCGCACCAGGTTCACTTGCCCCTCCCAGAGTTGACCAACCATTATAATCATCGGCATTTTGAAAATCTCAAAGCAAATGGAATGACAAAATGGAATAAGTGCCTCATACATTATTGGTCAACACAAATACTATGGTCGAAACCATAGTTGCAGTATACACCGCAGTATACTTTGCGAAGGGGGCCGCCGTTAGTGAACGGGTCCTTAACGACACAACAACGCTGATCTGCCTCTCGGCGCAGAACCACGGCAGACCCAGCCGCGTCCCTTGTGGCGCGTCTCTGCGCTCTTCTGCATGGCCGGACCACGATTGGACTCACCGGGGGAATAATGATAATCGCCATCAACACTATCGCCGGACTCCACGGGAGCATAGCGGTTGCAGCGATGCCACTTTTCTTCCCTTGCCGTGCGTGAGCGAGTCTTTGATGCAAGAGACCGGCGGCCTTCCCGAGGCCGGCACGGTCTTTGCATCAGGACTCGTTCAGCTGGGCAGAGAGAAAAGCGGCATCTGCGCAAAGTACTCTACACCCTGGCGATAGTGGTGATGGCGATTATCGTATTTCCCGGTGAGTCCAATCGTGGTCGGCCATGGAGAAAAGCGCAGAGCCCATTAGACACGGCCACAAGGGAGCGGCTGGGCTGGCGTGGTGCGAAGAGACATGTCGGCGTTGTTGTCTCGTCAAGGACTCGTTCAACGAACGCGGCGGGGGGGGCCCGTCTACAAAGTATATTGCGGCGTATAGGTGACCAAACATTCAAATCATCGGCCAATGGTGCGAAAGCAAATGGAAGAATGACAAGGGCCTCATACTTTGTCGGTCGAAACAAATATGAACATCCCGGGATGGCGTTAGCGAGGCCAGGTAGGATGCACAAGAGATTGATATTTGTGCCATCACACCAGGCTCACTAGCGACCCCGGAGTGTACAAGTGACCAACCATTCTAATCATCGGCCAATGCAATTAAGAAGTGCCAACTCAAATAAGAAGATAAGTAGCTAGTATGAACTAAATGGAATGCCTCATACTTTGTCGGTCAAAAAAATATTAACATTTAGGGATGGAGTGAGCGAGACCAGGTAGGATGCACAAGACATGGATATTTGTGCCATCACACCAGGCTCGCTCACGCCATCCCCAAGTGTACGGATGACCAACCATTCTAATCATCGGCATATGCAAACACCAGGCTCGCTCACGCCATCCCCAAGTGTACGGATGACCAACCATTCCGCATGAGACGCTTTTCTGAGCAGTCCACCGGGAACTCGTATCGTTCGTGCAGCTTCTTGAAGAGGAGGGTGCGCAAATTCGCTCGGTCAGGATGCCTGAGGTTCTCGGTGTTGATCGAGACCGTGCTCCGGAGGATGCACCCGAGTTGGGCAGAGTACCCTTTGACTAAATTAGGGGGCGCCGTTGGATGCCCACTGGCGTTCACTTCGGTGAATGCCTGCTTCACGATGCTGAGCACATTCGGGCGACGCTCCCTCCGTAGCTTCTTCGGTGCGCCGGTGTCATCCTCGGCACCATCCGTGTGTCATCCTCGGCGGCACCATCAGTGGTGTCATCCTCGGCGGCATCATCCGCTCGGTGCCATCATCCTCGCCGTCGTCGCGGCGAGGTTGTGACTCCATCACCTCCATTTCATCGGTTAGCATCCAGAATGGCTTGCTACCGCTGCCGCCGGCCTCTTCGTTGTTGGCCATGTTCGAACTAAGTAGGAAAAAATGCATAAAATTAGCGCAAGATTTCACGGAAAAATTGGGCATGACCTATGCTAATTTATGGACATATGAGTGCCCCATTTTCGCCGAAACGGAAATGAATCAACATTTCGGCGATAATGGGCAACTCTGTCGATCCCTGCACAAGAATATGACACAAAAATACACCATAGGTGCACGACAGGGGAATCACATCACAGCAGCAGCAGCTAGCAGCACCAGCAACAGCTAGCAGCAACACCAGCCTGCAGCAGCAACATCAGCCAGCAGCACCAGCCAGCCAGCAGCACACCAGCCAGCCAGCAGCACACTAGCAAGCACCAGCATCAAGCAAGCACCAGCAGCAAGCACCAGCAGCACTAGCAGATAGCACCAGCAAGCAGGAGAGGTGAGGTGTTGCTCACCGTGAGTCGCGGGGAGTCGCCGAGAGGTGAGGTGTTGCTCCGGGTCGAGAGGTGAGGTCTTCTGCAGCGGCGTTAGTAGTCGAGGGCGGCGCGGCGTGCTTCTCCTGCTCCTGCTCCAAGTCTCAGCCTTGCAAATGTTCAAAATAAAAAAAGTCAGTAAGCTTTGAACTCTAAAAATAAAGAGCTACCTAGCACATGCACCTAGCAGCACCTCACCTCTATAAATAAAAGAGCTACCTAGCAGCAGCCTAGGTAGCACCAGCAAGCAACAGCACTAGAGGAGGAGGAGGGGCATCGGGGGCTACCTATCTGCAAGTGCGGCGGCGGTCCTCTGTGGCAGCGTCAACGGTCGAGGGCGGCACGGCGTGCTTCTCCAGCTGCTGCTCCAAGGTGCGCCTGGCGGTCAGGTGCTGCTACAACTAGTGCTGTAAACATCAAAATGAACATTGTGAGCATCAACAGTTAGAACTAAATTAGTGTGTATGAACTAAACTAGAGAATGAACCAGTATACTGCTAATTAGTGTGTGTGAGGCATTGGTTGCATGGTAAAGTCACCATAGACTTCCCAAAATAACATAATATACATGTAAACATCAAAATAAAGGATGGGCTCAATGAACTAAATGATACACATATCAACAGATGGATCAACTAGCAGTAGCAACCTTTTCTTTTGCTCTCTGACTAGGAAATTTTTAGCATCTAAATTATATGCAGTAGATGTCAACAGATGGATCAACTAGTAGTAGCAAGCTAGCAAGCACATAGCAGCAACACTACAGATGTACCATATTGTTTAATTTTCTCTTATCTTCAGTATTTTTACTTTCTTCTTTCTTGCAGCAGCTCGAGCATGCAGTAGCGCAGCAAGCTACCAACAACAGCAACTAGAAGCAGCCAGTAGCATGCAATAGCTAGTGTAGCAGCAAGCAACATCTAGGAACCAGAACAACATCAGCAAGCAAGCAACAACATGGTTGAACAACATCATTTGATTCAGAAGAGAAACCAAGAGCTGTTACTAGAACTAAGTAGTGCATTTCCTTCAGGTGTTTTTGCTTCATTTGCAAGTGAAGAGTACTAGGAGTACCAAATCAAGTTTCAGAAAAGTTGCTGTAGTACGTAGATGAATTTTTGTGTCACTAGTGCCAAATTATGAGGAACTATGACCAGTGCCAATTAACTTCTACGTAGTATATTTATTTGCAGCAGATGAAACACTAAAATTAGCAGCACTCAAGGTACTACGGCACAGTACTAGGACTAAATGATGTTGCATCCTGCATTTTGACCATCGTAGTAGTATACTACAAGCAATTGACCGAAATTATAAATGGATAATGCAGCTACTAGATACTACCATGTCAAATTTCATGCAAATTTGCAAAAAAAAGTTGTCAAATTTCATAACCCATCGAGGGGGAGCAGCAGCAGTAGCAAGCAAACTGGCGGTGACTCCTAGCAGTTAACATCGAGGAGGAGGAGGGGCACGGTGGCTACCTTGGAAGGCGTCAGCGGTCGAGGGGGTGGCGGCGTCAGCGGTCAAGCGGTGGCTCCTACTCCGCGGATACCTACTGCGGCGAGATGGGGCAGGAGGTCGCAGACGAGGATGCCGATGAGGTCGCAGACGAGGACGCCGACGTGCTGCTCCTGCTCCGCGGCGAGCTTGAGAGGATCTGCTTGGGGGCGAGACCGTGAGGCGGGTGGGGATCGAGGGGGGAGGCGGCCGGGGAGGTGAATCGAGGGGTACCTGCGCGACGCCGCCGGGGTCTGTGGTCGCCGGGGTCTGCGCGCGTCACCGGGGTCTGCGCGCGTCGCCGGGTCCGAGGTGAATCGAGGGAGGGGCGGTCGCCGGTGGGAGGTGGCGTCGGAGAGGGTATCGCCGGTGGGAGGTGGCGTCGGAGAGGGCGTCGCCGGTGGGAGGTGAATCGAGATCGAGTGGGGAATGGGGAAGATGGTCGAGAGATGGGGGATTTTTGTCTAAGTCACAGACCCCCTTAGCAATAGCGCACCTCCAGGGGTGCGCCATTATGAGGCTTAGCAATGGCGCACCTCTAGGGGTGCGCCACTACCAGTATAGGTTTGGGTCAAAATGCAAACAGACCAGCGTTTGACAGAAATCGATTAGTACCGCACTGGCTCTGTCCCCTGGTTGGTTTGCCAAACCTAGCCGGCCAGGTTCGAACCCTGGCGGCCCCATTTTTTCACTTTTTAATTAAATTGATTTAACACTATAGTACATAGCATAATACACCAAAATAAAAAAGCATAAATAATTATAATTATGTAGAATATTTAAAATACTATAGAATCTAGAAAATATCCAAAAATATAAATTATATGTCTATTTTGATCGGTACAATGTGTAGATTAACAATATGACAACCATTATTCATACAAGAAAATGATACATAATTATCTTTTCACAATCTTCTTGCCCTTCTTTCTCGCGGTTGAATAATTTAGCCCCGGAACTCCTAGACTTCTTCTCTTGAATGGGCGGCCTTTAGGTAGGGTGGTCCTGCTTCTTCTTGTTGTGTATGGTTCTTCATCATCGTCGTCGTCATCTTCCATCTTCGGATCGCCGTACTGGTCAAAGTCTAGCTCGTTGGCTGCTCCATCCATTCCGATGATGCTCCTTTTGCCTCTCCTCACGACAACACGGCTGGGCTTTTGCGGGTCGGTAATGAAGAAGCATTGGTCCACTTGGGAAGCTAGTACCCATGGCTCATATTTCGCGGTGACCTTTGCGCCCGCTGTCTTGGATTTGGCTTCAGGTATAACCATGGTGGTGAAATGCCGGTCTTCTTTTATGACGTTCTTGGCCCACCTGACACGGAACATTGGCACATTCTCTCCGGCGTAGCTCAGCTCCCAGATCTCCTCGATCTTTCCGTAGTATCTCTGCTTGACGTCACCGGTGTAGGACTCCATCGTTACCCCGGAGTTGATAATCGCTCTTCATGTCCTTTTCCTCGGTGTAGAATGTGTAGCCGTTGATATCGTACGCCTGAAATGTCATCAGGTTGTGTTCGGCGCCCTGTGACAAGGCGAATATGAGTTTTTCTTCCGCAGAAGAATCCTCGTCTATAGGGTACGTCAGCATCTTGTCCTTGAACCACCGCGTGAAGGTTGAGTTGTGCTCTTTGATTATATCTCCGTCCGTCCTCTGTTGGCCCTGATCACTGTACGTCTTTGCGATGAAGGTTTTGTGCTCTACCACCCAAGGATCGACCACGTCTGTGTTGTAGCGCGACTAGGTTTGCTCTTTCAAAGTCGGCGATTCGACCCTTGAAGTCGACATGCATTTCGCGGCTACCGTCGCGGTGACCCCATCCAGCGAGCTTCCCGAGATGCCTGTTTACGGGCAGGCCAACGGGGTTCTCGATTTCTAGATAACTCGTGCAGAAGGAGATGCACTCTTCGGTCAGAAAGCCCTTGGCTATGCTTCCGTCTGGACGTGCTGTTGTGAACGTACCCTTTGATGACACCATTCATCCTTTCGAACGGCATCATGCTGTGCAGGAACGTCGGCCCCAGTTGGATGATATCCTCCACGATATGTACCAGCAGATGCACCATAACGTCGAAGAAAGCGGGCGGGAAGTACATCTCAAGCTCGCGTATCACCACGATCTCTTCCTGTAGCCTTCTAAGTTGCCTCACGCCAGACTTCCGAGAGATGACGTCGAAAAAGTTGCATAGGCCAAAAAGCGTTTCACGGACGTGCGCGTCCATGATCCCACGGATTGCAACCGGAAGTATTTGCGCTTCGCTTTGTCTAGGTACCTGCTTATCTTCCCCGCGTACCCGTAGGGAAGTTTTACTCCTAGGAGACAGTCGAAAAACTGCTCGATCTCCTTCGACTTAGAGTGAAGCACGCGGGGGGCAGTAATATTCGATCTTCTTGGCCTTTTGCCCTTGCGACGACTTTGCGTGTCCTCCGCCTCATCATCGTCATTATCATCATCATCATCATCATCATCATTAGGGCGTCCCGCGTGAAGCTCCTCCCTGATCCCAATTGATAGCAAGTCGTACCTTGCTTTCGGCCCATCTTTGGTCCTCTGGCATGTTGAGGAGGGTACCAAGCAAACTCTCGCACACGTTCTTCGTGATGTGCATGACATCAAGGCTGTGAGGCACACGTAAGATCTTCCAGTACGGCAAGTCCCAGAAAACAGACCTCGTCTTCCATACCTTGAGCAGCTCCGGCGCCTTCCTTCCCGGCGGTGGGCACTCATTCCAATTTTTCAATAGCTCGTCTATTTGCTCGCTTCTCGTAGGTGGCCGTCTTCGGGGTTCGTCTTGACCATCGAACAGATCCTTGTGTTTCCTCCATGGGTCTTCGTCGCGAAGCCACCTTCGATGTCCCATGAACACCGTTTTCGAGGACCCCGGATCTCTATCTAGCGGTACGTTGTGTCATCCATGCACTGACGCATGCATTGAATCCGTGGACCACCTGCCCCGCGACATATCCGTAACCGAGAAAGTCGTGCGTCGTGAGCAGCGCGGCTCTCATAGGGAAATATTCTTCCGCGGCGTCCCACGTATTGGCAGGCGTGTCCCATAGCGTGGCTAGCTCCTCTTTCAAAAGCCCCATATACAGATTGATGTCGTTCCCTGGTTGTTTCGGCCCTTCAATTAGCATACTCATTTGAATGTACTTCCTCTTCATGCACAACAGGGGGAGGTTGTACATCCACACAAACACGGGCCATGTGCTATGCGTGCTGCTCTGGCCAAACGGATTGACTCCATCGGTGCTCGCGCCCAGCCTTATGTTCCTAGGATCGTCCCCAAATTCTGGGTACTCGAGGTTCAACGCATTCCACGGCTAGCATCCGAAGGGTGTCTCAACATCCTGTCCTTTTTCTTTTTCTTCGGATCATCAACGTCATCCTCTCCCTTCCTCATCTCCGCGTGCCAGCGCATTAGCTTTGCTTGCTTAGGATCCGCGAAATACCGCTGCAGACGAGGAGTGATCGGAAAGTACCACACCACCTTCCGAGGAGCTTTCCCCTTCTTGTACCGACCGACGCCGCACTCCGGACATATGGTACACTCCGCGTGCTCGTTCCGATAAATGATGCAATCGTTCAAGCACACATGATATTTCACATGCGGTAAATCCAGAGGACACACGATTTTCTTGGCCTCCTCGATACTAGTCGGACACGTGTTACCTTTGGGAAGACGTTCGTGCCAGAATGACATGTTGTCGTTGAAGGATGTGTCGGTCATTTTGTGCTTTACCTTCATCTGCAGAGCCATGAGCGTTACTTTCAGGCGGGTATCCTCCGGCCTGCATCCTTCATACAATGGAGTAACGCGTCTACCTCCAGTTGATCCATCTTGGCTTTCTCTCGGCATCTCTTACTGCGCTTGAGAAGCAGCTCTTGAAGATAAGGGTCCTGCACCCAGTCCATCGACGATGGTCCATCGTCTTCATCTTCATGATCTTCATCATCGGGTCCTCCATCTTGATCTTCCATATCATCGGGTCCATGATCTCCTACATTGTGATCATGATCATGGCCGGGATCTTCTACATCCCGATCATGTCCGGGAACTTCTACATGGTGCTCACCACCTTCCTTATTTCTTGTTGAAATCCCATGGACAAATTCATAATCATCTTCGTCGCCTTCCCACCGATAGCCATCCATGAAACCACGCACGAGAAGGTGGTCCCGTACAATATCGGCTTTAGGGTCCATAAGGCTCGTCAGCTTGCATCTTCGACACGGACATCTTATCTCCTTTTGGTTATTTCTAATCATCTCGGCCGTCGCGGCTTTCAAAAACCTAGCCACAACGCCTTCGCTCATCATGCGGACCATGGTCGCCTGCGGGTATAGAGAAAATGGATATCTTAGCATACCAAAAGAAAATTTTGGCATGACCTTCCCTAAAAATAGGACATATGTATATGCGTAGTATGCCCACTATTCGCCGAAACGGAAATGAATCAACATTTCGGCAAAATATTGGCAACTCCATCGCATTTCAAATCCCTGCAAACAAAAACATGCATGCAACACATGTGTGGAGGCTTCGCATATACAACACATGTGTGGAGGCTTCGCATACAACACACATGCACGTGATAGAGACGCTTTTCGCGCATGCGCACAACACATGAGCTTCACATAACATATGTGCACACACACGTGTGTGTGCAAGACGATCGGAACCGGTCACACACAAAGCATAAAACCAACAAAGTTACCGATACGACGAGACCTAGAGTGTTGGATGAGGTGAAAAGTTGAGATTGAGTAGGGTATTGAGCTAAGAGAGCTTCACCATTACTTACCTATGAAGAAAATTTAAGTTTACCAACTTAATTTTGGTGAATGAAGAGGTGAAAATGAGGTGGGAAGGAGGGGCAACACGACCAGATCCAGATTTGGTGGGAGGTGGTGGTGGAAGAGTGTTTGGGGAAAGTGGGTGGCACATGTGAGTGGAGGGTGAAAAGCAGGAAATGGTCCGTTAGCAGTGGCGCACCACCTAGTCGTGCGCCACTACTAGGGTGACATAGCAATGGCGCACTGGTGGTGCGCCATGCTAAGCCTCTCATCTCTAAAGGGGCTCGGCCACCCCTAGCAGTGGCGCACCTAAAGACATGCGCCATAGGTAACCTATGTAGCAGTGGCGCACCACCGATGTGCGCCATTGCTAAGCCTATCATCTAAACGGGCTCTGGACACCTCCTAGCTGGCGCACCACTTTTGACGTGCGCCATAGGTAAGTAATGCAGTGGCGCACCCCGGAGACGTGCGCCACTAGGTTGGGGGAGGAGCTGGCCTCCTGTCACTTACTTATGGCGCACCACATTCGAGGTGCGCCGCTACTACTTTTGTAACAGTAGCCCACCGTTTTGTGGTGCGCCACTGCTAAGTAGTAGTGGCGCACGGCAGTCATGGTGCGCCACTGCTGGCTGTCTTACGGCTAGGCCTTTTCCTAGTAGTGTTATATCGAAAGGCAGGCTCAAGCAATTACATCTTTGTCCTGACGGAACTGAAAACGTTACAACCAGAAAAGGGCAAGACGGTAAACAGTTTGTGACCCGCTGAGAGCCGTTGGATGGTGATCTGACCGTTAGCTGACGGCTACAGGAACTGAAGGTGTTGTCGCTGTTGTACTGATCCTGACAGTGCTCCCTCCTTGAGACAAGCCTTCAGGGCTTGAATTTGGGAAATGTTGCCGTGATGAATGCTGCATCTTCCCAGGTAGCTTCCTCGGCTGACATGCTCTCCCACTGAACCAACCATTGTGGTACAGCGACATCATAGTTACCGGCGCTGCGAGGAATTTGGCGACGCTGGAGGACAGCTTGGGGAGCCACTTTGATTTTCCCGTCGGTGGTGACCAATGGCAGTTTAGGATTTGGTACTGCGTGTGTACCCAAGTGCTTCTTTAGTTGGTTCACGTGGAACACATTGTGCAATTGGGCATCTGGAGGGAGTTGGAGACGGTATGCAACGGAGCCAATTTTCTGAAGGATGAGAAAGGGGCCATACCATTTGGATGACAGCTTCAGAGCGTTGCGGAGTCCCAGCGATGTCTCTCTATAAGGCTGCATCTTGAGGTAGACAAATTCCCCTGGTTCAAATGATCGTTCAGTGCGGTTGGCGTCTGCGTATTTCTTCATCCTCTGTTGTGCCTGTAGCAGGTTTTGCTGGAGGGTCTTGATCATGTGGTCCTTTTCCTGGATGGTGACCTCCACTTCTGCAGAAGCATTGCATGGCACTGATATTTGATGAATCAGGGGTGGCTTGTACTCATATAAAGCCTCAAAGGGAGACATCTTGATGGAAGTATGGTAGGAGCAATTGTACCACCATTCAGCTGCTGGCAACCACTTAGCCCATTTCTTTGGTTCCTGGAATGTCATACAGCGTAGGTATTGTTCCAAACACTGATTGACGCGTTCAGTTTGTCCATCTGACTCAGGGTGATGCGCAGTACTATAGTTTAAGGCTATGTTGAAAGCACCAAAGAGTTGTTTCCAGAGAGAACTGGTGAAAATTGTATCCCTGTCACTGACTATGCTTGCTGGTGGTCCATGCAATTTTATGATGTTGTCCATGAAGAGATCAGCAACTTTCTGCACATTGTAAGGATGTGCTAGAGGCAAGAAGTGTGCATACTTAGTCAACCTGTCAACTACCACCAGGATAACATATTTTCCTTGGGATTTGGGTAATCCTTCCACAAAGTCCATACTTATGTCCTTCCATTTTTGTGAGGGTATAGGCAAGGGTTTGAGTAGTCCTGGTTACTGTACTTTTTCTGTTTTTGATATTTGACAGACAGGACATTCAGCCACCAGTTGTGCTATGAACTGCTTCTGTTGGGGCCAATAGAACAAGTCTTGGATCTTGTGCACAGTAACTCGACTGCCTGAGTGACCCCCAAATAATGATGAATGGAAAGTGTGGAAAATTCTGGTTCTCAAATCTGTGGAACTGCCAATGTAGATTCTTCCTTTGAATCTGAGGATACCAGATTGTAGAGTAAAGGGAGGGTTACTGTCTTTGTCCAGAGTGAGTTCTTGAAGCAGCTTGATACATTTGTTGTCAGAAGCATAGGACTCATGAATTTCAGACATCCAAGAAGGAATTGCTACTGACATGGCTTGACACTGAGAGGGAGGTTGGGAAAGTGATTCAGCTGTGTCATCTGGCTGCAAGTCTTGGAACTGTCTAGATAAGGCATCTGCTGCTGTATTATCTGTGCCCTTTTTGTATTCAATGGAATAATCGAATTCGAGGAGCTTCAACATCAATTTGTGTTGGATGCCTTCTAACAGTCTTTGGCTGTTCAAGTATTGCAAGCTTCTCTGGTCAGTTTTGATCACCAATTTGTTTCCAAGGAAATAGTGGCGCCATTTTTTGAGTGCCTCTAGTACTGCCATTGCTTCCTTTTCATACACAGATTGTGCACTGTTACGAGGGCCAAGGCATTTACTGAAGAATGCAAGTGGTCTGCCTTCCTGCATGAGGACTGCTCCTAAACCTGATGCACACGCATCTGTTTCCAAGGTGAAAGGCTTTGTGAAATCTGGTAGACGAAGAAGAGGTGGGTTTGTCATCACCTGTTTGAGGGAATCAAAAGCTTTTTGTTGTTCAGGACCCCAGTGGAAATTGTCCTTTTTGAGAGCAGCAAATAATGGCTGGCATATTGTTGCATATCCTTGTATGAATCTTCTATAGTATCCAGTAAGGCCTAAGAATCCCCTGAGTTTCTTGACAGTTGTGGG
The DNA here is from genome assembly GCA_030979885.1 of Lolium multiflorum. Lineage (NCBI taxonomy): Eukaryota > Viridiplantae > Streptophyta > Magnoliopsida > Poales > Poaceae > Lolium > Lolium multiflorum. The sequence goes on along the minus strand of CM061749.1, from coordinate 47,699,330 downwards.
CTTGTCCCAGTGAATAATGTCTTGTATTTTGCTAGGATCTGTGGCGACTCCCGAGGAAGAGATAATGTGTCCAAGGTATTCAACCTGTGGCTGACCAAAAGAGCACTTACTTAGTTTTGCTTTGAGCTCATGGTTCCTTAGTGTGTTAAGCACTAGCTGTAGATGGTGCTCATGTTGTGACATAGAGGAACTGTAGATCAAAATGTCATCGAAGAAAACCAAGACGAATTTCCTTAGATAAGGAGCGAAAATGGAGTTCATAAGCTCTTGGAAGGTAGCAGGTGCATTACTGAGGCCAAAAGGCATAACTGTATATTCATAGTGTCCCAAATGAGTGGAGAATGCAGTCTTCGGAATATCTTCAGTCCTCATTCTGATCTGGTGATATCCTGCTGCCAAGTCTAATTTGGTGAATATTGATGCACCATGCAGTTCATCCAGGAGATCCTCAATTACAGGAATAGGAAATTTGTTCTTGACTGTGATGTCATTGAGACCTCCGTAATCTACACATAGTCGCCATGATTTGTCCTTTTTCCTTACTAGGATGACAGGAGAGGAAAAAGGGCTTGAACTTGGTTGTATTTCCCCTTTTTTGAGCAGTTGCTTGATAATTGCTTCAATAGTGTTTTCTGGCTGTGGGACATCCTGTAGGGCCTTATGTTAGGTGGTTTGGCACCTGGGAGGAGAGGAATTGTATGGTCAGCTGCTCTGTGTGGAGGAAGGACAGTAGCTTCAGAGAAGACATCTGTGAACTGCTGGAGTAATTGTTGCAATTCGAGAGGAGGTTGGTCAGTGATGGTGCTTGGAGTATCAGGAGAATAAAGCATATATCCCTCTGCTCCATTGTCCAACAATTTAGAGCACTCATCAGCAGATATGCAGAGATGCTTGTCTGGAACAAGATGGTCAGGGAAGGTATAGCAGGTATCTTGTTTACCCAGAGTAACTGTTCTGGCCACAAAATCAAATGTGACAGGGTTGTGGAGCTTGAACCAGTTGACACCAAGGACTACGTCAGAGCCCTGCAGCTGGAGGATCTGAAATGTTGCTGTAAATGGTTTCCCTTGAATTGTGAAGGAGCAGTTTGGAGCTATTGCAGTACTGACCAGCTTCCCTCCACCTGCTACTACCACTGTTTTAGCTGCTGTGTCCATCATAGGAATGTTATGCTTGATTGCAAATTTGTAGTCCATGAATGTGTTTGTGCTTCCTGTATCAGCCAAAGCAACTGCTTGTGTGCCAGGAAAGGACAGCAACAATGAAATAGTGGAATCACTTGGAGAACCTGTGTATGCAGAGACAGAGATATGCATCAGTTCTTCCTCTGGCTGTATAGGGGCAGCAATAGCTCACCTGTGTATGCAGAGACAGAGATATGCATCAGTTCTTCCTCTGGCTGTATAGGGGCAGCAATAGCTGGGTGTGGTATCTGCTGGTCTTCCTCATCTTCCTCAGAGCTTGCTTGCATCTGTATTGCATTGAGGACTCTCTGCATCGGAGCACACTTATGACCAATTGTCCAGTTTTCAGGGCAGTACCAACATTTTCGAGGTTCTCTGGCCCTTTGTTGTCCTTCTCGATTTCTGTCTCTTGGTTCACGAGGTTCCCGAGGCAAGGCATTGCGGATTGGCCCTTGCTGGTATGGAGGAAGTGTTGGGGGTCGCCTGTTATTGGATAGATAGGATTTCTCATACTGTCTTGCATACCAATAAGCTGACAAGAGAGTAGTGGGTTTCTGACACTGAACAATGTGCTTGATGTTGTCTTTCAAGCCACTGATGAAACGATCCACAAAGAAATCCTGCGGCAGATAGGTGCGTCCTCTCTTCATAGTGGTCATCCACGATTCGTAAGCGTTGATGTACTGGTCAACTGATGTCACCTGCTTTAGTAGCTGAAGTTGTTCCATGGGATCGACAGATAGTGTATCAGGGAATCAGTCGATCAACACTTGGCATATTTCTGTCCATGTAATCTGCTGAAGGTCCAAACCAGCACTGCTGAGCCATGTTTTAGCTTGTCCACGGATGTGTGCCAAGCCCCAACGTACACGTTGATCCCCTGTGATGCCAACCAGCTTGAAGATGTCCTCAGATTCCATTATCCACGCTCGTGGGCTGTCACCGTGAAATGTTGGCAGCTCTACATGTGGAGTACGGAGTTGTGGCTCGCCATAGTGGGTTTGCTGGTGTGGGTATGTGTCAGTGGTATTGTGGTGCTGTGGAGGCGGCGGTGGTGGAGGTGGGTATGTGTATGGTTGTGGTTGGAATGGTGGGTGATAATATGGAGGGTACTGTGGGTTTTGTGGGTAGTAGGGGTTTTGGGGAGGTGGGAATGGCGTGTAGCCATTGTTGTAGGCTGGTAGTTGTTGGTAATACTGCGGTTGGGTGGATGGGTTTGTAATTTGGTGGATTTGTTGGTGGGATGAAGAGGCTGAGGTGGTGGCAACAATTGGATCTGTGGTGGTGGTGACTGTGATGGTGGCGTTCTGTCGAGCAGGTGGTGGGTTTGGTGGTGGGTTTGGTGGTAAGGGTAGCTGATCCGGTGATAATCCACCGAGTTTGGGTGGGAAAGGTGGCGGATTTGGTTGGTGTGGGGTGGGTGCAGGGGTAGTTCCTTCTGGTATGGGTGAAAGGACCGAGCTTGTGCGTGGAGAAGGTGTAACAAAGTTGCGAGCTTGATCGGAGGCAGAGGAAGGATGGTTCGTACCTTCGGCCGGCGTGAGGCGGGCCATGCTTGTCTGCATCTGCGCCATCATCGCGGTCATCTGAGACATCTGGTCATGGAGGGAGTTGATGGCGGCGGTCGACTCTGCCTGATGCTTGGTGAGACGGCGCCCAACGGAGCGCTCGTCGCGTTGGGCTCGCTGACGAGCTCGTTCGGCAGCATGGTCGGCGTCCGTTGAGGAAGCCGTGTGGACGGTGTGGCCGCCCTGACCTTGCCTCTCACGTGACACGGATCTGGATCTGGTACTCGCCGGCATGTCGCCGTGCTTGGAGACGATGGGAGGGAGGGAGGGAGCGCCGCCGGTGCGGAGTGGTCGGAGGACCACGGCTCTGGATACCAGTTGTCAGGATCACGGTTGATCCATGACGATAAATCGAAGCATGAGATAGGGAAGGAGCTCTCGAGGCTCGGATCTACAACAACTAAGGAAAATAGATAACAAAATTAGGGTTTTTGGATTGCTTGATCCTCCCGACCACCCCACCTGCCCTTTATATCGAAAGGCAGGCTCAAGCAATTACATCTTTGTCCTGACGGAACTGAAAACGTTACAACCCGAAAAGGGCAAGACGGTAAACAGTTTGTGACCCGCTGAGAGCCGTTGGATGGTGATCTGACCGTTAGCTGACGGCTACAGGAACTGAAGGTGTTGTCGCTGTTGTACTGATCCTGACAGCGCAATACTGGCCATGGTCGTGGGAGCCGTCGGCCTTCATAGACCTCGATGGAGAGGACTAGGCGTCAATGGTGCAAACCCTAGTTAACTAGAGTTTTTTTTATTAAGTGTTTATCGCTTCATACCTCTATGTAAATTATGTTTTATTATATACAAAATATTATAAAAAAAAGTATGCATGTACACTACAGGAATGGCTCGAAACATCGACGGCCGGAAACCCTCGGCGTAGCCACATTGGGCCGTTGGCGTAGGCTACGCCGAGGGTAGCCCTCGGCATAGCTCCTCGGGAAAGATCCACCTCGGCAGAGCCACGTGGGCCATCGGTGTATACTTGGCCTTCGACGTAGCCCGTATACGCCGACGGTGGCCGTCGGCGTCTACACCCTCGGCGCAGGTCACGCCGTCCCGTCCGTTAACTTCAAAAAAATTGATTTTTTTAAAAAAAAATTAAATCTCTCACATGGATCATTTTAACTCTAATTACAGTTAATTTTAGGTCAAATTACACTCACGGTCAAACTTCTCACTATGATCACCCATCCTAAGAAACGAAACATTGTTGATAATACTACCATATCAATCGTATTAACCCTTAGACCGTGGTATCACAACTCTTTATTATTTTGAAATCTAAACAATTATTTAATAACATCAATGGTTTAGTAATAATAATCTTTATGCATGATGAAATTATTAATTTAATTTTTTAAACATAAAAAAAATATAAAATTCTGAATTTCTAGCAAAAACTAAAATCTTCCTGCTTTCGATTTCCATTTAGAATTTTGAGAATCTAAAAAAATGCCAATCGGGTAAATCCTGGTGAATTCGGATGTAATTTTTTTCCACGATCATTTTGATAGGTTATACTTTTTTCTGACTTCGTATGCAATCACAAAAACCGTTTTACCGACATATGATGCAATTCTGCAAAAAAATTGTCGAAATTCATTTTTCTTATATTCTCTTACAACTAGATGACATAACACATGGACATCTCGTAGGATTTTATTTTTTGAATTTTTTTTATCATTTTCTCCCATTCAGCTGAAACTTAAAAAGCGATCCACACGGGGGGTGCGTGAAGAGAAAGAAAGTTCTAGGCTACGCCGAGGGTGGCCGTCAGCGTAGATAGAAAAGGAGGGAAACGGCTATGTCGAGGGCAGTCGTTGGCGTAGCTGTGACGACGTGACAGCATCGTCATGGCCTAACTTTGGTGGGCCGCATGCACGGGCCTACGCCGACGGCCCGAGATGCATCGAGGGCAACCGTCGATGTAGCGTTTTCTACGCCGAGGGCGTTGCTACGCCAACGGCCCTTTTGGCGGATTGGCCTGGCCGCCCATACGCCGACGGCCCCGACTTTTGGCCATTGACGTATGAGCAGGATGTCGGCGTTTCGAGCCATTCCTATAGTGGTGGCGATGGGTTTCCCACGATCCAACGAACCAAGGTGAGGAGATAACCGAGTTTATTTTCGTGGCCCAATCTAAACGAATCAGAACCAACCTGCGGTTGGGTGGTTAGGAGGGTTGTGGCATCCCACACTTTGGTGTCGTGTCTCATTAAAGGCGCTGTGTTTCGAAAAAAAAAGGGTGAGCCTAAGATCCTTACGTATGATGGCTAACTGACAGAGACGTGCATAGAGGCGGGAGGTGTTTCCAACTCGTGTCTCTTCGCGCCGACTGTCCTAACCATTTTCTCGTTGACTCGAACGAAGTTATGTTTTGCTGGTTGATGGTCTTTCGGTTCAAGACACATGTTGTGACTAAGGACTTTTTGCCGATAGGGATTCAAACACGTGGACACGAGTACGACTGATCACAACATGCTCACGATCGTGACATCCGTATAGCTTGAAAAACGATCACGTCAAAAGGACTGAAAGAGAAATACCCCGGTCTCGTTCTCGCGTCTCGAGCGAACAACATGTGCTTTGACTCTCCAGTGAGGATGAAAAAAATACTCTTCGGTTAGGAGTTGATAGAGAATCTGCCTGCAAGAACTAGCACCCGGCCTTCCTATAGAGCATCGTCGGACGCAGCCGTGAAAAACGCCACCACAATCACGTGGCATACAACAGTTTCGCCGGCGAGGAAATACACAGTGACTTTGAATTCCATCAAATGTCAAAGCATCGCAACGGACTTGCATGAGAAAAAACACATGGCATGTGTGGTTAGCAACAGAAAAATGCAGGGGGAAACCTCGCTCCCGTCGGCAAGGATTCGCTCACTCTAATTAAGAACCGTAACTTTGAGTGACCTTGAGTCAATGACACACGGGTTCCACATATGACGGGTCTACATGTCAGTGGCCCAATACTAATGGAGCGTAGGTCAGAGGCGGACGAGCGTAGATGCTTGATGCCAGCGTCGGCGCCCCGACGAAGTGTGGGTGTACTGTCGGCCGAGTTGCAATGATACTAGAGCCAAAACTGAAAGATGGTGACAGATGGCCACTTTTATTAATTTGTGGCCATCCTCCACCATCTCTTTATGCTACGTTGTTTGGCCGACTGTACAACCATATTCTATCGCGCTATTTTTTTTCTTTAAACTAGGTTTACGTGGCGTGTCTGCACTGGTACGGAGCTGTAAGATTAGACGGGCTTGCATCTAGGGTGGAAAGCTCAGCGATGACGTCTGATCTGACACATGAGGTTTGTGTATGTGGGTGTACTGTCGGCCGAGCTGCAATGGTACTAGAGCCGAAACTGAAAGATGGTGGCAGATGGCCACCCTCCACCATCTCTCTGTGCTACGTCGCTTGGCCGACTGTGCAACCATATTCTGTCACGCATTTTTTTAGACTAGGTTTGTGTGGCGTGTGTGCACTAGTACGAAGCTCTAAGATTAGACGGGCTTGTAGCTAGGGTGGAAAGCTTAGTGAGACACATGCGATCTGTGTATGATGACTGCTGCAATGGTGTCCGGACCTAGTCAACATCCTTCCCTCTCCCATCAATGAAGACAGAAGGAGCTGTGGCAGTGACCGGAAGAAGGGCAGCAAGGTCAACCCGCCTATCTTTGGCATCTTCTCCAGTGGTGTGTAGGCGTTTGGCTATCTCATTATCGGGATTCGACTAGCGAGAAGTTGTTACCAAATTGAAAGGTTGCTGACAATAACTATTTCAAAGACAAATGTGTACTCGGACGGAAACACGAGATCTTGCATCAGCTAGATCGGGCAACTTCGACGTCGCCTCCTTAAAGGCTAGAGTAGTATTATGTCACTAGTCTATGCCATGCCACGTCATATAGGGCGGAAAGTCAGAGCGTTTTGAACATCCATATTCACAATTGCCAAGAATATTTCGGCACGATTAGACATGTATTTTCTCATTCTCGAAAAAAAAGACATATCTTGCATACCAAAGCTTGATTTTATAAACAACCTAAGATATACATATAAACATAGTAGAACATAAAATGAGTTTAGCACAGTGCACGTGTGTGTCCGTGGGACGTCTGTACAGCAGATGTGCTGTTCTGCGAGAGCAACCGTGCTTTAAACACTTTAAACATGATGGTGATGACGTGGACGGCCGGACCCCTCGCCGGCAGTCGCCTCTCCACCAGTGACGTACTGACGTGGCCGGGCCGGCTCTGCAATTAAAGAAACTCTCAACTCAACTGAGCAGGGTAGAGGCAGAGTATCGGGGGTTGGCACTGGCGTCCATAGGAGGCTCAGATGCCCTCCGCGTCTTATCTCCACACAATTTTCCACCGCGATTATATAACTCATCATCCATCGTCTCCCACCTCCACCTCCACTATCCTCTGCCCCTCTCTCCCTCATATCTCTCGCTCCACGACCATTGTCCCCGGCGAACCAACAGCGCTCGACGACGGCGATGGCGCTCAAGGCCTCCTTCGCCGGGGAGCTCGCCGGAGCATCCTCCTTCCTCGACTCCGGCAGCAGGGGAGCTTCTTTCCGCCACCGCAAAGGTTGGATCTTCAGCTCCCTCTTCCGTCTGTAACCCTGTTTCCTTTCTCTTTCCTTTTGTGAGTGTTTCTTGTTTCTTTCTGGTTCCTGCCCTGGAAGTTTCCTGTTCTTGCTAATCTCCTGCCATTCTGATGGCTTCTTGCTTCTTTTTTTTCTCTACTGAATTTAGTACTATTTAGACATGAAGCTTTTTATTTCAAAGTATATTTTAGAATACTTGACATTAAGAAATCGTCAGTTACGAGGTAATTGCACTTCTAGACTAGATTTTTGGTGATGGTGCAAACTGCAAAGATGATGATGCACTTACTCTGCTTACTCATTAAGATTATTACTGCATAGTTTATTACACCCATTTCACCGCACGGTATTGTTAGTCTCGAACCACTTTTTGGATTGCTGAAATTGGGTTAGGATGAAAAATCGATAGAGCTTTTCGTCAAACTGTTTCTGCTGACTGCTCTTCGTTTTCACAGTGCATGGGAACTGAAGAATATAGTCAGTGTAAAGTTGCACGCCCGCCCTCTAACTGCTTTGATCTCGACGTCTTTTAAAAGGCGGGATTTGCCCGGTCCCCGTAGAAAAGTTAGTAGAATTACTCCCTTCCTTCCTTGGAGATAAAAAAAATAAAGGGCACAAAACTTCAGAATTCGATGCAACCTTTTCTTTCGGCAGTTGGCAACTGTAATACCTACCTGTCCAGAATCGCCTCTTTTGTAATCAACTGGCTGCATCAAATTCTGAGATATCATCTTGCCGTTTGCTAATTCAGGCCCTGGGGAATATCTACCGATGTTCCTGGAATATATTCTGCCTAGATTCCATTCTAGCTACTACTTTCTAGCGATATGATATTATTCAGGTCAGGAATTGGCACTGCTGTCTGTGGCTTTCCTTCTAGGCTATCAGAAAGTGCTGTCCAAACAGAACATAAATGTTCAAGATATGGATGCAATTAGCTCAGCGCTAGAACTTGTCTAGTTTTTTTCAACATTTTGCATAGATCATCATAGTGGTGTTGCTTTCTAATCCTACTTTAACTTGTGTTCATTGCAGTGGACTTTACGTTTCAAAGGAGGGACAAGAGAGCAGCCTCACTGAGAAGGACATGTTGTTCAATGCAACAGGGCCCACCACCGGCCTGGCCTGGTCGAGCTGTTGCTGAACCTGGGAGGAAGACGTGGGATGGTCCGAAGCCTATCTCAATTGTTGGTTCAACTGGCTCCATAGGGACACAGGTACACTGACTATGATAGGACGCATGGAAGTTTTTAATCCGCCCCGTTTTGATGTTAGATGTTCAGATAATATTGATTGTTGAGACTTCGAGAATTTTTTGAACTTGGTGCATCTGTTTAAAAGATGTGGTTGGCTTAAATTTGCAAATATAGTTGGCATGACTATCTCTGGTAACAGTTTCTCCAATTATGTTTGCATATCTAAAAGACGTTGGACATAGTTGCGGAGAATCCTGATAAATTCCGAGTTGTTGCTCTCGCCGCTGGCTCCAATGTGACCCTTCTTGCTGATCAGGTAAAATTATCTTTTGGTGCTATTAATTTTCACCATTTTTAAAATTTGTAATCGAAAATATGTATTTAGTTGTTGTATTAACTGGCTGCAAGTTACTGTCGAATTTATCAGGTGAGAAGGTTCAAACCAAATCTGGTTGCCGTAAGAAATGAGTCATTACTTAATGAACTAAAGGAAGCCTTAGCTGATTGTGATGAGATGCCAGAAATTATTCCTGGGGAGCAAGGTGTCATAGAGGTAAGACCTTTTGTCTGATCCTATATGTGTAAGGAATCAATGTTTTGCATTAAATTTGACAGATATCCAACCTTCAATAATAGGTTGCCCGCCACCCAGACGCAGCTACAGTTGTTACCGGCATAGTAGGCTGTGCAGGACTGAAGGTGATTTATGTTTTTTATGTTGCATTTTTTGTCCTTTCTTTTTAAAAGTGTTGATGCATTAAGAAAATTAGATATGCAACAACCTAATTGATAGTGCCGTAGTGGTGACCAATATCCTATTCTTACTATTTTAGAACCTTGGTCCATGGTTCCTTTTATGATACTGCATATCAGTAGGCCCATCATGCTGCGTCAGTGGCGCTGCTTTTAGACTGATTAATATCTTATATTATCTTGGCACTTTCTGAAAACACTACCTTATCCTCCACTTTGGTTGCATCTAAGTAAATTAGATGCAGACAAATCAGAAGTACATGCTTTCTGAAGTTACTATGATGCCTACTAAAATATCCACCAAGTCTGGCACAACGTAACTTACTGCAATACATATATTTTCTTTGTTTTGTCAGCCCACAGTTGCAGCAATTGAAGCTGGCAAAGATATAGCATTGGCGAACAAAGAGACACTTATTGCAGGTGGTCCTTTTGTGCTTCCTCTTGCCCACAAGCACAATGTGAAAATACTTCCTGCTGATTCCGAGCACTCCGCAATATTTCAGGTACATATTATAAGCAATTGCTCGTTGCTATTTTTCACCATGAGGCAAGTTTATTGTACATAAGGTTGGGATAGTTAGGCTGAGTGGGTTGAAACAAACTACAATACAATGGCGGCTTTATCTGTGAAACTTGTAACAATGTGTCAGTACGATTTATGCTGTTGTAGTCTATTTGTTGTTAGTGCCATATGGTGAATTTAAGTTTGCTGCTCCTATCCTAGTGCATACAAGGCTTGTCTGAAGGATCACTTCGTCGCGTTATTCTCACTGCATCTGGTGGTGCTTTCAGGTAAAGTCTTTTGCCATATGTATTATATATGTTTCCCTTCTGGAAGCATGAAACTCCATCTTATACCATTTGATGATGTCAGGGACTGGCCAGTTGAGAAGCTGAAAGATGTAAAAGTTGCCGATGCTTTGAAGCACCCAAACTGGAGTATGGGGAAGAAAATCACAGTAGATTCTGCTACTTTGTTCAACAAGGTGCTTAGAATTCCTCATTTTATATTTTGAAGTTCAATTTTTAGCATATTTGTACTGAACACTAAAGTGGTAACTCGATTCTTGCAGGGGTTAGAAGTAATTGAAGCACATTATTTGTTTGGTGCTGAATATGATGACATTGAGATTGTAATTCACCCACAGTCTATCATACACTCTATGATTGAAACCCAGGTGCGTCCTACACATTGTCTATTTTTTTCTTCTAAGAAGCGTATTCTTAAGCACATTGTAATACATGCACACATAATTCTGATGTAGTGCATATTATTTATTCTTGCTTTCGCTAGTAGTACTGTTTTTGTGCATTGGACCATCTGAGTACAATCTGAGGTCTATATTCTTCTGAGATCCTCTAAAAAAAATTATAAAAAAACAAAGCTCTATATATTATTATATGTCAAGTTGTTTCAGTAAAAATCTGTGGCTCAGTGTTATCCAATTATTCATGAAGTTCTACTTCCTCAGGATTCATCTGTCCTGGCTCAGCTGGGATGGCCAGATATGCGGTTACCAATCCTGTACACCTTATCTTGGCCAGACAGGGTGTATTGCTCTGAGGTGACTTGGCCCCGGCTGGATCTTTGCAAGTACAAGCACTTCCCCTAACTGATATTGCCATCAATATTTATGTTCAGGAATAACATCTGAGAATTTCAGGCTTACTTGATGGGCTAACTGTAATTGGATAATGCAGGCTGGGCTCACTGACATTCAAAGCTCCTGACCATGTGAAATATCCATCAGTGGAACTTGCATACGCGGCTGGGAGAGCTGGGGGCACCATGACAGGAGTTCTGAGTGCTGCTAATGAGAAGGCCGTGGAGATGTTCATCGACGAAAAGTATGATTCTTTCTACATGTTATCATCTTATTTTTCCTCTTCACTTTTAGACAAAGTATTTCATAGTGGATGCCATGTTCTGATTTTGTTTACGCAACTATGTTCTCCGTGTCTGTTCTGCTGACAGCAGCGTTCTTTGGTATCAACCAAAGTACCTGTGCATCTCTTGTGCTTTGGAAGTTTGAGTTGAGAGGAGAACGTGTGTCCTTAAAGCTGATATTCTCAAGCACTTTGTGACATAACCTATGCATTCTAGATTATAATAGCAATACAGAATCTTGATTCCGTAACCGGTTGACATAGAGTAGCTTAAGTAGGACCTACCTGTTGTTGCTTGTTCCATACTGTAGCCATCAGAAGGTGGAAATGACATACTGGTTCCCCGTAGGTACTGGTGCTGTCGAATAAGCATTATCTTTTCTGCCTGAAAAACCATAGTAAATGGCTGACAGTATTTCATCACTTCATGTAGCAGCATGCTGCTCCAAAGTTTAGAGATGAAATCGACATAGAGCAAACAACGATGTTCATTAGTAGATATTTTTCTTCCCAGTTCCCACTACTATTTCATTCCAAAGATGCATCTTAGCCGCCTGTTATCTGAATTGTTACATACATTGACATAAAAACAAGTCATCATCTCTCTCCCTCTACTGTCTTTGCAGGATCAGCTACCTGGACATCTTTAAGGTGGTGGAGCTCACCTGTGACGCGCATCGCAACGAGCTAGTGACCAGCCCATCGCTGGAGGAGATCATACATTACGACCAGTGGGCGAGGAGGTACACAGCAAGCCTGCAGGCATCCTCTGGTCGGAGCCCAGTGCTTGCATAAGGCCCCCATTTGGAACGCAGGACATTTACACAGTTCTCACCAGAACCTAGCTTGCGTAGCTACCACCATGACCATGGTGTCCAGCAGGTCTAGAAGATGATGAAGTATGGGTAGGTGGGCACAGAAGATGTACATTACTCCCTGGCCTTTGGTAAAAAAAAAAGGGTCATTGGGAAGCTTAGATCACGATTTATCAACAGGGCAGGCATAGGTTGCCTAACTAAATGTAAATCATGTCTTTGCATTAATAAGTCATGAGTATTCCATGTAAATTTTGATGGATCAATCGATAAAAGATTTGAAAGAGTATGAATCAAACGTATCCCTGCAGTCATTTTGTGAATCTTAGGTGTTCCTAAATGTAAATGTCTTTGCATTAATAGGTCATGAGTATTCGATGTAAATTTTGATGGATCAAACGGATGTCACTCTCTTTTTTTTGTCGATCTTGAGCAAACGACGGAAGATTTTTCACTGGGCGACCTTCTATTTTGCTCTCCACGTCATCATCCACATTACACTGACAAGATTGTAATGGAGATCAAACACTGACACTTATGTGACCTAATCACTGACAAAGTGACAATACAACCGCCCTGAGACATTAAACTGAATTCCAGGAGAAACCATGCAACTTTTAATACTATATATACTCCGTCCGAAATTAGCTGACCAGGATTCTATAGTTGCACGTATCCACACACTAAAACGCATCCATCCATATACATGCAAATTAAGATAAATCTAAGTCACTAAATTTGGGACAGAGAATACATCAAAAGCACTCACCAGGATCACATACCTTGCATATAAACCCACACAAAGCATATCAACACACAAAGATAACCGACCCACACAAAACATTCTCCTCATCGTTGCAATGAAGATAAAGCACCGACACTTTCTTCACTAATCACCGACAAAAAGAAACATAAAACCACCCTGAGACATTCCATCTGAATTCCAGGAGAAGCCATGCAACTTTTTGTGGCACATCAAAAGCATTGCCAGAATCTGATACCTTGCATAATAATACCACGCTAAACATATCTACTCAAAAGTTAACTGCAACATTCCCAAACATAGATTCCTTATCCTGACAAGCCCAAAAAGATTGTATAACATCCAAAAGCACCGACTTAGGATAAGGTAACACATCACAGGCAAATGAGGAAATCCATTAATACGATAGAATTGACAGTCGAGTACACAGATCCTTTATACAAAATCATCACACAAGTGCAGACCGTTGATAAGGATGAATGTAGATGCAAATGTTCTAAAGTAGCTGAAGACAGCGATGTTTGAGATAAGATAGGCCTGAGCTTCCAATGCAGCAGTAGTCAAGAAGCGGAGGGTGGGTCTAGTGGCCATATTTCTGGAATTCCCATTCGCTGTTGTCTGCAAGGTAGAACAGAGAGGATATGTTGGTCAGTACAAAGATGGCAACAAGATAAGCTTTGAGGGAGACACTGTAGACGGGAAGTGATGTTACCTAATGGGCACACTTGGCGAGTCTTGAGCCACCTGCTGATGCAGTGGAAGTGGAAAGCATGATTGCAGACACCTGTAGTACAACAAGAGGACATCATGTTAGGTCCAGTGAAGCTAAGAACAAATAATTTGCTAGGTTAAATTCAGTTTCCAATAGAACATAGTTTGAATAAAGCTATTATAGTAAATTTGTTTACAAAGGAAAGAGTTGACCTTGCGAAATAGCAGCCTTACACCTATCCCAAAAAATATATCTCGAAATTATCAAATATCAAATGCTGCAATTAACTAGAGCCCCAATTAGCGACTCCATCAGGACATTCTAGAATATTTATGTTCTGGGCCACTACCGATCATCTCATGTGTCCATCAACGAGTGCAGAGACAGTCATCAAGGTCTATAAATTTGTAAGGGCAAACACATGACAAACCGATTCTGGAGCCATCCGTGCGATTACCTTGTGTTCTGTCTCTCAATCCACCATCAGTATCTTATTTCCAGTTGCACATATGGGTAAACTAAATTTCTATAACAAGTGGTTATATCAGGCTAATTTTTTATAATAAGTGGTTATATCAGGGTAGGCAAGTTACACGAAGAATATGGATATGAACAGGTATATGACACTCCCTCCATCCACACATAAGTAACTCGGATTTTTCAAGATATGCTAGACAAATCTGGGTCACTTATTTGTGGACAGAGTGAATATAAGACATTAATATAACAACCATAACTTAGGAAGATGATATAGTAGTTTAGGATGCAAACCTTATACTAATGCTTCTACAACAGGTAAAGAGGCAATTTAGCATCATGTCCTCTTTGCATTTATGTTAACTGCTATCCTATGTTTTAAGGGAGTGAACTTATATAGTACATGATGAGCTTATCAGTAGAATAAGGTTGCTCCATGAGTTAATGCTGATTAGGTAATTATCCACACAAAATTCAAGGAACGCCTTGCTATAGTCATACCCACAAGATTCCTTTCAGAAAGAAAACAAATCTACGAACAGACACTCAGAGGCAATGGCTGAAGGGATACAACTTTGACTTGAGCGTTTAATCATTGGTTCAAGCTACAGTCAAGAAAATCACAGAAGTTTCATTTTCCATAAGGGAGGCACTAAACAACTGTAACTTGAGCGAAGAAGAGGTTGCAATCATGTTTCACTAACAAGAACACTAATCCATAGTCACAGGCTAAATATGAACTAGAGTATTAGTACAGGGAAATATACTGAAAATAAGAAGGTCAAAAGGATAGCTGGTAAGGTCCCCACCTCTCCAAAAAAAGATTGCACATCATAGAAAGAAATTATAGTTTATTTTAGATTATCAGTAAGTCCCTATTTTGAGAGAACTGCACAGGGCCTCATGGTTGCTCAGGGCTCAAACATAATGGTCAAAATTAGTGTATCAGTTTGCAACAGGAAGGGTGAGAAGAGATGGATATTGTGTTCTATTCACTCAATGATGTACATACATGATATCTTTTCAAGCAGTTATACAATATACAACAATCATATTGCATAACACGGAAGAATAGTTCCCTTGCAGAAGGCATGCATAATACAAGATGCAGCTACATATTGCTTAAGTAAAGACATCCACATCATCTAGCATCTGTAATAGATTTGACGAATTCATATTTATAGGTACTTAGAAGATTATATTATCGGAAACCAATGTGCAATGCGGAGTCTGGTCTTGCCACCCAAGGCCCTTCGCGTTGGTGTACGCTAGCAATCCCTTTTATTACCATTAATTAGTGCTACTTATGTGTAATCTGGGGCCATTAAGCACCAAACGCTAATCAAGCATCCACGCTATAGCACAAGCATTTAGCAACAGCGCAAATAGTGTGGTGTGGTAGTATATAGCTCATAAAGATAACCCAGACGCAGACATAGCAAACGAAGCATACAGAAATCAGGTGACAGATGAGATTAGAGTGGTCGGAATCGTACCCCAGGCGACGGTGCACTCCTCGCTGGTGGCGCTGGCCTGGTTCGCCTGGCACTCGATGCCTGCAGCCCATGAATCAACTCGATGAAACCCTAATCACAGATCGCAAACCCGAAATACAGTACCTAGAAAAGGAACCGAGCTTACATAGATCCATGATGTGATTGCGGCAGATGGCGCAGTTGTCGACCACGATATCTGCAAAAAAAGATCATCAGACTGGATCGAGAACTAGGGTTAGGGATTGACGGGCGGGCGGTCGGATTTGCGCGCGTACCCCACGCCCAGAGCGCGACGGCGTTCCACTTCTTGATCTCGAAGCGCTTGGTGGGCTTGCGGGAGGAGGAGGGCCCGGCGGCGGAGGAGCCCTCGGCGGCGGCGGCGGGGGCGACCGGCGGCTTCACGTCGGGGGCGTCGGTCTCCATGGCGGACATCTCGTCTCGGCGGCCGATCGACTCTGGGTTAGGGGATTTGTGAGGGATTTGATCTGCGTTGGGGTTTCTCACCGAGCCCAGGGCCGTGGATTTTATGGGCTCTGTCCGGCGTGTCCGTCTATTTCACGCCAGAAGATGTTCGTACAAGTATACAATTAGGGTTCCCCGCAAAATAAATAAATATAGGTACTATGAAATTTGGGTAGATTTTCTTTTGGACTCTTAACACAAGTATATAAATTTGTTTTGATTTGAAGGGATCAAGGTTAACTACTACTTCCGTCCCAAAATAAGCTCCTCTAATTTAATTTATATAGAATACATTCGTATCTAGAAAAAAATTGAACAGCTTACTTTGGGGCAGCGGGAGTATAACTTTTGCACTTTCCACATCATGGGAGGGTGGCAATTCCTCCACGCCATGAGCATGGGTGGAGCACCTTGGATGCGAAATTGGGCTTCGAGGGGTTAGTCCCTGCTCGTCGCCCACCTCCACATCTCCCCTCTGGTGCCTTCTTCGGTCGTTGTGTCCTCCCCCTGCACACAATGGTGGATCCAGCAGGGTGGAAGGGTAGGGCGGGCCCACCCTAAGATTTGGCAAGCCCATATGTCTTGTATAGAAAATAAGAAAATCCCAACCCAAGTTAGGTTTGACCCACCCTAGCAAAAATGGGCTGGATTCGCCACTGCCTGCACAACCCTACTCCTGCTCTACATGGCTTCGAGGGCTCCTTCACATGCGGGACCCAAGAAGGATGGCTCTAAGATGGCTGGATCTTGCTTCGGCGAGTCTGATTTGTCACCGTCGAGCTTGGCGACGCGAGTTCGGTGATGGTGGAGGTCTGCATTAACTGTCATTATATATGGTATTGTGTTTTGCTACATATCTGATGTAAGTGTGCTATAATAATTTATATGCATATCTTATAGAGAGATTGCACTAGTATTACATATGTTTCATGGAATGTTGAACAGATTAGCAAACACCGTTGGATGTATTGCGTAGAAATGCAACATTCACATATAACTAGGTGGATGGCGAGCTTCGCCTCGCCGCCTACTTTGCATTCTGGCATTGAAACTACTACGCATAAGGCGAATTCGACAGCTGATCCTACGACTGTTGTGGATGCAGCTCCCGTCAATTTGTCGTACATGTAGCAGAAGTGTTCTGTGGCAGGCTTGCGATCGTTCTGATTCGAGCGTACCCTCTTAGGAGAGTCAAACTTTGATAGTTTTTAATACAATTTTTGATGAACCATATATCTGATACATACATCGTTTCTATTGGCTAATAGCCTTACGCTCAATTTAAACCAAGGATATAAGTGCCATACTGATCAAGAAAATAATACTGATAAACCAAGAAATGGCATAATCGGAATATTGCAGCAATACATAAATAACCATATTCCATCTTTGATCTACTCCAGCAGAACTTCACTGGCTCCACTAAACTTTTCCTATTTTAATATGACGATACATTCAGACTTATGGAATCAGTTACCACATCATGTAGAGTGTGTGCCTTCACATCCCCTATTACCACCACTCGGTAAGAGGAACAAAGCATTAGCCTGACCTATCAGCCTCCAAGGTATGCAACAAAGATTTAGCTCCAAGATCCTGTGGAAGAAAATTTACTCGATGTAAAAAAGCTAACAGAAACAACAATAATGGTACAAAATGCTTGTTCGAATCAGGTTATACACACATGAAGCATATATGACCTGCCAAACATATGTGTGGAAATCAGTATTCTTGGACCTACTAAATCATGTTGAGCATAGAAAATGCCACAAGTTATATTACATGGAATCAATATAGGCATGTAACTTAGTTGCATTCCTAGCTTAATAATGTCCATATCTCAATGTCTGTGTATGATTGTTTCCCTTTAATTGTATGCTAGGAAGTTTCTTACATGGCTTAACAATGCCAACACCTCATTCTTTTATATAACTGTTTCCACTTAATTTCTCTAGAGGCAAGGGAAGATAAATGAGGCAACTTGATTATGCTTATGGTTGTAACCTGAAATTCAATCACCAAAATATACCATGCAACATTACCTAGATCTTTAAGGAAAGAAAGTAGGTGAATGGCCTACTGCAAATATATTAGAAAGGATATATTTATGATTATACGAAAAAGAAAGAAAATAGAGCAATCTTTCAAGGTCGTTTATACTCCTTCCTTTGTGCTATGTTAAAAAACAAATGCATTATACTTCCTTGAAATATTGACTTCATCTATATAGAATTGGAAGAATCCCACACGAAAATGCAACCATCTCCGCTAGTCCAAATATTACAGGCCACATCCATGATACCCTGCATGTGAAAAGGAACTGCAGGAACATCATTTATCGTCTAAGTATTATAATGAATAGAGCCTCTGAAGATGATGCATGGACAGAAATATGTCCAGCAGGATGTGAAATTAACGGTAAACGAATCTAGTTTCCAGGTGGCACATTAGTAGCCTTCCTAGTAGAATATTTTTGTGCCGTTTCATGGATCTTAATGCAGTCATGCAAATTTGAGGATACAACATCACACAAGGATGCATGTTCACCATATAAAATCTTGGAACAGCAAGACATATTGTTCATTGACAGACATGACCATGAAAGGAAAATGGAATAAATTACATGAGCAGAGCACAAAAATGGGAACACGACCAAGGATGCAAGAACCTGAGAGGGAGGCGCTGGGTTACCTGCAGGCCGCAGCAACTTGCATCGTTGCTGCGCAACAAAGGTGATGATGGCCGCCACAGTTCTCCACAAGTAAGATCCGTAGCGCTTGAACGAACCGATGGTTAATCCATTACGTGTTGTTCTTTTCATGCATTAGATGAAGCACACCAAGCCACAATACCCATGAAGGCTTTTTTATATCTTCCTGTACTGGGCAACCTGATTCTTGAAACAACAATACCATGGGCTTAGATGGTGGATGTGAGCAATAAAATTATGCTCACAATTCATGTACGGCCAATAACTGATATCTGGTCAATCTTTCCAATGTTCCGACGAAGACATGTAATTTAACAGGAACAACAGGACTTTGACACTAAAACCTTGATATTTTTTTCCTTTCTGTGTCTTTGTTTTGTTTAGTGAGGTTGTTTTCCTTCTTTTTGGTTTTGCTACTAACAGACTTGTGTGTCATCTTGACGTTTTCTCTTTATACAAAACTAGCAAGATTTGGCACGGCGGCACGCCGCGCCGAATGTGGCTTAGAAGTAGAGTACGTTGCATACTTTTACCAGAATGCTAGTTGTCACTTCCACTAATATTCAAACTGGTTCCGAGAGAAACCATCCATAGAGGAGGCGTGGTGTATTCACGTGCGGATTAGCAGGTAAGTTAGTATCTCATCGCAAATTTCATTACACCATCGAACACCGTGAAACATAAACGAAATAATACAATTCAATTTAAAACAGGAGGCACACTTGGTAATAACTACGAAACAATACAATTCAATTTAAAACAGGAAGCACACTTGGTGTAATAACCGTAGACTAAAAACACAGTAAAACAGGACAATCGTCTTGATTATTTCTACTTGTTTGATTTCCTTGCTTTGGACTATTGTGTTAAGGAACAGTGCCATTGATGAGCTCCCTCTTGAAGGCTTAGCTTTGCCATCATTTGGGCAGCCGGCATCTATCCAGCCAAGGAGATGGTCTCCTTCCTTCTGCATGAGTTTAAATTCATACAATTCAAGTTATAATGAACACAAAAAAACACAAGTCCTTAGTAAACCGAGGAAAAAAAGTGTAAATAGTTTAAATTCCATAGCACCACACAAGCCAAAAATTAAAGTTTGTTTATTTGCAAGTGAACCTTCCATTGAAGTTTGTTTATTTGCAAGACGGAACCCTTGCCTAAATGCACCAGAGGGATTGGCATGGACCGTATAGTTCGAAACATGCACCGTGAGGCTCATAATAGGCCTATATATCTGAATGCAAAAAAAATCACTCGCATAGAATTGTATAGCGAACTTGAGCATATAGGGAAGCCATAGGATTGTAATTTGTCAAGCATAAAGCTGAGAAAGAGTCTGGTCCTGCAGTAATTTTGACAAACTTTGTGTTCACACAATAGTAGCGCAGTATATGTATATTCAGAGATAGTGAGAGAGAATTCAGGATAAAGATGCATACAACGACTAACTCTGTGCTTACGCATCAATACTATACTAAATTTGTTGTAGATGTAGCAGCCTTAGACATGTCTTGCATTTTAGCATTTGTGTCCTCTAGGCAACTATATATGTGTAGAAAATGGAACAAACCTCGTTACTACGGAAATCCTTATCGTGCCAGGATGGGCAAGTAGATACAGGCGATGTACACTGTTGCATCCATCCTAGAAATGATGTCTGGAGTCAAGCCTGAAATGGTGCTTGAAGCCAAGAACGACAAATAGTCAATACACTCTGCATGCCAATTACATAGACGGCGACCAATTTGGAGGTAATAGGAGGATTTTACCTTACAGATGGAAACAGAATGTAAAGTGATTTGGAAGGACATTAACTTACGGACATTTCATCGTGAACAAAAAGATGTAACCTCATAATTACAAAAACGGTGAAATAAAGTTCAAGTCCAACTGGCCTGGTCAAGCTTTACAACCCTAGCAAGTTATGCCCCCGTCCTCGTAGAATCCTACAACCTCTGAAGTGTGGAAGTATTAGCAAGTAGTTCTCCAAATCTACCAAATTTTTAAGTAAATTTGTTCCTAAGATCGAGCAAGCTAGTGAGCCGGCCCAAATGTTCCTGTCTTTTACACGCCCGTATACTGACTATGCATAAAAACCACTCTCTATGGCTCTTTAGCTCATAAAAAAAATTTTAGTCTAGGTTATTGCTTTCCTCTATCTACCATTCAAAATTTAGTTTCTTGTGGCCCGTGAATTAGGAACATAGTGGTAAAACCTTGGTGGACACAATTGTGCATTGAAGAATGAAGCTAGTATGAATGGCTGCCAAATCCCCCGAAGAAAAAATTAATAACATGTATGTGTGCTTGTGGGAACTTAAATTAGCCATCTGCATCTACTTCATGGTTCATGTTACAACATAAAGGCAGAGTGATATCCTTTAAGACAACCTTTGTGTACTTATTTAAGTGGATGGCAATGATTTAAAATGCAATATGTGAGAATAGGGCACCTGTATGTGTGCTCAATCGTTGTGTGTGCTTGTGAGTGCTGAACCATAATATCTAAGGTGTATCAAAGATCTTTCGAATTGCTCCGAAGTGGATTGATGTAGTGCCATCACAATAAAAGGTGCATATTGAATGGATTTATTTAAGTTTTGAACTCTTGACAATAAGATAGAAAAATTCAACTAACTTCAATGCAAACTCAAAGGTGGAACCAATTTTGGTATTGGTAGTTGCAGTATTGCTTTATCCTTATCACGTCAGATTTACATTGCAAAATATGTTACAGTACATAAGTATCTAAGACCAATACATCCATGTGTTGCGCAAAAAATAGAGTGAGCCTGTCCGAGTGAAAAAAAACACTTGCAGTTAAAAGAGTTGCTTGAATATTGCAGTACCATCATTTTTTAAATTGAAAAAAGGTACACTCACCCAGCGATCCATAATAGCAACAGCGAACTGCCTTCCAACAAACATGAGCAATTTTCATCAGAAATCAGCTGAGCAAATTGAGTTCCCTAGAACTGCACAGAAATCATAAATATCACAAGCCCAATCGCCGTGCATTCCATTTGAGACAATGATCTCTTTTTCGAATACATAGCAGCTCATATATGAGGGGTAATTAGCAGCATGAAATGAACCAAATCACCAAGGTTGATTTTAAAGTCAACAAATGTTGTAAACAACAACCTTCACCAAATATCAATGATCAATAGTGATTTCACTGTACCGAATCAGACCGAACCAGTCGCTAGCTATTAGTACCACAGGATATTTGAACAAAATCTAGATGTAAATGGAAGAAAAATAAACCTGGTTAAGGATAGAAATACGTGCACACAGATTCATGCTAAATCAAGATTCATGAATATGAGGAAATCTCCAATTTCCATGGGTATATCTCGTCGGCGCCATGCCCAAGGGCCACGCACCGCCAACGACATTCTCATGGTAGGGAGTCGGCAGGTTGGTACCCAAAATCAAAGACGCGAGAAGCACCTACCAAGGAAAAGTAAGTCAGGAGCACAATAAATAAAGTAAGAAGAACAACTGTTGCATTTCTAATTTTGCTCCATGATAAAGGGCAACAAATAATACTGACTAAATTGCATATGTCAAACACCTGGTGAACAACTGAACATTGCTGACTTGTTGTGGTGATCAATACTTATTCAGACCACAAACAACCGCATCCTTCCAGATAGTTTTGTGTGCAGCTCATGCATTTGCATTATACTATAGCTAGAAGGCCATCAAAGAAACCATCTGTATACTTGATATCCATGACACATGGTGGTACATGCACTGATGTTCTGGATCAAAAAATATGAACAAACTTCCATTCAGGCTTCGCATGAAAGAAGCACCATTACATTAACAACATGACAGTGAGTATGTATAAAGTAAGCAGATGTGATATATTAAGTCACAGTGAACCGAACTTAATAAAGCTAGACACTATAGATTATCAAGCGTGCATTGACAATGAAGGCCACTTCCAAATAAGTTTGAGACTAAACTCTTTGTGGTGTCGTATAATTTCATATATTCTTACAATAAACAAAGGAAGTAAAAATCAGAAACTATTTTTTTGTAATATAAAAGGGAATGGATAAGTCAAGACAAATGAGTGGGATGGACCATACATAATTATGTTATAAATTCGGCTCAGTTACGAAAATCCATAATTTCCCAAATAATCCAGATCTGAAAGGAGTCAAGAGAAAGGAATGCCATTACAATATAATAATATCTTTGTAGGATGCATTTCCATATCTCTGAAAAAATAGCAGGCCAGACAATAATAAAGGGAAAGAGGTAGATACTGGTAGTGCTTTAAAAAATTCATGAAAATAAGGCTTGCTATCAGAGATACCACTAATGTCTCCTAAGATTCTAACGATCCAAATCTCAAACGTTTATCGGTGCCGTACAGAGCTATAAAAAAT
This sequence comes from Lolium multiflorum, assembly GCA_030979885.1. Taxonomy (NCBI): domain Eukaryota; kingdom Viridiplantae; phylum Streptophyta; class Magnoliopsida; order Poales; family Poaceae; genus Lolium; species Lolium multiflorum. The sequence goes on along the minus strand of CM061749.1, from coordinate 47,676,276 downwards.
GACGGTAGAATCAATTGGGGAGAATAAATTAGCAGACATGGACCTACCCACTTGCCATTGAACATATAGAAGAGACTGACAATGGTTTATTTGGAGATGGGGGAGAGGGGATTCAGGATTCACTGCCACCATCCAGAATAAAGTCTAGAGATCTCACCTTGGAAAAGGCTCAAATAGCATTGGCCCTGACTAACGCACTCACGTACGCTCTGCTGGTGCAAGGAGGAGACATATGCACAATTGGGGAAATCATCAGCAACGTCCAAGCAGGTACCCTTGCATCGCTGACGATTGACGTCTCTCTGACTTCGATGGGAAAGATGCCTCCAGCGGCAGCGGATGTGGAAGGCCCCTCCCCTCGCCGATTTCGTCGGACCTGCACGCGGACCTTTACCATGAGGGAGTGGTGATAAACCCGAGAGAGAGAGACATAAACGGCGGAGATCTTACCGGCGCTGACGCTGGCCATCTGGTGCCCCTTCTTCTCGACGTTGAAGAGGCTTGCCGGGAGGGGCTTGCCGGTGTCGATCGAGACCTCGTCCCTCGTCTGCCAGCATTTTCATTGCTCTTCTTGCCCCTCCTCCTGCTCCTACATATCCATCTTCGGCTCTCGGCACGAGGCGGTCCATGGCGACAGGCATCGCCTATTACTCCACCGGGCGCCGAGGTCGCTCGTGCCGGAGTGCATCGCGACGATGTCGGATGAGCACTGGACCAGGGGCACGACCACCGGTCATGAAGAGCTCGTCCAGGGGGAGATGGAGATAGGGGAGAGCTCACGCGAGGAAAAGGTCAGGTAGTCGGGTCCACGATCTGCGGCGTCGCAGTTCCATCAGCCGTCGATGCAGAGCGGGCTCCACCTGACCCCGCCGCCTCCTCGTCGCCGTTCCTCCCCAGATGCTCTACTCCAGCGCTACTACTCCCTTTTGCTTCCATGGCGGCCGCCGCTCGACGCGGATGTCCGCGAGCACGCCGGTTGCATCTTGCCAGCAGCTTGTCTGGCCAAGATCTGGCCGACATCGAGACGGGTTGTAGTTCGATCCCGCTTGTACCACTCTCGATGCCAGGCTGCAGCGAGCGCCTCCATGCCTGATGCCTCCGCTAGAAGCCGGTCGCCGAAAGACTCATCTCCGGCCGCAGCGCTCGCTTCTCCTGTCTCCACACCTTATTTTGTATAGAAAAAAAAGATGAAGAAGCGCCGAGCTCGGGCCTCGGACAATGCAGGGAGGAGAGCCCGGACGGGAAATTTTTCGTGCTCGCAACCACCGCTCTGCTCAAACCTCATGCCGTGCCCTTCGCTGCCGACCGCTCTTTTCCATCTCCTCTCTCTCTTCTCTACAGCTCCGTTGAGAGTCCCCCCACCTGTCCCGGGCCAAACCGAGGCTCCCACCGGCGGCCATGCCGTCTGGAGGAGGCTGAGGGGAGGTGCCGGTTTCTGTAGTATAGGATCTAGGTTTAGATGCTTTGGTTTTACCTCTATGGAGATTGGGAGTAGGACATCAGATTTTGTCAACCAGATCTGGTGCGTCCTGAGAGTCTTCTTCCTCTGTTCTTGGCTCCGCCGTGAGCTGAGGTTGGAGGAGGGGCTTCTCTCAGGCATCTCCGACAATAAGGTTGGCGTTCGAAGCTCTTCTGTTTGGCTGGTGTGGCGCGCTGCCGGGCAGTCATCTCAAGGCCTCTTCTTCAAGTCTCCATGGTGGAAGATGAAGGAGAGATTCTGTGAGGTGGGCTTCTTCAATAAGCGCACTCCGTCAGTTCTTCATGAAGCGGTGAGATCCTCTCTTCTCAGTCACCGTGGTGGTGGAGGAAGATTGGGGATTCGATCTGTGTTTGTTTTCTTCACATCTGGCGGATACGGTGATACGGTGATTGCATATGCCTTTGGGAGTGAATCATCGACGGCCTCTCACCGGTCTCAGACTGGCTCGCCGCCGACTCTTACGGCTGAAGGGCAGCCACTCCTGACTTGCACGCCGTCGTCCGCGACATGCTGCAAGATTATCTTCAACCTCCAGGCTTTGCCAATTCGGAGGCTTTTCATCTCTGGCGCGTTTGGCTCCCGCTGCAGCTACCCAAGTGGTAATGTCCCCGGTGTAGTTGTGGTTGTTCGTTGCCGGAGGTTCGTCGAGCAAGGTGGAGATGGAGCTGGACCAGGACTTGATGGCTTTTCATGTATTAGATCTGAGGTCCTTTGTGTTATTTGCCAGGACATAGTTGTAATTTTATATTTCTCTGAGGTCCTGTATGTAATCTGTAACTCCACTGCTCTTAATTAATGCATCATCTAGGTCCTTCGGGACCTATCCCCGTTCAAAAAAAAAAAAAAAAAAAAAACCTCATGCCGTCACATCTCCAAGCCGCTGATATTGAGTGTGCTCCACCCGGATCTTATGGCTCCTCTCCAAGCTACATTGGTGGAAAATAACGATGGAGGAAGAAGAGACAAAGATAAGACGTGGGGAATATGGGCACCAGCGCCGCTTTGACCGCTAGATGAGCACCAACCCCGATAACACGAAACAAAACTGGCACACCACTTGCCCAAACGTTTGACAGCTAAGGCTACACCAGTGATCCATCAAAACATCCGAACTCCAAACACCAGAAAGGAAAGCAGGCGGAGAGGCACACGTGCCAGCAGCACCATGACCCATAAAAAATCCTACAAAGCACCAAAATCGTACACAGGAAAAAATCCCACAGAAACCAAATCAATGGAGAACCACGTGTCACAATCATGTTATACCTCAGCTAAGCTCAAAAATCTCTCAAAAAAGAAGTTTGTTGCCGGTTAATATAGTACTTATGACATGCACTTGGGTGCATGTTTGAGAAGTAAAATACACCTTTTATGGACTCCCATATGAAAACCTTATCATGCTGACATAACAATATAGTTCGAATGACCAGATATTTTTTACGCAGAAAGTTGGCCCAGACAATGAACTTTATCTAGCTATCAGGTACTCAGGTTATGAAAAGGTCACATTAGCTGGAACAGAGCTGTGGTTTAGGAGTAAAAAACCACAGAATAAGGCATTTACCGCTTGTGCCAAGAATGAAGTTGCTAGCTTCAATTGCCCTGCTTCTCGCCAAACAACCTCTCTAATATCCGGGTTAACAATCCGTGTCTCGGTATGTACCTGTAAAATTACTGATTAAAGGCACATCCAATTGGTTATGGAAATAATGTAAATGAAACATATATGGGATCCCGTGGCATCAACACTGCATATGAAATAGTCTGCATTTCATTGAAAAAGGTAAACTTTAGGCTAGCAGCACTGCATTTAAAGCCTGAAAGGCAATACATGAGGCACACAAATGAATCAGTTGCATAATTTATCCTTTTCACAACAAAAGTATTATACACAGAAGTGTAACAGAGGCCTTGAAGGATTTCAATGGAGTGATGTTCCATTAGTTCCTGACTTTTGTCATATATCAGATCAAAATCACATTATGCACACCTACACAAATTAAATGTCACAGTCATCGCCGTATTCAGTTGAGAACAAAATTTTAAGGGAATGTGTATAGATAAGTAGATACTGAATTCAATATGTGGAGTAATGTCAAAGCATGTTCAGCTTATGTTGTTCAGAATTTCAGACGCTTGATGGTCTGACACAACCTCACAATATGACCAAATGCGTAAGTATTCTTTAAGGGTCTCACACAACCCTATTATACTATAACCGCTTTCCCAGCAGTCCACCACGAATTGGATCCATGGAGGATAAACGAACCCATGGTAAATCAGTGGCAATCATGGAGGTATGGCCGGATGGGAGGATAGGGATGAGCCGCTGGAAGCCAACGCCACCCTTCATGACACCAGACACTGCCGCCTGCCACTATTCCAGGCACCGGCTACCGTCTGCGTTGAGCACATAGAACAGATCGAAGGGAGTAGAGCAGTGGAATCGATGTCAGACGACGGCAAAACTTGAAGTGTTTAACTGTCGGGATCAGAAAACAAAATGACGTGTACTTATGACATTTTTATAGAGATCACAGATAATAAATACAAGAAAGAGGCAGAGTGCAATACCTTCATCGTGGCTCACGCCGCTCTCCACGGCATCGAACAGAGCCTTCTCCCATGCAGCCAACGGTCAGAAGACGATCTCAGGAGTGACTTTTCCCAATGGTGGTGCTACTTGCGGTGACAATGAGTCCACATGACGCAAACCATAAATATGCCGAGACAACAGGCAAACTATTCAAAAACATATCTGATAACATGGAAGGGTCTTGGAACTTGGAAGGATAATAACATAAAGACTGTAAACTAATATGTGAAAATAAGAATTGGTATTGTTGTCAGACCTAAGCTTCAGATAAATAATGGAGCCACTACAGTACGTATAAAATACTATGTTGATCATATTGCGGCATAATGCCATCTAGCTCTCTACTGTACCAAATAACATTATAATATGGTAGGCTAGGAGAGTAAATCAGAGAAGAAAATATACATGTACAGTGTATTCAATTTTGTATTTGCACATATCTGACAGATGGCACAACGTACAATGCCTTAACTAAACTAAGAACATAATAATGATGTTTCCATATGCCTATCTCTGATAGGAATGCAGAGTGAGACATCACACACCAACGTGGATCCGTGCCCAAAATTGCAACCAAAAGACATGGTGCCTAACTGCCTATACTATCAGAAGATGGGAAGTGAAGATGAAATGTGGCGAGGCTTTATTCCCCATGGTCTGCCTGAGGAGTCCCTTGGGAAAGAATTCTTGGCTGCTGGCCGTGTTTCTGGTAGCCGCAGAGTTCAGAAGAGAGTGTGGCAGCCCGTAGACAGGCAGGATGGAGAGGGATGGGAAGGATTGGAGTCAGTGATGCCGGCGCTCGAACCTGAGTTCACCAGGTGCCCGTTTGGTCGGCCTGGGTGAACAGACGGAGCGGATCAAGAACTCCAGTCCAGTGTGGCCGGTGGAGGTACTCGCACTGCTTGGGTGTTGCACGTAGCATCGTAGCGGCGCACCAGAAGGTGAATGTACTCGACGGCAAGTTGGGTAGGCGGGACGCAAGGAGGAAGGGAGGGGACAGGAGGTGCAACGTGAGTTGCACGAGGCGGCGGCCGGGAACCCTAGCGCGCCTGGGATGAGGGGGGTGGTTTTCCTGCCACAACTCGATCTGGAGGTCTAGCTCCCCTGTGCTCCCTCGCTCGCCTGTGGGAACCGCCGCCGTCGCCTCACCTAGATCGTAGAAGGAGGCAGCCCCAAGACGGCGCCATTGACTGCATCGTCCTCGCATTGTCCGCCGAATCCCTAGACCAAGCAAATCAAGCTTGTCTTCGCGAGCTCCGGCCGTCGCCAACGGACCTTGTCGTCCATCCATCCGTGGCCTTTCTGAGCACCCCCAGCCGCATCAGAATCAGCCTCCAGTTCTTCATGTGGCCTCCCCGGGGTTAAAAATAAAATTCCCCAAAGAAGTTCGGCAATGGAATGGGAGGGCGAGGCGTGGGAGGATGGACTATGGAGACGGTCGGTGGGTCGCACGTACACCTGGGCAAAGCTCGGGCCGGGCCGTGCTTCGGGCCGGACTTAAAAAAGCCCACGGGTAAAAAGTCAAGCCCGGGCCCGGCCCAGCCCGACCGTCGGGCCTGTAATTTAAGCCCGAACCCGACCCGAATGACAAAAAGCCCGGCCCGGCCTGAGAAGCCCGGCCCGACCAGGCTAAAATGCGCGAAAATGAAGGCCCGAGCCCGGCCCGGCCCGACGTTCGGGCTCAGATTTCAGGCCTGAGTCCAGCCCGAAGTGCAAGCCCAACCCGGCCCGGCCCGGGATTTTTGGGCCGGGTCGGACCGGGCCGTCCGGGCCGAGCTGCCCATGCCCAGATGTAGGTCGTAGAGGACGCGGCACCGCCCAAGACATCAGCACGGGGCAGCTGTTTTCCAAGCAGGCCCACAAGCACCGAGGCAAAGCGGCAGCAGCCCACCAGCACGGAGCGAGCACCGGCCAAGCCTAAAACTGGCGCCACCTATCCCTACCTTGTCCCACCACGTGCTTGCACCGTCCAATCGCTCAGAGAGCTCCGATCTCAACGGCCTTAACCTCTTTAGATAATAAAACGTAAGACGTTTTTTTTATAGATGCATGTACCTATAGTTGGCTGATTTGTCTTTATCAAACAACCGTAAAAAGATAAAAGGTACAGTTACAACTCTTCTCTTTACGGACAAGCATGACCATGAGAAAAGAGGAAGAAATACGTGTGTTGGAACCCGTACCCCTTCGCTCCTGAGGGGATACTCAGGCGATTAGGGTTCCTCTTCCTCCCGTCAGTGGCCGCCTTCGATCTGGCCGCCTCTGTGGCCTTTGGGCCATGGAGGTGCGGCGGATCGCGCCTCTCATCGGTGGCGGGGCTTCGTTCCCCATCTTTTGGGTTTTTGTTTGTAAAGGCGGCGCTCAGGTGGTGGTGGCGGCGCCTTGTGCAATAATGTCTCCCCAACTTCAACCCCATCTCGACGGCGACATCGAGAAGCCTGTAGGTGTGGTCTGGTCTTCGAGGATTTCGTCTGGCTGTGGGATCTTCGGATCGTCAAGAAGCTTCGTTGGCAGTTCATCCTACTTCTTCATCTCCGGGACGAATATGGTCTTTTCGAGCCGTTTGGTGACTTCCCGTCTGCAACCAACAACGCCAGGCCGACTCAGGGAGGAGCGGCAGCGGCGGCGCACCGTCGACACGGTTTGGAGTTTGAAGATGAAGGTCTTCTCAAGGATGTCTTTGTGATTTTCATTTTTCTTAGACTGCTTTGTACTGTTCGATATTTTTTTAATGCCACTATGCTATTAGCAAAAAAAAAGAGAGAAAAGTGGCAGCAATTGCTAGTGATTGGGACTCTCACGGCAAACGTTTGCATATGGGCTAGTACAAAAGTACCGTGCATCCCTGAAGTGAACTGTTTTTGTTTTGCTTTTCATGTATATAAATTTCAAAAATTTATACTCAATAAAACTGACCCATAAAACTGGTCTTACCGCACGGACAAACTAAGGAAACTAACGAAAGAAGGAGAACCAGCAGATGGGCCAAGCCCAAACAACCGGAAGGGGTACGCATAAGCTCAAAACTCCAGGACTTCTCCCCTTCCCAGCGGCCGGCCGCCGCGCGAAATCTCCACCTCCGACCTCCCCTTGTTGTCCCCACGCTGCACTCGTCGTCAACCCGGTTCGGACCCAGCAGCTCGCCGCGGAACGACGGCCACCCTCTTCTCCGGTTTGCTGCTGCTCCTCCCTAGACATCCCTGGTGTTTCCGGCCGCCGGTCAGTTCTCTTCCTTTCATCTTTTCTGGGGGAGAACTCGGTGGTGACCTAGAACTATTTGCTCAAGTTTGAAGATCACGATCTGTTAACATGTGCAGACTTCCTCTTAGTACTTAATCGTGAAGAAATTTCGGGAAAGAAGATACTAATCCACCAACAATGGCGACTGTGACCGGCGAAGAATCACGGGAGCTGCCTAATTGCGGGGAAGAAGAACGTAGTGATCCACATACGATGGCGACTGTGACGTGTCAGTCGCCGGACCTGCCTCAGGACATCTTGATTGACATATTTTCCCGCCTCCAGATCCTAGATCTCGCGCGTGCAGGCTTTGTGCGCTCATCCTGGCGTTCGGCATACACCAGCCTACTCAACCTTGGGAAGTACTACAAACAGGCCCAGACGCCATGCCTGCTCTACACTTGTGAATACGCTGGGAAAAACGTTGCACGTCTCTACAGTCTCGCGGAGAAGAGGGTTTACAAGCTGCCTCTCACAGGCCCACTCCTCCGCGGCAGGTTTCTGATTGGATCATCCCTGGGATTCCTAGTTACAGTTGATGAGAGGTCTGAGATGCACCTCGTCAATCCGATTACCGGTGAGCAGATTGGCCTCCCTTCGGTGACCACCATAGAACAGGTGAAGCCCATCTATGATGACACCGGTGCTCTCCACATGTACGAGTACTCATTCCACACTGCAAAGAAGGTTTTCTGCCCCCCAAAAATTGTTGCTCTCGACGAGCTGCGGAAGTTTCTCCAACACAAGGTCTTTGTGCTTTTGGACACATCCACTAAGAGCTTAATTGTGGTGCTCATCCACAACCCACATCGCCAGCTCTCCTTTGCGAGGATCGGGGATGATAGCTGGACCTGGCTGCCGCCGCACGCCTTCTTCGATGACTGCACCTACAAAGATGGACTGTTATATGCTACGAACACTGGTGGAGAAATTCATGCCTTCGATCTCTCTGGCCCTAAGGTGACATGCAAGATGATAGTGGGGAGGTTCGAAGTTGAGAAGTGTAGCAGCATGTACATTGTACAAGCTCCATGGGGCGATCTTCTGCAAGTTGGGAGAGTATTTTCAGATTATGAGTTAGAACCTGAGCCTGAAGCATTTGTTTATTGGAACACTGGCAGATTTAGGATGTATAATGTCAGCATTGCAGGGAAAGTGTTGGGGGGATAACCCCCGGTATGCCAAAGGCATGCCAAACCGGATGGTTTGAGCCATCGAGATACCGGTTTAGTATTCTTACCGGAAAGAAAGGTAGGAGTTTGGGCTAAGCGAAGCTAAGCCGGTATCCCCAAAGGGGTATGCCAGAACCCGGTAAAGAAGCTACCAGAGAGAAGGGCCTGTCGGCAGGACTGGTCAAAGATTCCCTTCGGAGCAAGAAGACAAGGGCTGACGATAAAGAAGAAGATGACGAAGAAAGAAGCTGGAGGACGTCAGCCTCCCTGATTAAAGAGGACCCCGGTGTCATCTATGATTAAAGTAGCTTTGTAAAGTAGCTTTATAAAAGTAGTTTGTCCAGTCAAAGATGCCATTAGGGTTTCTTGCACTGTAAGCCACCCTCTCCCCTATATAAAGAGGGGGCAGCCCTCCTTCACGGGCGCGGAACACAGAGAGAGAAAAACCTGTAACTTGTGAGAATCAATGAACATAGTGATCTAGAGCGAGTTCTTCCTTGTGTCTTTCTTCTTCAACCTCTGGCCTTGGCCAAGTTCTTGAGGAAACCATCCGGAAGTTCATCCCACCTGATCACAAACCCTCCCCCGAATCCTCTAGCGTCCATTCGGCCCCAATCTAAGCCATCCTATGGCATCCGTCCGCTCACCACGACGCGCGCCACCGTGGGGCAGGAAGTGGCGCTTGAAGGAGTTCACATTCGGGCGGGCATCCTCGAGGTCGTCGGAGCGTACGTGTCCGCGCTCGTGCAGCATCTACGCCATGGACTTCATCAACGACAACGCAGCTGCTTCGCCAATGGCGGCGTCTTCCCAAGAACGGCCGCATCGAGTTTGGCAGCCACCGCGTCTACTTCGCACCGTCCCGTGCGCCGCCTCTCACCGGTGGTGGCACCGGACCCGCCAAGATGGCTCGCGCTGGCCGCGCGCCGGCAGCGTCGAGGTAATGATGACCGGTGTGGTTGGTGCGGGAAAGAAGCTGGTGAAGGCTGGTCGTGCGGCTTCGACCGGGCGCCAAGCCACGGAGCGCGACGCAGCGCAGCGGGAGCATCATCCGCACCACAAACACCGCCAAGCGGCGAACGTCCTCGCCACCCCATCGCGACGGCGATCCGCAGCGGCTCAGCGAGCTGGAGGCGCGCCGGTGCTCGAGCGGCAAGGACATCATCCGGGCGCAGCGAGCTGAACCTAACCCTACGTGAGTACAACGCTGCCCATGGCTTTGCTTCAGGCGCATGCTGCAGGATGCCGGAAAACCGGCTAAAAGCTCGCAACCTAGATCAGGATTTAAAGATATTCTTACCGGCAAGAGTACCTCTGCATCTTAGCATCGTGGAGAAACCTAACAGTAGCCGGATAAAACTATAAAAGCTGCTAAGGCTGCGTAGAGCTATGCGAGTCGCCGGAGATGCTTTGGCAAAACAGCAAGAGCGTGTTAGAGAGCTGCTGGAAACTATTGAGCAGCAGAACGCGAGCAGCTAGCTGAACAAGGCAGCGGCCTCAAAATCCGCGTTCAACAAAGAATGCCGGCAAGTCCCATGGACAGGCTTCGCCCCCCATCCGGACAAGAAGAGAAAAGAAGTGAATGCGCAGCAGATGACCGTGTATGATCCGGTTCTTGCCGAAAGCAACAAGCCGGGCAACATGATGCCGGTGGAAAAAGCCAAGGGGCGAGCGAGGCTACGCCGAGGCTACGCCGAAACAATCATGCCGGTAGATATGAGAGCAAAATTATCGGGCTGCAAGGGCAGCGCACGATGAGGAGGAAATAGATCCCCCAAGGTACCGCAGGCAAGGGCCGCGTACGGAATGTTATGATGAAGCTGATTCTGCAAGACCAGCATAGGAACCCATTGGGAGAACGCCTGGGAGAGATACTTACCGGAACGGGATGCGAGGCACCGCTGGATAGAGTGTACTTGTCGAAATGATCGAGGAGGAAGGTCCTCCAGGCCCAAAGTGCTTTGGCCCAAGGATCATGAGAGAAACCGCCGGTTCGCAACTTTATGTTGCCCGTGACACAAAACATACGATGGCACTACGAAGCCGGAAGATTGGCTCGCGGATTACGTGACCGCGGTATACGTCGCAGCGGTGGAGGAACCGTAGCAGGAGGCGGAAACCGACGTTGGGCCGTGAGGATCATACCATCGTTTTTGGTTGGACCGTCAAGAATCTGGCTAAACAACTTGCCGGCAGGAAGCATAAATGGCTGGCTGGATTTTGAGGAGGCTTTGTGAGCAATTTCAGCAGCACCTATCAAAGGCCAAACAGGCGCAGCAACTTGCTCTGCATATACGCGAAACAGACCGGGATTATCGGCTCGGTGGAACACTACAAGGAACTCCTGTGAAGGGGTAATCGAGGCGTAGGCCATTGCTTGGTTTAGCATGGGTGCAAGAGGTTCACCGTTGTGGCAAAAGTTGCGAACATGCCGACAACGTTGGTGGAGATGATACGTGTGGCACAGCTATGCGTTGGGAGACAATGCAGCCCAGTAACCTGAGCAACAATGCCAAGAGCAACACCGGATAACCGGAACAACAAAAGAAGAGAAGATTTTCCGGATCGAAGGTACGGTCCGCAGAAGTTGCTGCAGAAAACTCGAGCCCGCAAAGAGCAAATCCATGTGGGCAGGTCCTAAGAAACAATGGGTAGAAAAGAAACCCAGGTCCAGAAAAAGAACGGCAAGAACCCGCGAAATACACCATGGAAGCTGCCATGGACCAACCATGTGGCACACACCGAATCCGGCACACCCACAAACCATCGACGAAGGATTGTACCTGGACCAAGTACTTGATGCAAAAGGAACGGCGAAAGATGCACGAGCACCACAAGACATGCGCGGCAACAACAGCTACCGCCACCACCACCGCTACAAACGCCTGCAGCAAACCAGCAGCAAGTTAACCGGGTGGAACAAAATAATGATCAACCACCTCCACCGGCACCTTTAGGCCGGAATGTTTACGAGGGTTCGGATATGTGCTGCGTTGTCTTTGTCATCAGCCGACAGGCAAAATGTACACCGCCGCTCCATGGAGGTCAATGCCGTGATGCCGGCAGTCCCAAAGTACATGCTGTGGTCAGATCAGGAAATTACCTGGTCATTTAAAGATCACCCCAAGATCATGCCCAATCCGGGTGGATACGCTCTTGTTGTGGACCCAATCATGAAAGGGCCATAGACTCGAGTGAAGTTCAGCAAGGTGCTGATAGATAACGGCAGCAGCATCAACATCATGTACAAGCACACCATGCATACTGGGATAACGGAAAACATGCTTCAGCCCACGCGACGTTCCACGGAATCGTTCCGGCTGTCCTGTGCCCCGATAGGAAAAGTTCGGGTGGACGTAGCATTTGGGGGACGTGACAATTGCGGGTTGAAAATGTTGAGTTTGAGGTGGTGGATCTAGACAGTCCTTACCATGCGCTGTTGGGAAGACCAGCATTAGCTTCATGGCCACAACTCATACGGCTTACCTCAAGATGAAGATGCTGCACCTCGTGGACTGTTGTGGGAAACTATAAAGTCTCACTGGAACTTCACGGATCAAACTTAGCGGAATCGGTGATCGCGGAGGAAAAGAAGAGGATGCAAACAGCGGTTGCGCTGATCCTCACAATTGAGCTTAGCGGCAATGAGTGGAAACTTGGGTTCACCGGCATTCAAGCCGACAAATGAAACAAAGGACATTGTGGATCCGGCTTACCCAGAGCGCACCGTCGTCGGTGCCGGACTCGATCAAGCATAGGAAAGCGCTCGTCAGCTTCCTCCGTGAGAATCGAATATCTTTGCCTGTCAATGATGACTTGGTGGGTGTTCCGAGGGAGCTGGCTGAGCACTCTTTAAACGTCCGGAAAGATGCCAAGCCGATGCGGCACCGCTGCGGTTCGCGAAGATAGAAGGAAAATCATAGGAGAAGAGGTGACAAAACTGCTGTTGCCGGATTCATTGTGGAGGTCACGCACACAGAGTGGCTGGCCAATCCGGTGATGGTCAAAAAAAAAAGATGAGAACTTGGAGGCAAAGCTCCAAAGGTGTGGCGCATGTGCATCGACTACACCAACCTAAACAAGGCTTGCCCAAGAGACCCTTTTCCTCTGCCACGGATCGATCAAGTGATTGATTCAACTGCTGGGTGTGAGTTGTTGTCCTTTCGGATGCGTATTCCGGTTTCCATCAAATTCCTTGAAAAAGGAAGATCAAATAAAACTGCGTTCATTACCCCGCACGGGCTTATTGCTATGTTACTATGCCTTTTGGTTTGCGCAACGCTGGTGCAACGTACCAGCCTGTATGCAAAAGTGCTTGTTTGATCAAATCGGAAAGAATGTGCAAGTCTATGTAGACGACATTGTGATAAAAATTAAGGTAAAGAACACCTTAATCGATGACATCCGGCAAACATTCGACAACCTAAGACGGTTCCGGATGAAACTCAATCTGGCAAAATGCACCTTTGGTGTTCCTGCCGGCAAGTTGCTCGGTTTCCTAGTATCAAGCTGGGGCATTGAGGTCAATCCGGTAAAGATCCGGGCAATAGAAAGAATGACTGTCCCTCGAGAGCTAAAGGACGTACAAAAGTTTACCGAAAGCTTAGCATCGCTAAGCCGGTTCGTGAGCAGATTGGGAGAAAAAGCTCTACCACTATATGCTCTCATGAAAATCGACACGTCGCCTGGACCCAGCACGCAGTTTAAGGAGCTAAAAACAATGCTAGCCACAGCACCTATACTGGCCTCACCTCTAGAAAGAGAGCCTATGCTATTATACATAGCGGCAACAAACCGGGTTGTGAGCGTAGTAGTCGTAGTTGAAAGAGAAGAGGAAGGAAAAACTGTCCAGAGGCCGGTATACTACCTGAGCGAGGTGCTCTCCTTCTCAAAACAGAACTACCCTCACTTCCAAAAAATGACTTATGGCGTGTACATGGCCGCTACAAAGCTCAAGCATTATTTTGAAGAACATCCTATGAAAGTGGTGAGTGAAGCACCAATCTCCGATATCATGTGCAACAAAGACGCGGCCGGATTGCAAAGTGGGCAATCCAGATATCGCCATACGTGCCGGTATATGAAAGAAGAGATGCCATAAAGTCACAAGCTTTGGCTGATTTCTCGTTGATTGGGCGGAGATGCAATACAAACCGCCAGATCGAGGATAGAATACTGGAAAATGCATTTTGATGGGTCCAAACTCAAAGAGGGTCTAGGTGCCGGTGTGGTGCTTACCTCGCCAAAAGGAGATCACCTCCGGTACGTCTTACAAGTACATTTCAGGGCATCAAATAATGTTGTTGAATACGAAGCCTTGATCCATGGGCTTAAGGTCGCAAAAGAAATCGGTGCACACCGGATCATTTGCTATGGAGATTCAGATCTTGTGGTACAGCAGTGTTCCGGGGATTGGGATGCGAAAGATGCCAACATGGCCTCGTACCGGTTTCACGTGCAAAGATTGCCGATTCTTCAAGGCTGTGAATTTCACCATGTACCGCGCAGAAAATGAAGCCGCGGATGCTTTGTCCAAGCTGGGCTCATCTAGGCAAGAAATTCCTCCTGGAATAGCTTTGGCTCACTTAAGAGTACCATCGATCAAACCAAGCCCGGAATCGGAATCAATTTTTGTACCGGAATCACACGTAGTACCCATGGATATTGATGAAGGAAACCGGGATCGGTAAACTGGGACTGCTCCGGCAAGCTCGGGGACTGCCGTATCCATACCGGAAGAAATGATGCTGGTGGATAGCATGGAGATAGATGCACCGGTGTTTCTGGTTCGAGAGATACCGTCGTGGGTTAAACCTATTAAGGAATTCCTGATCAACGGTACCTGCTGACGAAAATGAATCAAGGAGAATCCAAAGAAGGTCCAAGGCATATACGTTCATCAATGGTGAAGTGTACAAGAGAGCGTTACCGGTATCCTTCAAAGATGTGTGGAACCGGGAGAAGGGAAAGAAATGCTTGAGGAGATTCACCAAGGAGAATGTGGGCATCATGCTTCATCAAGGGCGCCGGTAGCAAAAGTATTCCGGCATGGGTTTTATTGGCCCACCGCTTTGGAGAACGCTGAGGATTTAGTGAGAAAATGCAACGGGTGCCGCAGGTACGCCAAGCAAAATCATACCCCAGCCCGGTTTAAAAACAATACCATTAACATGGCCGTTCGCCGGTGCCTTGACATGGTTGGCCCATTCAAAACTGCAAGAAGCAGCATGACCCACATCTTGGTTATGGTGGATAAATTCACCAAGTGGCTAGAAGTGAAACCTATCGCAAAATGTGATGGGCACACAGCGGTGAAGTTCTTAAAAGATGTCATTTTGCGGTATGGATACCCGCACAGCATCATCACTGACAATGGAACCAACTTTGCTCAAGGTGAGTTCAAAAGGTTTTGTGAAGACAAGAACATCCGGTTGGATTTGTGTGGCACACCCACAAGGCAACGGCCAAGTGGAAAGAATGAATGCTTTGGTACTTTCCGGTATCAAACCTAGACTCATTGATGCAGGGAAAAGTCGGGATGTTGGCTCGATGAGCTACCATCGGTGGAGTATAAGAACAACTCCAAACCGGTCTACCGGATACACCTTTCTTCATGGTTTATGGAGCAGTCATACCGACCGACATCATTCATGATTCACCAAGGGTACAGCTCTATACCGAGCAAGAGGTCAAAGAGGCCAGAGAAGATGATGTGGACTTGCTAGAAGAAGCAAGAGAGCTGGCTTTGGCAAGAACAGCCATTTACCGCAGAACCTCGACGCTATCATAACCGGAAGGTTAACCCGAGAGTTTTCCGGGAAGGAGATCTTGTGCTTCGCCTAGTGCGCAGAAGGCCGGCATAAGCTTTTGCCACCATGGAAGGTCCCTTCATTGTAAGCAAGGTGCTTCACAATGATGCATACTACTTGATCGATGCACAGGAGTGGAAAAAGGAAAGGCGGACAGGTCCGGAGAGGAGAGCAAGCGTCCATGGAACGTAGCTCTGTTGCGTCCTTTCTACTCTTGAAGTGGTGTAAGAAGTTCCTTTGTACCTTAATTGCTATGAATAAAAGATGCCGGAACCTTGAATGAATCTCGGGACTACCCCAATAAGGTTGCATGTAATTTGTTTATTTTTTTTTTTCGGTTGCTTATTGAATGTTTTTTCTTTCCGGTTTAGTAGTGTGCTAAATCCTACCGGAGTCTTCGACTCTACTGCTGTCCGCAAACCGGCTTCATGGCAAGCAAGATAAACTGGTAGGGGATAAGCACATGAACTGCGGAGAGGGACAGCAGGAAAGAACAATCCGGAAAATTTAACTAACCCCGGTTAAACCGGTTTTTTGCAAAATTTCAAAGTTATTTCCAAGTTCAAGAAGATGCTTGTTTGGTGAAAGAACCTTGTGCTCATACGCCAAAGAACGCCCAGAGAAGGCAGGCAGAGCCAAGGCAAAAGAACCAAGTATGCATCAAATTGGATGCGGAAACAATTGGGAAATCTTTGCGGTGCAAGATAAAAGCAAAACCAGAGGCAAATATGCTAAGCAAACTTAAGATAATTAGCTACCGGTATAACTTACCGGCATAAAATGTTGTAGGATAAGCAAAAGCGGACTTAAGGTTTTACATCATACACCCCGGCATACCGGGGTCAAATTTAACAAAGTCTGTTGTAAAGCAAGCAGGAGCAGATAACTTGTTCAGCCGGGGGCATCAGGTGGAGCGGCACCGGTCTCGGCGTCTTCGGGGAGCAGTGCTGGCCTCCTTGCCGCACGTCCCGCAGCCTCATCTTCATCTCCCTCGTCTTCTTCTTCCTCATCGCCGAGGTAGTCCTTGACACCAGGAGGGGGAGGGATGAAGGTGCGGACCTCGGCATACTCAGCAAGCCGGTAGGCCCGGTCCCCGCTCGCGGTGAGCGCCGATCCGTGTCCGTGGGAGCATCTTGGCGTACGCCTTGAAGGGCATCCGATTCAGATCAGGGGTGAGCATGCGGAGCGCGCCGTGTCGCTCCGGCACGAGGAGCATTGCCACTGCGAATCCGGTGCCGGCATCCTTGAGCCGGCGTAAGCGTGATGTTTTCCGGCAGCTCCTCCTCAGGCCACGACCTTGAAGATTTGGATGGCGGCGGGTAGGTCGGCAAGGAGCCGGTCGACGCAGCGCATGTGTTGGACTCGCGCGGAGAGGGCGACAAGATAGTCGTACCCATCCCAGGCGTCGTCCATTGGGAAATTCCCGCGCCACCCGATCCTCCCTCACCTTCTTCACGGCGTAGACCTGGGATTCGGAAATGCTCTACAGAACAGAAAAAGCATAAACACAAGACACCGGAAAAAGCATGTCGGAAGAACAAGGAACGAAGGTACATTTTCAAAAGGAGAAAGCTTATAAGCGAAAGAAGGGGAGGGACTTACGGAGAGCCAGCGCGTCGATCTTCATAATCAACCGATCATATTCCCTGTGATCAGTGGTCATGGTATCAATGAGGCGCTCCGCTGCTTTCCGCGCTTTCCTCTCCTCCTCCAGCTCTGCCGTTAGTACGGTGTTGGAGTTCGTGGAGTCCTCCACGACCTCCGCCAACCTGGCCTCAGCCGCGACCCGGGCATCCTTGAGAGCTTGCTCGTGCTGGAGCGTGGCTTGCATAGCCTGTTCCTTCAGCTCCCTCAACGCGGTCTTCTGGGCGTCCAGTGCCTCGTTGTGCTCCTTGAGAAGCTGCTCCTTCTCGCCTAAGTACCGGAAAGAGAGGTTTTAGCAAGCGACAATAGATGAAATAAGAAAAGAACGGGTTAGCCGAAAAAGAAAGGCTGGTACCTTGGAGCTTGGCAACCTGGGCCTTAAGGGCCTCGATGGTAGCTTCCGGAACAACTGTTAAACAAAAGGATGCGTAAATATCAAAGAAGGAAACATTCCGGTGAAAAGATGCCGGAGGAGAAGAAACAAAACAAACCTTGTGTTGTGGGCCTCGGTCCCGATGTCCCACAGAACTCCTCAAGCAGCGGTGCTCAGGGAAGATGGTTGTGAGAAAGAAAGAAACAAGAGATCTTAACCCGGAATCTGGCCGTTTCGCGTTTCTAGTCGAAGTTTCGCGCTAAGAGCTACGCTCTCAACACGAAACTCGGGGACTGGGAAGATAGACAAGAGAGAAACCGGCATGAACTAAAGAAAAGATAGAGCAAGCCGGAAGCAAGGAAACCGGTAAAAATTGAAGAAAGTTAGTAGAACGTACCATCAAGTTGTTCGTGGAATCGTACCACGCGCTGTCGAGCTCCTTGCCAAGCCGCATGAAGTGCTCCTCGGAAGACCGGTCCCCAACAGGGTCGCCGCCGCCTGTCCTTGCCCAAACCGCGGGTCGCCGGAGTCATGTCGCGGCGTCCACTTCGAGCATAGGGCAGAAGATGCCCAGTCCCGGTCTTGGCGCGAAACTCGAATACGGCCAAGAAGGCCGGTGGCCGTCGTGGCGGTATCCCGGCCTTGGCGACATGCAGCACCAGGGCTGCTGGCCGGAAGGGGCGCCGGAGGCCGTCGCCTTCCCCTTAATAAGCTTGAGGCCTTGGGCGGCGCGGCCCCTGGAGGGCTTGGTGCGAGGAGCATCTGGAGGTGGCATGAGAAGGGTTCGTGGAGAAGGGAGCGCTAGGCGCGTCACCCGATTTGGAGCCTTCCGGCGCGGAAGATTCGGCGCGGAAGTTGTCGTCTTTCAAGGACGGGAGGAGCCGGAGGCTCCGCCCGCCCGGCAGCTTCTTCTTCTTCGCCGGCGCCGGTGTCTTGGTTCTCTTGGAGAAAGGAAAGATCCTCCGTGTGATCTCGACGGTGAAGGGGCCGCACGCCCCGATTTGTTGTGCCCCGAGAGGGAGGCAGAGGTTGCCGGCACTAGAAGGTGCCGGGCTTGAGTGAGAGGAGGGGTTGAAGTCCTTGCGGAACCTTCAGAGCCCGATGGCCTTGAGCAAGCTTGAGCGCTGGGCTGAGAAAAGAAAGAAAGATAGTTGGAGAAAAGCAACCGGAAAAAGAACTTGGCAAAAGAGGCAAGCAAGAAAATAAAAACTTACCCAAGCAAGGCATCTCGCTTGTAGCGACATGCCCACCTTCTCCCCAAGGCTCCGGAAGCTTGGAGGGAGGGGTGGCTGGAACCGGCATCAGATGCCGGTTGTTTGTTCTTTTGGCCCTGGGCCAAGAGGTTGTCCACAAACTCGATGCCGGCCTCGGCGTTCAAGGGCGGCACGCGCTCATGGATCTGTGGGTCAAAAATAGCTAAGAAGAAATTCACAAGGAGGCAATAACGGAAAAGTACAAGAAACCGGAAAAGGAAATACCTCGAGCATGGTCAGGTCATCGGAGGACCCGGTTGGCTTCGGCGGAGACCGGCCAAGGCGCGCAGGGGTCTTGCCCATCTTCAGATCCTTCCAAAAAATGTAGGGATCCGGATCGAAGGAGTCAAGGGCGCGCTTCACCGGAATCCCACGTCGCTCTGCTTGGATGAGGGGAAAGCGGTCCTTAGCCTGAAACACGAAAAAAGGAAAGTTAGCAAAAGCAGAGGGTCACCGGCAAAAACAATCCCAATTGCATAACCTCTTACTTCTTGGGTAGGAGGGTTAGTAGTGCTGAGAGGAAGGAGGCCCCATCCCCGTCAAATGGCATAGTTTGGCAAATCTGCTTAGCCTTGCGAACAACATCCTTCTTGCTAAGGGGACGGCTGTGATCTTGGTAGGATCGCCAGACCATACATCTCGCTCATCCTATGCGCACGGCGCTTCAGAGGAAGCACCCGGCGTGAAATAAAGGTGCGGATGATGTCGTCCGAGCAGATGTTGGTCTCTTTCTTCAAAGAAGCCAAGAAGCGTACCACCCGGTTGGTTTCGGCATGATCCGTCTTCGGGTTGTAGCTCCGCTTGGTTCTGCTAGGAGGCCCCGCTTGGAAGGAGGAAGATCGATAAGATCGGCGCGACCGTCGTTCTTCACATAGAAAAAGGTTCCTTGCCAGGCGCGGCAAGACTCGAGGCCGGCAAACTTAAGGAAAGAGCTCCCTTGGCGGGAGCCAACGATGCAAGATCCGCACTCCACAGGCGGCTTGGGCTTAGGGATTTCCCTGCCGTGGACGGAGTTAATCCGTAGACAAAAGAAGCGGGCAAACGTCTCACGAGTGGGACGAATGCCGATGTAGGCCTCCATGAAGGTGGCATAGCAAGAAAGGTAGAAGATGGCGTTGCCAAAGGTGGTGAGGTTGGAGTTTATAGAAATCTAAAACTCCCAAAAAAAGGCAGGAAGGCCGAAGCCACGCTCAAAGTGAGCAAGAAAAACAACATGTTCACCGGTCTTGGGATCCGGTTCGATTTCTCACCGGGAATCCGGCAAACTACTCCTTCCGGAATCTGCGGGACGGTACAACCAGTCGATCTCATATTCAGTTACGTTGGAGCCCATCCAGGCTCCGCGGGTGATTGGGGAAGGCTCTGCGCCGGATGATTGGCTAGAGCTACTAGAGGCTTGGCCAGAGCTACTCGCCTCTTGGCTACCGGAAGCTTGGCTAAAGCTACCGGATTCTAGATGGCCACCGGACTCTTGGCGGCTCGGATTCTGGTTGCCGGAATCGGTGTCCATTGGATCTGAGGCCGTGGATTCGCCGGGAGATTGTCTACGGCGCTTAACGGAAAAAGAAGAGAAGGATGCAGAGGAAGATTCCTCGTCAGACATTGGATCGGTAGGCACAAAAACAGAAATCCCACACTTGAACCCCGCGTGAAGATCTACGAGTAAGAAGAAAATCAAAGAAAAAGAGGAAATAAGAACACCATAGTCCCAAGATCTGAAAAGCAGGCAGTTGGCAAGCAAAGTTGAATTGGTACCAACCTGGGGCGGCGCAGTTGCTGAGGAAGATGTTCGCCGGTGGTGGAGCGGACCCGCGGTCGCCAACGAGCACCGCCGACGGCGAGGCGGAGAAGCTCACGAAGAAGCAGGAATGCGGCGCGCTGGAAGAAGATGCTGCTGAAGATTCCCGCGCGGTGAGGTCCGGCGGAAGCAGGGCGTGAGTTCGCCGGGCGCCGGAGCTTGAGCAAGCGACGACGGAGCGGCGAGGGCGCAGAGGCGAGAGCACCGTGCGCGAGAGTTGGGGAATGCGAAGAAGAGGAAGAAGAAGAGGCAGTTGTGCTTATAAAGGAGTTAGGACGTGGGCCAAACCCGGGCACGGTTCGCCTCGCCCGCAACGGTTCGCACCATGGGCCGCCACGTGGCGAGAGGTACACGCGAGAAAACAGGAGGCCACACGGAGGCGCACAGGATCCAAAACGGCTAGTGGGATCCGTGGGGCATTTAATGACCGCGCGGGAGTCGGCAGTGACAACCGACACGGCGTGGCAACAAAGGCGCATGTCACCGACAGCGCGGGGCCTAAAATATTCTCGACTTCGCCGAGGAAGGAGTAAATGCGAATGATGCCGGAAAGAGAGATGCCGGAAGATATCCTGCAAGGAGAGAAAAGACAAAAAGGGCAAAGATGCCGGATCCAAGTTTAGGCCGGAGAGATTAAACCGGTATCCCAAAAAGATGAAAACCTGGCATGGTCTGTAGGATAGAATCCGCCAGACTATACCAGCTTCTAATGTTGGGGGATAACCCCCGGTATGCCAAAGGCATGCCAAACCGGATGGTTTGAGCCATCGAGATACCGGTTTAGTATTCTTACCGGAAAGAAAGGTAGGAGTTTGGGCTAAGCGGCTAAGCCGGTATCCCCAAAGGGGTATGCAGAACCCGGTAAAGAAGCTACCGGAGAGAAGGGCCTGTCGGCGACTGGTCAAAGATTCTTCGGAGCAAGAAGACAAGGGCTGACGATAAAGAAGAAGATGACGAAGAAAGAAGCCGGAGGACGTCAGCCTCCCTGATTAAAGAGGACCCGTGTCATCTATGATTAAAGTAGCTTTGTAAAGTAGCTTTATAAAAGTAGTTTGTCCATCAAAGATGCCATTAGGGTTTCTTGTAAGCCACCCTCTCCCCTATATAAGGAGGGGCAGCCCTCCTTCACGGGCGCGGAACACAGAGACAGAGAGAGAAAAACCTGTAACTTGTGAGAATCAATGAACATAGTGATCTAGAGCGAGTTCTTCCTTGTGTCTTTCTTCTTCAACCTCTGGCCTTGGCCAAGTTCTTGAGGAAACCATCCGGAAGTTCATCCCACCTGATCACAAACCCTCCCCCGAATCCTCTAGCGTCCATTCGGCCCCAATCTAAGCCATCCTATGGCATCTGTCTGTTCACCACGACGACAGAAAGGACGTGAGAAAGTCAGGAGCTTGGGTGACCATGTGTTATTTCTTGGGTATAATCAGTCGCTTTGTCTTAGTGCCAAAGAATATCCAGGTCTGAAGACAAATCATGCATACTTTACTGACGATAGCATTTTGTGGACAAAGGGATTTGAGAATAATAGCCGTGATATAGGAATTCTCAACCTGTACAATAACTCGAGGGAGAAAATCGTGGCACCTCAGCTTTGGTCTGATTATCCGGCTCCCACATGGATTACACTTGATCTTAGAAAGATGAAGCTAGTTTTAAACCAATTTTGAGTTTTTCCATATTTGCTGATATGTTATCATGATGTACATCAGATGCGATTCTCAGGTTAATCCTTGAGTTATATAAATAACAGATCCTTCATATCATTAAATTTGTGTTGAATGTTTTATCTGCTGTAATGTTCATGTTGTCCATGGCTGAGTTTGGAAAATAATAAAACGAACTATTGTCATTTTCTTCTGGTGCATATCGAAAATACAAAAAAAGTAATTGCTTGCAGATGTGAACTAGGAATTTAATTCTTTGAACATTAATAAGGAGTCTAACCTGCTTCTTGTACCTTACTTCATGTATCTGTTGAACATGAAGGCTGCATATTTTCTGGCATTAGCGTGAAAGTATTCTTTTTTGTTATTCTTTTTGGCTACATATCACTACAGAAAAATAATCTTTATTGTGTATCAAAGAGACTCGGCAAAAGGCAAAAAAAAAACTCGGCAAAGCGTTGCGAGCAAAGTCTCCTTCGTCAAAGTTTCTTTGGCGAGTGTATTTTCGTGGACACTGGGTAAAGCCTTTGCCGCACTAGCGGAGCTTCGTTGGGGCCAACCCGGGCCGTGGCCCACCTAGGTTTTTGGCTAAAAGAATATTGACACCTATGCATTCGCGGTCCAGCCCATCAGGAGAGGAGCGATCATGGAGGGTGCCTTGCCACCCGCAAATCCTATTCATCACCCGCTGGTGATGGGTACAAACCATCGTCCGCGGGGTGTTCTTAGAGCGCCTTTATTTTTATTTTTAGTTTTGTTTGATGTAGCATATGTTGGATCCCAGCACATTTGTCTTGGAGAAAGACTCGCTCCCTTTTAATTACATAGAACGCTCTAGTTTTCGCTGTTATTGTTCAGCGAGTGTTCTAGTTTTTTGGTACTGCGTTTAGCTCTTGTTCTTTCACTTGAATTTTGTTCAGAGCTCGTTAGTATTCTTTATTTATGTATTATTAGCTCTCTGATCCATAATGTATTTTATCTCTGAGAGTTATTTCAAATAAGTTGATTGGTGTTGGATACGAGTAAAATATTTCATGACTATAGTGATGCAAAAGGAAGCTTGTCTAGACTGTGGCATAGACTTTGGCATGTCATGTTGGATGTTATTCTTGTCATATGCTTAGTATTTATTGTTGTAGCATGACTTGTCTCAAATGGCTGAGAGTGCATAATGTGTCATTGAAAGAATCATGTGTTGTTTCCATCATAAAAGCATAATATTGTGGTATTCTCATTTGATACTTTATTGGGTTGACTTGGCGCATGCTTATACCATGTTATGACTATAACCAGTCAACTAAAGCCTATATGATCATTTAATTTTTGACTTGTAATATCATTGATTGATAATGTTTTGTCGCTATGCATGATTATGGCAATTATTATTCTCTTAGTTGGTCGCTCCCAGTCTTTTGCTAGCCTTCGTCTGTGTTGAATATGATTTCTACTCGTGCGTCCACATGAAACAAAGTTTGCCAATTGTGTCCACCATATCTACCTAATAGCATTATTGCTATTCCAAGTAATTCATCATGTTTTTATTTATCTTCCAATTAAATTTTGGCATGAGAAAATTAGTTAATAAAGCTCTCACGAATTTGATGGCACATTTACTTTGTTGCACTTAATAAACTTGATCATTGTGCCTATCTTATGAAGTTTATATGTTTGCAAATTGCGAGTTGGGAGTTAGTAGAACCATACTTTCATGGGGAATGCTTTCGACATTGCACTTATATTTAGTTGATGTCATGATCTTTTATTTATGGATGCCTAGCGGTGCAAAATAAAATGGAAACTTATAAGTCCATGGAGTTTGTATATGAGTTAGGGAAACGCCTAGGCCTCTAATCTAAGCCATGCATCATTCACGATGGAAATTTACAGCTAAGCCATAGTGAGCATTCTATGAAGCATTTGCAATAAAAAGCTATACCCATAGTAAATAAAAGAATTGCTGAGATGATCACTGTCTGTTTGTCTTGTCATTTTGGCATGGGATTGTTCTTACAAGAGTACCTCCATATTATCGGGCAAGAGGTACCCCGTTGGCGGTTCTCAATGATAGATGTATAATTACAATGACATGAACTTATTTGGGACCTAAGTTGAGTAGCATGAGGTTTAGGTACTCGCATTCAAGGGGCATGAGATTTTCAACTTGTGATTTGCAAGCATATAGCTCATTTTTTACTCACATTAAGTTTAACCATTCAAGATGCTTATGATAGGGGCAATGAGAGCTCAAAAGCTAATAAGTACCATACTTTTTTGGAAGGTTTATAAAACTTTTTTATCTTGCTTACTCTGCAAAGAGTCTCTCTTTTACTATTACGTTGAGTCTTCATTTTCTACTTTATGCACCAATTAAGAGAGCATAGTTGTCATTCTTAGTGCAATGTGCATAGTCCCAAAATTATTATTGATTGATTCATGATTGTGCTATTGCTTGTTCTCAAATTACGTGTATCTAGTCACCCTCTGAACTTTGAAGGTGTCCTAGCATTTATGTTTTGCTATTCCATAAAAGACATGTTGAGTGACACTTTGTTATGTTTACTCTATGCTCATAAACAAACAGTTGCTTTCAATGCACTATTATTCATGATCCTTTGTTTGAGTTACTCTTCATGTTATAACATAGTTGCTAAGTTCTATTGAATTATATCTAGCATGCCTATGTTTAGAGTATTTAGATCCCAGCTCACAATGCTACATGCTAATCAAGACTGTGTTGGCTGCATGTCACCTCACAAATTATCTTTGTTATCACTTACCTACTCGAGGACAAGCAGGAGTTAAGCTTGGGGATGCTTGATATGTCTCAAACGTATCTATAATTTTTTATGCTTCATGCTTGTTTTACACCAATTCATATATGTTTTGCTTACACTTCATTGCACTTTTACATGATTTCCGGCACTAACCTATTAACAAGATGCCACAATGCAAGTTTTCTGTTTTCTGCTGCTTTTATATTTTAGAAAAGTTGTACAGGAAATATTCTCGGAATTAGACGAAACAAAAGCCGAAGTCAATATTTTACCGAAACGAAGACAGAGTCCAGAGGGGGGTCGAAGAGGCGCCACAGGGCGGCCACACCTGCCCTTGGCGCGGCCAAGCCTGGGCCCGCGCCAAGGGGGGTGTCGGCCCTCCAGGCACCCCCACCGACCTAAATCCTCTGCTTATTTATACATCTTCTCGGGAAAACCTTGTATACCCGAGCCTCCATCCACGAAAAGTTCCGTCACGGCCGCCATCGCAGAACCCATCTCGGGGGGTTCTGAAGCTCTTCCCGGCACGCTGCCGGAGGGGAAAATCATCGCCGAAGGCATCTACATTGCCATGCCCGCCTCCGAAGTGATACGTGAGTAGTTCACTCCTGGACTATGGGTCCATATCAGTAGCTAGATGGTTGTCTTCTCCACTTTGTGTTTCATGTATAGATCTTGTGAGCTGCCCTACATGATCAAGATCATCTTTATGTAATCCTATATGTTGTGTTTGCTGGGATTCGATAAATATTGCACACTATGTTGAGATTGATTATATATTCATATCATATGTTATTTTTGATCTACCATGCTCTCCGTTGCTAGTCGAAACTCTGGCCAAGTGGACACTAGAGGGGGTATTTATGCTCGATCAAAAGAAGCCTGGTGACCGGGTGTATACATGAGCACGCGTTGCCTGCTCAACACGTGTCTAACGCCATCCATAAATCCGTTAACACGGGGGCCCGCTTCTGTCCTCTTCTGCCACCCACCCGAGCGGCCTGCCTTCCCCGACCATCCACCTAAGAGCGCGACCTCCGCCCTAGCTCGTTGCCGACGATGTCATCGTTCAGCCGCGGCACGGCCGCGCCAGGAGATCTTCGTGGCAGGTTTAGCACGCACGGGCGTTATCCCCAATAGCGAAGAACCATGCTGGGGGAGCAGTTCTTCATGCGGCACGGGGGAGCCGACACCAGCACCTTGATTTGGGCCGCATGGTCACCCCTCGAGCTTCTGATCCGCCCCTGGATACCTGCGGTGTGGGGCAGAGAACGAGGGACACGGCGGCCTGTGACCCTCCGCTCCTCCTTTAGTTATCTGCGGCGCGAGGTGGGGAACAGTTGATACGGCGGCGGACTTGACCTTCCTCCTCCATGGGGTGGCCCAAATCAAGGCTCTATTCTACACGCTGCACACGATTTCTTTCCCCCGTGTCCTTTTTTATCTATTGATGATGAATGATCCCCAGAGATACTAATTAGCACTTGCTTGTTGATTTTGCGTTCATGTAATTGGATTAGATACTAATTACCCAACTGGAGAGGAAGGAAAAAATAAATCCCCGCTCCTCCACTGGATACCTGCGGTGCAGGGATGGGGAAAGAGAGATGGGGCAAGAGATGGGGGACGATTGATACGGCGGCGGCCGTACCTCATCCGGCCTCGTGCGCCCCCAACGCTATAGCTCGACCAGCGTGCGCCCCCCTCCATCCGCCCTCCTCACGGGATGCTCCCGAATTAGCCACTCTCAGCTTCGATTCCGGCCGAGATTTGGGGCGAATCGGACGCGGTGAACCGCGCCACCCGAGAGAGAAAATGTTCATCCGCTCTCTCGCCGTTGCCGCTGCGGGTACGGGAGGGGCGCGAGCTCCACCGACGGCCCCTCCGCCCGCCACTCCGACACGTACCTCCGCCCCGCTGCGATAGCTCCGTCCGCTGCCCGTCCGCCCGCTGTCCCATCGCTCCCCACTCCGTCGGCGGCCAACCCCTGCGAAAGACGCAAGGCGAGGCGAGGTGAGGCTCGATGGCACCGTCCAGCCTCCATGGGCGAGAACCTGCACCTCCATTGTCCCTCCGTCCCGGCCAGGCAGCGGAGCGAAGGCAACTACCGGCGTGCAGCCTGCAGCGGGATGGGCGGTGGTCTCTTGGAGTCTTTGCGCAGGTTGGGGAAGAAATAGACGCCTAGACGGGAGGAAAAAAAGAGGACGACATCGACTTGAAAACACAGGTTAACGCCGTTTGGTGTCCGTTTGTGAGGCCAAAATCTCAAAGAGAATCCAACGGTAATGAATGCGTGCTCACGTATACACGCGGTTACCAAATCCACTCTCTACTCGATAGTAGGTTCATGCCTCTAGTTTTTCGGGAGAGTGACAATAACTTCTAAGATTGTAGATGTGTTGTTGCTACTAGGGAGAAAACAACAATGTTTTATCCGAGGGTAATTCTATTGTTTACTTTACACACATTGCTTAATGCGATAATCTGTTGCTTGCAACTTAATACTGAAAGGGGTTCGGACGATAACCGGAAGGTGGATTATTAGTCATAGACGCAGTTAGATTACGGTCTATATATTATGTTGTAATGCCCAATCAAATCTCATAGTAATCATCTTGTCATGTATGGTCGATATTTTGTCAATTTCCCAGCTGTAATTTGTTCACCCAACATGATATTTATCTTTATGGAAAGACACCTCTAGTAAACTGTGGACCCCGGTCCTATTTCCTTTACACAGATAAATTCATCTATTGCAATCCTGCTCTGTTGCTTACTGCAAAGCTCTGTTCTCTTTAATTACTGCAAACATCTTTTTCCACTCGATACGTCTGATCCTTTGTGTTCAACAAACTAGTGAGATTGGCAACCTCACTGTAAGTTGGGGCAAAGTACTTTGATTGTGTTGTGTGCAGGTTCAACGTTGTTGCTAATGCCGGTAGTGCGCCCTGCCACTAGTCAGCTTGCAACACCTTCAGAAGTCACGCCTTTCTCCTACTAGTTGATTAAACCTTTGTTTCGTACTGAGGGGAAACTTGCTGCTGTGCTCATCACACATTCCTCTTAGGGTTTCCCAACCGCTTCCACAACCACTGCCAACAAGATTTTCTGGGGCCATCACCGGAGCACCATCACCCCTGCGCCTCCTCCACTTATATAGGGCCAGGTGAAGTTCCTTGGCCCCTCCTGCAATCCCAGAGTCGGCCACCAAAGGGGGGAGGAGGGAAACTTGCCCCCAAGTTGACCCTCCCTCCCTTTTAGGGTTTCCTCTTGGGCCAGCCGCATGGTCCATTTGGGGCTGATGCCCCAGACCCATGTAGGCATGGAAACCACCACTTGGTCCATGTGGATCCCTTAGAAGGTGTGGGCCCCACTTGTGGCCTCTCCAGAACCTTCTAGAACTTCTCTGATACGATACCAGAAAATCCCGAACTTTTCCGGAACCCAAAAAATGGTTTCACATATATGAATCTTATTCTCCGGACCATCCGAAGCTCCTGGTAATGTCTCGGATCAAATTCGAGACTCCAAACAAACCTTCGGTATCACCATCATGAATATCCCATTACTACCCTAACGATGTTGCGTGTTAAGTGTACGACCCTACGGGTTCAAGAATCTGCTAACATGATCGAGACACCTCTCTGCTCAATTATCAATAGCGGGACTTGGATGTCCATAATGATTCCCACACATTCAGCGAAGAACTTTATCGGCTGAACCACGATATCAAGGATTCAAACAATCCCATATCTCATTCCCTTTGTCTCGTGATATTTTAGTTGCCCGAGATTCGATCATCAGTATCACCATACCTAGTTCAATCTCGTTACTAGCAAGTACTCTTTACTCCTACCATAAAACATCATTCGGTTGTGGTTAACTCATTAGTCACATGCTTGCAAAGTTGCAAGAGATATAGAATGTGCATTACCTGAGCGGGCCCTAAGTATATATGTCCGCTACACTAATGGATAAATTCCACTCTTGACACATACCACCCAAAAAGTACTTTAGGAGATAGCCAAAGACACATTTATGATCACGCAGTTAGGAAGTGCCATTCGATGTCCTCAGAGAATTCTTCCGGTATAGGGGAGTAGCATAATCTCATGGTCTAAGGATTGGTATATTTGACACTGGAAAACTATAGCAATTAAACATTGACACGATCGTATTGCTTTGCTTAGTTATGTATTGTCCATCATGTCATTCTCCTATTGACATGACACAATTGTTAATTGGAAACATGTCTATGGTTAGGGAACCTTAACCATCATTAACGAATGGACTAGTCTAGTACAGACTTACTAGGGACACGATGTTGTCTACAAACCACACAAGTATTAATATTTCCGCTTAGTACAATTCTAGCATGGAGTATAAAAATTTATCATGAACATGGAAATATGGTAACAGATACATTATTATTGCCTTTAGGGCATATTTCCAATAGTTAGAGTATACAACTAGGGTTTCACAAAAAAGAGGACAAAAACATGGTAGATTTCTTTTGGACTCGAACATGAATACACAAATCTTTTTATATTCAAAGCAAGGATCATGATATAATTTAAACCTTTTGCAGTTTATGTATCAACTAGAGTCATCTTTTAACTTAAAAGCATATATTGTACTCCGTAACATAAGTTGTCTTACCACCACAATGAAATACTAAGTTCCCCTCACAAACGTTTTACTATTCACAAACATAAAAAATAAGGGTGGCACTAGGCGTTGGTCGGCCGATGGGCCTCCAATAATTGGTTAGGGTACGTGTTGTATCGCGATTCGACGACCAGAAAAAGTTATAGTGTAGTTTTGCATTTTGACCCTTCATTTTTTGAAAAATCAACTCGCAGTCCTAACCTTTTTGGTCATGTCAATTTTTGCCCGACCTACCGTGGTGATATATCCATAAGGTAGAAATTATTGCAACAAAAATCCTCAACTTGTGTACAAATAGCATATGCTATTACAACAAAAACACAAGTTGTTTATAAATGTAGTGATAACAAAATAAGTGGTTAAACAACATTTTTCGCGGCAAGTTGATTTGCAATAAAAAATCTCCAACAAGTCACAAACTATTACAACAAAAAACCATGACTTGGCAATAATGAAAAAGTGGTTAAGCAAACAATTAATTTGCTACAAATTGATGTGTAAAAAAATCACTAACTATTCAACAAAAATTGCAAGCCATTGCAATAGAAAAATCATATGCTTGCAAAATTTTAAAAATCATGTGGATATCTTTATAAAATAAACCTAGGAAACACGCAAGTTGTAGCAAACCTTGCAACATATGTCTTATCATTTCCATACAAAACACACACAAGTTTGTTACATTTTAAAATAACATATGCAACATCGATAATTTGGAGGAAACACAAACTTGCAAAAAAAACGCCCAGGTAAACATTACAATGTACCGTGTGTGCTTTCTCTACAAAATTCATATACACTTGTTACAAAATTATTGAGCATATGTAACATCAAAAATCAAGAAAAACACAAACAAGGAGTGTTATTGGTTGAATTTTCAATGACGACACATTCATCGGTAACAACACTTGGTTTCTAACGCGGTGTTTAAAATCCCACCTTCTCTTGGAGATGAATCGAGCTTATGCGGGACTTTTTCTTGAAGATTAACAAATAGCATCCAGTATGTTCTTTTTATATGTAATCGATGTGTATTGTTTATTTTACAGGGTTTCTTAAATATGAGATGTGTTTTCTTGAAAATATATTGTTTCTTTTTAGGGGGTTTCTTAATTAGTTCTCCTCTTGGTCCAAATTAATTGACACAACTTTGGTCAGATTTATTCTAAATGCACATCTATCTAGAAGAGAGTTTTACTATGTAGGTTCGCTCATTTAGAAAACTGAGACAACTAATTTAGAACAGAGGAAGTATCATAAGATGTGTTTTCTCAAATATGTATTGTTTATTTTTAGGGGGGTTCTTAGTTAGTAACCTAAGATGTGTTTCTTAAAAATAATAAATATGACCGGGAGATAATGAACAAGGGTGTATGCAATGCATATTTGATTGTTGCTTTTTTAAGAGGAAATAGTTAATACCTTTATTAAACAGAAGACAAGTCCAGGTCTAAAACATCCTTAATACAATCTCGAAAAACAATAAACTAACTTTTACTAAGCTCTAAGGCGCAACCCTAGTTAGCTAACTTATGGGCAACAGAATCGACTGAACGCCTTGCCCATTGGACTACGTGGCCATCGATGTCGCGGATAGCCTGCTTTAGTCTTTCAATCAAAAGCCTGTGAGCAGATTTGTCCAACTCGTTGATGTTCAACTTCGCAACCACCGACGCACTATCCAGCTGCAGAATCACATGTTCCAGTTTCAGTCGCTTGATCGGCTCCAGTCCTTGTTCACAAGCTCGCAGCTCAGCTTCCTCGGGGAAGGGAAAAATGGATTTAGTCAGTAGGATGAGCGAGAAATAGGATGTGAAGTTTACTATGATAATTGGGCGGAACTCTTACTATCTGTAATGGCCAAGCAATTAAACATATATGTTTGGATTTTATATTGAGTAGACGTGATTTAGGAACATGTCACTATAAAAATATTGTGGATACCTACACAAAAAAATTTAAAAAGTTTAACTTATGAAAATATCACAATCTATCGCATACCTATATAGATCTGAGATATATCTTTGTGGGGTGTGCATGTAATTTGCCAAAGGGAGCATGCAACCACCACATTTTCAGAATGATGCATTGGTGTGTTCGGAAGTAAGCGGTTGCGGATAACCTAAAATAAACTTATTGAGTCCTCTGTGATATCTGCCACTACGTATGTGGCTTTGAATATGACCCATCTGTGATGCATTAGCTGACGAATCTTTTTCAGAACTGACTGCAATATGGTAACAAAGGAAATTTTTGTCGGTCATCTATGGTATCTTATATTGAATGAGGATTTTGTAGCTGTAGTGAATATCAATTGGTAGCACACCAATGAGGCAACTCGTGGGCACTCATTTCATGGTTTGAAATGAATGTTTTACCAACCTTCACTTATGTGAATAACGCAGAGTTCTCTATATATATTACCCTATCATTTCTTTGGCTAAATAGATAACAAGTTTTGTTGTCCAACCTCGAGACGATGAGAGAGGATCAAAAGAGATACAAAAAACCTGTGGGAATGGAAGACGTTGGGGAAAATGGAAGATCTAGAAACTCAGGAACGTTAAGAGCCGATTCCCTTCATAGGTGTTGGTAAACATTGATTTTTCCTTATTTTCGCTAGCACTAGCTCATTTTTGCTACGCGAAAGGGTCGATACATGACCCCTAGTGGATACAAGGGCCAGGAGTTTACACTAGAGCTCAAATCCTCTGTTTTTTCGATCTCATCATTTTGGGCAGTTACATGAGCTTCAAAGAAATTTATGTTTAAAAAATTGTAAAGATAATGTTTGTAAATATATTAGTGCACAAAATTTCAAAATGTTGAAGCTAGCCTCCTTATCTTACGAGACAAAACTACAACTTTCACAAAACCGGAGAAAACAAAGATTTACTCCATGGCTGCAGTGTGAGGTATGTCAATTTGTTCTCGCACCTCCACAAACCGATCCAGACATCGCGGGCGACCGCCTCTCCCCGTTGTTCTTTGATGTGCACAGCAGCTACAAAGGCTAGCAGTCACCCCTGCGACCTTCAAGAGCGAGAGCTAGCTAGGCTCTCCAGGTGGTTGTTGCTGCAACCTGAACGTCACAGTTTATCTGCAGCTAGCGACGACATCACATCGACGACCCAAGTCCGCGGACAAGAGCTAGAGAGGCAAGAGAGAGAGGATTTTCAGAGCAGGTGCTTGATACGCACCCATCTGAACCGTCTATACTGCATCAAGATCCGTGCTAACTCTTTTTTTCCTCTCTCAAACAACTTCTCAATTTTGTATCTCTCATACCACTCAACCTTTGGACTTTAAATTTGCAGATCACTTAAACATAATAACTAGAATATGGGAAAAATATTTTGGATTTTTTATGTCATTGCGTACATATATATTTTAAGAATTTATTTTGAATTTTAAATAATTTGAAATTGCACAAAAAATCCAAACTATTTTTGTCCCATTCTATTTGTTATTTTTGAGTGACTTGCAAAAAATCAAATCAAAATATTACATAATTTGAGAGAGATAAAAAAGAAAAAAATGTGGGGGTGTTGAGAGCGCACGTGCTCTCTCACACTTTTCCCCAAGAGCTAAAGGAGCGGACAAGTTTGTTGTGCATCTGGCGGTGCAAGTGACATGCAGGCGGGCGAACAGCCGAATTCCGGAGCGAGCTGGCGCTTAGAAGTGAGGATCAGATCGATCGTGACCTGAACTTCACCTTCCCATGCACCACGCACGGTCAGGGATGGACGCAGTTCAAATCCCAGCCACTGTGAGAAAACTTGTGTGTGGGACATGAATGCCGCCACGAGACGAGGTTGCGCTGTTGCAGCCAGATGGCACCGTTTCCTATCATCAAGACCATGGCCAACCCGTAATATTGAAGCAAGGAAACTGATTGACTCTAACATACTTGCTGGGGAACACACGAACAGTACATATTGGCCAGCGCCCGGCGGATGGAAGCAAACTTTGTAGTCCGTGGTTCGCGCTAGCCTGCATTAATTTCAGTTGCTATGTAAGAAAAAAATTGAGTCGGCTAACACAAAATTTTACTACTCCCTCCAGTTCAAAATAATTGCCCAAAAAAAATATCTACAAATATAAATACATCTATTTTTGAGCAATTGTTGAACCACGGAGTACGATCATAGAGCCATTAATAGCAATATTTTTTCTAGAAGATTTGTACTCGTGGATTTTGGGCAACATTTTTCTAAATGCAACATTGTTTTGCAAGATGTCAACTCCTGGATTTCATGCAACATATTTTTAGAATGCAATATTCCTTTGCAACAACTTTTTCATGAATCCATAAAACGTGTGATCAAACTTTGCAGCATTTTGAACATGCCCTAGGAGCAAAAAAAAAACATATAGAATAAATCAACATATGTTTGTAGAAAAATGTAAAAAATGGTGTCAACAATTACAATAAAAAAAATTCAATGCATCCAACATATGTGCCCAAGGAAAAAATCATTATAAAAGCACGTTTGCAATCTTGGAGAAACTATTTGTAGAATAAACATAGAATATATTGCATCCTTTTACACGTGGCTACATAACAAAAAAAAAGAGTTTGTGGCATTTTGAACGCATGTATGCGGCATCATAAAAAATTGGGAAAATATAAACTTGTAGCAAACGCTCAGAATCCTTATAACATCTTGTGTGGGCTCGTTTGCTGCAAAAAAATATCCGAAAATCAAACCTTGTGTTGGAGCAGCGACCTCGTGGAATTGAGCTCACTGACGACAAATTCGACTCTCCGGAGCCTCCTTGAAGCCGGATCCAGCGAGCCCTATCATGTTCCCATGATGCACCGCCCTCCCCAACCTCGGAATCATGGAAGACCTCGAATTCTATATTTTGTTGTGCAGTCTGCATCAGCTGGAGGCAAGGCAGCGGCAGAGGCGGCGCGGGCGCTAGCTTGGGAACAGTTAATGCCCAATCTCGGAATCGCTTCATATACTCTACTTTGTCCTAGCCCACACATGTAAACCGTTAGCGCGAAGAGTCCCGGCCGCTAGCTATTCCAGTCCCTTTTACCTTTCCGTGCTTTGTCCATAAAGAAAAGCCTATTTCTTTCTCTTTTGGAGGTGGTTAATCTCAAGAATTTCTTCTCGCGAAAGAAAAAAAACGCAGACAAGAGGAGGATCCGTGGATTATTTGTCTTCCCGTACATCACCAGAGATCCAGGCAAGGACCTATCCATTATCTGGTCGAGAGTTGAGACCACCAGCGATGGCTGCAGCGGCGGTGGCCCTCAGCTATGTTGGTCGCGCGGCGCTCCAGCCTAGACGAACGCTCACTCGGGCCGAGCAGACAAGGCTTCTCGGCAGCAAGGTGCGTGCACAATTACCTTTTTCTTTTGGCCCTATTCTGCACTGGATCGCCCAAACCGCTTTTTGCAATATAAATTCCAAATTAATAAAAGCATGTATCCATGTATTATAAAGAAAAATGTTGAGAATGCAACAACTCCTTGAACCTTTACAACTTCTGTATGGCCAGCATTTAAGATCACCATCTCAAGCACCTTTAATTTATCCATCTTGTTCTTAATATTGCCGTGTTAATTTCACCGAGATGATGTGCTATTGTACAGACTAAAATTACTTTTTTTGATACAGGGAAGCTCCAGCCTTTGCATCTCGATGCATACAACTCTTTATTGCATTATTATCATAAGACTAAAGGTACTCCATAAATAATGGCAGAAAATGAGCATATGAATCCTTCATTGGGTTCCGATCCAATCATGTTCCATGAAGAACGTCGTGTCAGCAGATGTTAAATCTAGGCTCATCTAGCATATTATAAGGAGTAAAACTTGAGTAGCATCAAGATGGAATTGTCAGCACTGTGAAAGACGCATGATGTACATTAATTTGTATTTTCCTTTTATTTTTGCTTGCTGTACCCTGCCCCTAATGTTTCAAACTTGAACTGTGTTGGTGTATATTTGACCCAAAGTTTGTAGTGCCAGGCACATTGTGTCAATTGCAATTGTTAAGTGCTGGCCTGCAATTTCAGAGCTGTTTTTACCTGCGTAAGTGCCTAAGTGAGAGTAAAGTCAGCAAACCAACAAAGTAAAATACACACATTATAGGTTATGAAAGTGCAAAGTTGATTTCAAATATATCCATGAAAATCAAAGCAAAAAAATTCCACGTGGTATAAAATGCCATCCCTCCCACTGCAACCTTCCCAGATCCGCAAGAGACCCACACAAACCCTGCGTAAATGTCCTTTTATATACAATCAAGGATACAAGTATACAATGATCATATGAACACCTAAAACTACAAAGTACAAACAAATTTTTGATGTAACCTTTGCACACAAAAACAAGCGCAAGGTTCTCAAAGTAAAAGCTTCAGTAGCAGTCACAAAATTGCTTTTACCTTGGGTTCAGAATTTCCATTAATTTTCCTTGCGTATTTTACAACCAAGGTCCCCACCCTGGAAACATTTGGCACAGCCGGTCAAGGTCTACCGCATCCTGTATGAGCTGTCTGACCTGTCCCTCTACACTTCTCATTTCGCCATCCTCGTAACCATCCAACTTCTGTTTGACACGGAGTATAGCACGAGCAGCATCTTTGTTCCCCTCGTATGCCTCTTGGGAGTCATCCAGGCACGAGTCGGTGTAATCAGTTTCCTGAAAATCAAATATTACTTCAATGGTTTGCGCCATGACTTGGGAATTCTGAATCTTTCAAAGGGAAACTAAGAGAAAAACAAAGATCAGACATATGGATGATATAGTGGCTTTAGCACTGATATATGCAACAGTACCAGTGCTGCAAGCAGCAGTTGAACATAGAATATTTATTCCACACATCTTTGATAATGAAAAGGCCTTCTAGAAACACTCATGTAACCCAAAGAATAGGTACGTCATATAAGTTTACGAGTCAAAAGTAAACTTTTGGTTACCTTTTGACGCTGTAAAGCTTTCAGTGGCGAAAGGGCCCATTTATAAAGTGGATCGTGGATGAAGACCTGGCATATTACATCAATTATCAGGATAAACTGTAATGTCAACCTACCTGATGAATTTATGAAGAAAAACCTTTTGGCAACAGACATACTTCAATAATAGTGAGCAATGCCTCTTTATTTTCCCTCATAACAGAAAGAGTTTTCTCACAGCATCTTCTAAATACGCCTTCAACACCAGTAACACCCATGCCGTCTATGATGTCCCTTGTCAGCCGAAACGGAACCTTTAAGTACAAATAGAAACTTAGTTTAGATAGGCATTTATAGTTGGTTTTACGAATATAGTAGGCCTCGTGAAGGAAAATAGTAGCGAAAAATGCTCACTAAGAGAATACAAGGATGGTTAGAATACATACCCGTTCAGGTGTTTTAAGCATGAGACCTTGTTCAAATGCAACACCAAGATCAATGTGCACAACCTCGGCTGTGTCTTGATCAAGGAGAACATTCATGGAATGACGATCTCCAAGGCCAACAATATATCCTACCTGAACCCACAAAGTTAATAACATAGCTTTCCCCAGTAGTGGATATAGACCAAGACAAATGACTTCAGTAATATGTCATTATTACCATTGAGCTTGCTGCCACACTTCTTGTGTATGCAAGTCTGCTTTGGAACCAGTCTGCAGGCTGCAAGAATCTCTCAAGAAAGAAGTGGTGCATCACAGGCCTGGTCATTGCAGGACAAGGACAAACGTGAGCAAAACAAGCAACTTTACACCTTCTGCATGTTCCAATCTGTCTACATATTGGTCTATTATTAACAGAAAATAAGCGAGAACAAAAAACCTTGAGTTGTTGCAGATTCTGAGAAACGCCTTCCTTTTGTCTTTCTCCTACAAAACATAAATGCTTTAGAAAGGACGGCAATCACCATATATTAGAGTATAGAAAAGTGAAAGCTCCTTATGTGAACATACAGTTGCCAGGTGCTCTCTGCATTGAAAAAATGTCCAGTCTCCAGTTCCATATCGTCCATGCGCTCCACCAGTTCTAGTGCTGTCCAAACCAATGAAGACACATTTCATTAATATAAAGCATTCTCAATTTGGAACTTATTATATATATAATTACCAGAATCATGTATGGAATTACCTCCCTAAGAGATAGTCACCAAGTGGAACAGTCCCATTTACCCATTCAACAACACCAGCACTTGGGGTGAAAGGAACAACCTAAATTTGAGAAAGTTGTTAGATTAGCAATAAGTTGCAAAAATTGGCATGGAGAAAAAGAAGAACTGAAATGCAAATTTATGGCATTCACTGCTACCTTATATGTGCGTATTCTCAATCTCCTTTCAGAAGTATCTCTGTGATTTTGCAAGAACATGTTTACCAAACTGAAAAATTGCTCCATTACCTGAAAGTTACACAAGACAGCGTTTCTCAGGCTCCCGGTAGCATTGAGGTGTAATTATGATATTCTCGTATGGTTGAACACTTTTGGATATAGGGGTGTTAGGCTATCTACTTTTTCTGTAATCACATTGCAAATGCATGTTTGATTGTATCCTAAAACATATGAAAGCAATGTGAGAGGATAATCATTGGATAAAAGGTTTTATCTGATTTTCAGTTTATTTACCCAAGACAATAGACTTTAAATCTTTACAAATATGAACAAGACAACAACCACAAGCCAAGTCTCGTTTGTCCCATCTTGCAGAAAATAGATTGTTGTATAATAGCAATGTACAGTTGATATTTTCCCCAATTCAACTCTGCTGGGGTCATCAGACAGTAATATTTCTACTGAACATTACCAGACATCACATTACATAACAGGGATAACCAACTGTAGCCAATGATTTAATGTTGTTAGATTTGTATTGTACAGCTGTTTAGACCTTTCTTTAATAGAGCTTCATGGGAATACACAATTTAAGTTTCTAGCATGGTATCGAAGACCCCTTTTATGGTCGTAAGACATCTTCCTGCTACTGAAGTCAACATAATCAATGACCCTAGTGGTACACAAACTAGACGGACCTCAGTATATAATGATATGTAATGTTGATGTACACCATGATGAATGACAAATAGACAATTCACAGGCAGCAATAGCTTTCTCAGGAGTCAAGTACTCATCTAGTCTCAAACCTATACCAAAAAAGTTCTTGAACTTCTCATTAAAATGAAAAAGAACATACAGCATCTTGTCGCAGGTCATCATTTCCAGATTTTGCAAGTTGGCGGTATTTAT
Source organism: Lolium multiflorum (assembly GCA_030979885.1). Classification (NCBI taxonomy): domain Eukaryota; kingdom Viridiplantae; phylum Streptophyta; class Magnoliopsida; order Poales; family Poaceae; genus Lolium; species Lolium multiflorum. The sequence goes on along the minus strand of CM061749.1, from coordinate 47,637,583 downwards.
TACCGTCCGAGCCAATACATACAATAACTTTGGGAGCATTTATTCCGTTCATCACACTGTCATAGAGGAAGACTTCCAACAGTCAATAAAAATAAAAGAAATAGTAAATGCTCAGTAACAAAGATGTAATAAACTAAAACCCAACTTACGTAATCGAATCCACTAGCCCACTGAAATGTGGAAAGGTGCCTTCTTCATACCGGCAATTAGGGTCAACTGGAATAGTAGCAGTCACAACGGGAACCTGATGACGCCAAACAAAGAAACCAAAAAACTGAGCAGTGAAATTTCCATAAATCATTTAAAACACTCATGGTTGGCTATCTACTTTTTATGTAGTCACATTGCAAATGCATGAAAGAATGCCCGCCAACCAAGGTTATGAATCAAGAAAAATCAGAAGGTCTATCAAGCACTACCACCAAGCAAAAAGCTGCTTAGTACCTAATCCTTTGGTTATTTTTTAGCTGGAAACAGCGAAAGGAATTTGTAAAAGTAAATTTCATAAGTACCTTTTCAAGTTCAAGCTGGCAAATGCTGCGGAACTCCCTGGGTAGTGAGATTTTTTTGTTGGTGTCCTGATAATCAGATGGATAAAAAGAATATGTTAACATGTAAAATGTATGTATACAAATCTTACAAGTCGCTATATGTATAGGCAACTAACCTCCTTCTTAGTCTCTAGTTCAGCTAACTTAATGTAGATCTCAACCATCTGTTTCATCTATAAGATGTGGGGATAAACATCACAAAGGTTATATTCCATGACCTCCTTCAGGGGTAAGAACATCACAATAAGAGTATGATTGTAAGAATGCCAAACCTGACGAATTAAAGCTCCATGAATAGAAGATAGCTCCTTTAATAAATTCTCAGCAGCAAGCTTCTTATCCATATCTACAACAAAAGAGCTTCTGCTCCTTTGCTTGTCTTTGACACGGTCACCATTTGCTAGAGCAAAAAGCTGGGGCCAAAGAATATCACAAACTTTAAAAAGCAACATACTGTTCCACTGGCCTGAAAGAATCTGAGATTAACTAAAATGTGCCGGAGTCGCTCCATACATCGACTAGACCTAGTGGTGAAAGTAGTGCTGGGATTCTCCAAAAAAATGTCAAGTTGGATCCAAGTGAGTGTACTGGGCTGTATGTTTTGGTACTTTCATGACAGTTTGGACATACTTAAGAGACCGTCTCCTAGTCATATGAAACCAATTGAACCATGCCTTATGGATTGACCTTGTTCTCCTTAGAGCATCTCCACCGGTGGCCCCGATAGCGGTGATAGTGGCCCCGGTAGCATTTTGGGGGCCGGCATCGAAAATGGGCTCGCACCGGCACGCCCCAAATAGCGCCGACGCTTTTTCGAGCCCAATAGAAGCGCCAGCAACCCCGTGCCGGCCCCTTCACGAAGGGAGCGAATCGGGCGCGCCGGCGCCTCGTGAGACGACGGTTTTCGCGGGTGGGGGCGCCTTGCCAGCGAGAGGACGCGGTGGTTCGCATCGAAAACGACGCGGGAAGGTTGGTCGTCGGCGTTAATGGCCTCCCGTGCGGAAACCCAAGCGGCGACGAGGGCGGCGACTGGCCACGCGGCGTCCACCCACCTTCCCTACGCACCTTCAATGCGCGTCCGCCGCCTCCCTTAAAACCCCACCGGCGCGCACTTCTCTTCTTCCTTGTCTTCCAACCCTAGCCGCCATTGTCGCAGACGCCGCGCAAACAACCACCTCTCCCACGCACCCACCAACGATGGTGCACAACGACAAGGCCGGCGGCAGCGGCGTGCTCCGCTCGTTGCAGCTTAGCAACGACGAGGCCTGCTTCACCGTGCCACCGTCGCCACCGACAGGACCACAGACGCGAGCCCTCGCCAGGGAACAGCGGAACCTGCTGACGCCGGTGGAGAGGAACCTGCCGGCCAACACGCTCGACAGCCCGGCGTGGCCGCGGCGATTCGAAGATGAAAGCGCCGTCGAGCTCGTATGGCTTCCGCCAACGCGCCCGCGGCGACTCTGCAGAGGGCGCCGGAAAGGACTACGACATCCGGGAGCTCGCGCACCGGATCGTCAGCAGCCGGTGACCGCACGCGCTCGGCCGCGCCCGCGCCTCCCTCCGAGGGCGAGGCGCGCGTCCTCTGCTCCGGCCCGTCGGACGACGGGGTCGGGCCACCGCCGCCGCCTCAAGGAGGAGGACGCCGTGGCCTCGCCACCACTTCCGCCGGCGAAGAAGCAATGGTGGGAGATTGGAGGCGGAGGCAGCCCTCCATGGCGGCGACGACCCGGAGGAGTTCCCCGGCCAGAACTTCATCGTCAGCCGCTCCGTCGACAAGGACTACCGGCAGATCACGATGGACCCGCGTCAGGCAGCGGTGTGGTCTGCCAGGGACCACGGCTCCAACTTCGTCGACCTCGCCGGACCTTCCGAGCTGCCGGCGCCAAAGGAGAAGAACGACGACGATGACGACGACTCGGGCCATCCAGCGACGACGGCGACGGCAACAACCTCGACTTCACCGCTAGATTTTTGTTTTGTGTTTAGTTTAAAATCGAGTTACCTTTGTATGAATTTCGTATGAATATCGTTTTCAAAATGTCTTAATAAGTTTGAATTTCTATCGGGGCTGTCGTATGGGGGGCGCTGGTGTGGGAGCAGCATCCCCAAATAGAGGATGCTCTGCCGGCGCCTATTTGGGGGCCGCCAGTGGAGATGCTCTTAGTACTTGTATATGAGCACTACAGTTCCATAAATACTAACGAACATCAAGTAATAGGTTTGCTTGAGAGTTTGGTGACCCAAAAATGTTTGGAAATGTTCGAAGACCCCATTTGGGAGATCATGTTTGGTATTCGTATTAGTTGATACAGTACTGACCATGTTATACATATGTTTACATGCATTCAGCATTCAGCTGACAAGATATTAGTTCACCAATCAATATATCATCGGTTCAAAGTTACAACAATAAGAGTGATGTAGAAACATGAAAATAGAATTCGATCATAATTCGTCCAATACATAAAAAATTGCAACTTTAATACCTGAAATATTGTATGATATGGATGATCACTGGCCATTTTCTTCAAGAGAGAAGCCAATGCATTCTGCAAGGGAAAACAATGCTCTTACTTGACAGATTCATATTCATGTTTACCCATCATACAGAAGTTCTCAATGATGTGCATACCTGGAAGTTTGTTGACCCCTGAGCATCTTTTGAGCTCCCAAGTCTAGAAGCAATCTGATAGACCAATGGTATGAACTTGTAGGTTTGGACCTATCCAGCCAAAAAGAAAATTATTTTATCATGAAACGGACAAATAGTACCAAAGGGAATCATGAAATGGAACTAAAAGATGACCTCTTTGGTTGTTTTAATCATTGATTTCACAACTTGTTCCCTTGAAAAAAGACTAAACCACAGTGATACCAACCGGAAAACCTGAATATAAGATGTTGACCACTGACATAAGCAAACAGTATCCTTAAGAACAGAACACAGAATTGAAGATAAACCATTTACAACACAAGATATATTGTCACCTAAACAACAAGTGCATTCACAGTAAGATACAATTGTGGTTACACAGGCAGCGATTAGCAAATGGAGGCTTCACCTTAAGGAAAACAGTTTATAGTGGCAACCATATTATGACTGCAACGACAAGAATATTCCTAACAATGGCATATATATAACCGACAAAAAGAAATAGCAACATGATATTATGAGTTAGTACTCTATACTGATATAACCAGAAATGGCTGGCATTCTTTCATGGCCAGACGGAGTACATTTCAGCCATTAGACAAAGATGACAACTGCAAATCAAAAAAACTGGGATCTTCAAACGGATATTGCATACCACTTGTAGGTCATATTTGCCACCAACAACTAGGGAACGTTGGTACCCCTGAAGTGCCAGACTCAAGAACCTGTCTCGGTCATCCTGGTAAAAAAGGTAAGTTTGCATATGCTCATTCAAACAGAGAGAAGTAATATTGTATGGAATGCATTGCATAAGAATCAACAGGCCCAAACTAACTGTAAGGTAAAAATATATATGATGTGGGCTCCTATTTAACACTAATGAATAAGGGAGTGTATTTGGTGTCCATTAATGAAAATCACATGACACGCTGGTTCTCTCAAGAAATTTCATGCATGTAGACAGGGCGAAGAGACAAACAGATAACATAGGAGCCAGTTCCAGTTTATGGGGTCATTTCCACTAATTTATGAGCTTAGCTCTGGTAAACAATGTACTTTCTTTAATATTTGCAAAAAAAATTGGGTTCTCTTGGATAAATAATATATGCACACCTGAATCTTTTGTGCTTCTTCAGTGTCAAGTGTAAGTTGCTTCTGCAACTCTTGGATTTTCGCAGTGTAATCAGTCTTCTCACCCTGAAAATTTGAAGACTTGGTATGAGTTGGCAAGATTAGAAGACAATGCATACCCAATAACCCTCAAAAGTTTGTAGTTATCTACATGCCTTGGATGAACTTTTGAGTCTTTTCATCAGTGTCTCCAACTCCCTAGTCTGCATTAAATAGCAATTGGATTAAGATAAACACAGCTCAAAGTCAGACATCCATGGCACTGTCAACTTTGTTACCTTGTATTTCCTTAATCGCAGAGCTGCTTGCCATTCATTGGATGAAAGTCTTTCCTCATAGCTTTTAAACAAGTTATCTGTGTAATGTGCTAAATGGAAATATGTACGACACTGCCTGGACATGTACTTTTTGTCTGAGTTCTTGTGAAATTCAGTAAGATCTACAGAGTGTCTTAAGTAGTCTTCAATGATAGTTCTTGAGCTACAAAATATAATTATTAAGAATGTCCATGTTAATAAATATAGAAAGTAGAAAGAGTTATCAATTTGCAATAGAAATAAGATGTGAAGCATCGGATATAAAAGATTACTTGCTTGATCTTGTTTCAGCTAACCACTTGCCAACCAATCGGTAGACATCTGATATGTCTTTCTTATCAGTGTGGTTCTGCAGTATGTATTTACCAAGACCAATAGCCATATCATGCTGCCCCTGAGCTCTCAGCAGTTTAGCCTCTTCAAGCTGGAGAGTGAATGTAGGATTATTAGACTATGATCTTCAATTGAGCACATAAAAACTAACATGCACGGGGGAGCCGTGCTCATTCGCAGAAGCTGAGCGCGACAAGGCATGGAAGGCAGCCATGCGTGAGGAAATTGAAGCAGTGGAGAGAAACAACACATGGGAACTCGTCGATCTGCCACAAGGGCATCGATCAATAGGCCTCAAATGGGTCTATAAGTTGAAGAAAAACGAAGCCGCCAAAGTGATCAAATACAAAGCACGGTTGGTCGCTCGCGGCTTCATCCAACAAGATGGCGTAGATTTTGATGAAGTTCATGCCCAGGGTGCTTGCATGGAGTCAATCTGGTTGTTGCTTGCTCTTGCTGCCTAGGAGGGGTGGTCTGTCCACCACATGGACATAAAATCAGCCTTTCTCATTGGAGAACTGAAGGAGGTCTATGTGAAGCAGCCACACGCTTTCGTCGTCACTGGGGAAGAAATAAAGGTTCTACGGCTGCGCAAGGCCCTCTATGGCCTATAGGCGAGCATTGAACGTGAAGCTCGACTACACACTCATTTCAACTTTCAAGCAGAGCAAGCACGAGCACGCAATCTACCGGCGCATCACCGGCAATGCAATCTTGCTCATTGGAGTATATGTGGATGATCTAATCATCACATGTTTGTCTAAGGGAGCAATTGAGAGCTTCAAGGACGAGATGAATACAAAATTCCAAATGAGTGACCTTGGATTGTTATCGTTCTATATCTTGGAATTCAAGTCCAGCAGCTTGACGATGGCATCAGCCTATGTCAAGCATACATCCTTCAGCTGGGAGGAATGGACGGATGCAATCCAGCACAGACCCCAATGGAGGAGCGGCTCAAGCTGAGCCATGAAAGTACAACAAAAGAGGTGTGTTAGAGCTATGCATCTACTAGCTCTCCCCCAGGCTCTCTCTCATATAATATGAGCTTCACACTCACAGCTCTCTGTTTTGAGGTGCTTCACACACACATGTACACACAGGGGTTCTACTAGTAGAAAGCTTTATTAGATATCTCAGTGGTACAAGCTTGCTTACATGGGAGGGGTGGTATCCCTATTTATACTTGTACATGGCCCTTTAGATTGTTGTCATGTGGCACAATCCAAACCCTACTCCAGACTTCTAGAATACTCTACAAGCTCTAGATTTCTCTCTACATACCCTGGATACTTCACGACTTAGCCAGCTCCTTCTACTAGCGAACTATATTGACAAGATTACTCCTAACAATCTCCTCCGTAATCTTGTCATATCAACTATATCCCCTACTCCAAATCACACGGATCATGCACTTCATCTTGTGACGGCTTCGCACCGCTTCGCGTCAAGCAACGATGGCGCACCCAGCTTGTCAGCCTCATACAGACTCCATATAAGATGGCATCACACCACCGATTCGGTTTCACACCGACCTTCCATGTGCTAGTGGCATCACACCATAGTCTCGGCCTCACACCGACTCTTTCACTTGACAATGGCATCATCGCCGTCATTGGCTTCACACCAACCATTCTAGTGACAACGGCATCACACCGTAGTAGTCGGCCTCACACCGACGCCCTCTAACACGATGGCATCACACCACCACCTGTGCACACTCCGATTTCATCTTGTCGTGCATGACACCCTCATAGTGCTGGTCCCCACGACATCTTGCTGCAGCATCACACTACAACATTTGTTGGCTTCACACCAACTCTCCATGATGACAATGGCATCACACCATCGTCGTCGGCATCATACCGATCCTCCTGAAGATGATAGCATCACACCACCATTTTGTCGCCGACAGCGCCTTCACCATGCTGTCTTGCCGCAGCTTCACGGCGCAGCATTTTGTTGGCTTCACACCAACTCTCCATAATGATGATGGCATCGCACCACCGCTATCGGCACCTAGCGGCATCGTACTGCCAGCGGCGCCGCCTCTCGATAGCATTGCACCGTCATATCCTCGCGGCAGTATCACACTACCATCTCTTTCTAGTGGCATCTCACCTCCAGGTGCTAGCGGAGTGACGCCGGGGAGCTCCACCTTGTGCCGTCGTACTACACCTTGCATGGAGTCCGCAACCACCGCCTCAGATCTTGAGGCTCTGATACCAATTGTTAGAGCTATGCATCTACTAGCTCGACCCCGGACTCTCTCTCTCTCTCAAGATATGAGCTTCACACTCACAGCTCTCTGTTTTGAGGTGCTTCACACACATGTACACACAGGGGTTCTACTAGTACGAAGCTTTATTAGATATCTCAGTGGTACAAGTTTGCTTACATGGGAGGGGTGGTACCCCTATTTATACTTGCACATGACCCTTTAGATTGTTGTCATGTGGTACAATCCAAACCCTACCCCAAACTTCTAGAATACTCTACAAGCTCTACATATTTCATACTACTCCTAAATATCTCACTCTAGAACATTCCTAGTTCTAGATTTCTCTCCACATACCCTGGATACTTCATGACTTAGCCAGCTCCTTCTACTAGCCAACTATATCGACAAGATTACTCTTAACAAGGTGGACACTATGAAGTACCGGCAGACCGTTGGCAGCCTCCACGACCTCGTCTACACCGGCATTTGCTGTTGGGTTCGTGAGCTGATTTATGGAACGACCCACAGAGGAGCACATGATGGATGTGAAGAGAATTCTTCGCTACGTTGCAGCCTTGCAGGCATGACTCACTATGGTCTTCACTACCGGCCAAAGACAAAGGAGGCACAGCTGATTGGTTGTTACAGTGACCTAGCCGACGACCTTGACACGAGGAAGAGCACGAGCGGCACTCTATTTTTCCTCGGCAACTACTTGGTGAGTTGGCAATCTCTCAAGAAGAGGGTGGTTGCTCAGTCTTCCTTGAGGCAGCGTATGTTGCAGCCACAATTGCAGCAACTCAAGGAATTTAGTGCTTGGAGAACTTCAGGAAAGAAAAACTGAAACATTTGAGCTAATGGTGGACAGCAAGTCTGCCCTGGCAATGACATTAGCTAAAAACCCCGTCTTCCATGAGCGCAGCAAACATATCGGGGCTGCTTGGAAGATGGAAGCATCCAGCTTCACCAACACTTCAGATCAGCCTGCTGACATTTTGATATAATCACTTGGGCGAGTAAAGTTTCAGGAGCTACGTGCTAGAATTGTCCAGATCAAGTCAAGGATGAAGGGCAAGGATTAGGGAGAGAATTGTGAGAGTCATCCTTGCTTAGGAGTTAAGCTAGTACTAGTAGGTGCTAGTATGTTCTAGCATGTTCTAGTAATACTATTCATATGTAAGCCTTAGGCAGTAGCAAACTCTGGTTAGCAGTAGAAAGCTGTAAAAACCCCTAGAAGGCTTTAGAAATTTAGCTGTTGTACCTAGATTGTCTCCTATAAATAGCACCATGCAATACAAGCCGTGGTAGCTTTTGGCAGCCACAACTAGATTACTTCCTACCAATGTTCAAGAAATCGTTTATCTTAACTTATCGGTCGGCCTTAAAATGAAGATTAATCTCTTATCGACCGATTAATCGATTTTATCGGTCAGCCATTTATCGGCTTATTTTTTTGTAAATCCTAATTTTCACGCTAATTTTTCTATAATATGTTATGCAAAAAGTAATATTTGAGCATTGCACATAAGTATTACCTTGATTCCTTGCACTTGAATCAGTAATAATAGAAATTTTGAGCTAATGCACAATTCTACACAACCATAGGACAAAAATATCGACTGCCATACAAAAATTTCATTGAAATTCACTGACAATCAGCTGAAATATTGGCCATGGGAGTGAAAATCAGACGAAATATCGGCTCTCACGCAGAAAATCGGCCGAAATATCGGTGGCGCGATAAATTGGCCGATATGCTGAAATCTTATCGGTGACCACCCGATTCACGATAAATCGACCGATAAATCGGTATCTCGGCCGATTTTTTGAACAGTGCTTCCTACACACTACCTGTTAACTAACAAGGCTAACAGCAGCTTTGACGGTTCAGCTAAACAACGGCTGCAGTACTGAGAACTTTGAAATCATCCTATGTTCTGCAATTGTCAGGACATAATAAATTTCCGTTTCTTGGAAACAAACATTGTATTGCCACAACTGCTTCCCTGCCTTTCCCAAGGTCAACAAGGACCAACACAAGTACTGCAAAGGCTGCATCTTTCATGTACAATAGGTCGTTTAGAGTTACAATGTTGCACCACCGCAAAAGGCACACAACGACTAGTAGTGTATTTTTCTCAATGGGTTTATTTTCCCTGACATGATATATATTTTAGTCCTACTCAAAGACTCATAGGACTTAGAAATAATATCATGATCTACTTTGGTTTTCTAAAATTAGAAATTGGAAATTGATAATTCAATAGCACCTCTCACAAATGATCCGTGGTAGAATCCTGCTAAATGCTCATGGATTAAAATTCGCATAACAAATAAGCTAAACTGCTGAATTTCCTCTTTAATGATGCTGAAAGAACATAATGTTGTGTTCATGACATGGGAGTTGGGACAGCTCAAGTAATAGCGATATGGAATCAGCAGTAGGATAACTGAAATGTAAAATATGTACCTTTGACAGGAAATAATTATTTGGCATCGTTTGCTGATCTCTGTGACAGCAAAGTTCTTTGAGTTCATATAAAGAAGCCGCAGCCAAAGAAAACCTTGAACCCTGAATCCAAAAAAGTATCAGAATATACTCAGCAGACGAACACAAAATGTGGCCACAGTTAAAAGTAAAAAAAGTGAGACGACCTTCCGAAGTGCAGAAGCTGACTGAAATAGATGTTCTACGAGATGTTCTCCGCAACCTAAAATCTTAAGGAGGGCACGTCTGAATGCTAAAAAGGGTTCAAACAGATCAAGGTTACGCTCTGTTTGACACATGATGAAGTTCCACTCTTTATTCAACAACTCCAGCTGCCAAAAAAAGGGAAAGAAATGATTAGTCAACCAGGAAAATACATAAATAGATATAATACACAGATGGTTCCAAACTTGTTGTATGAAGTTGAATATAAATGATGAGGAAAGTGTCAGAACCTGATTGCTCGCAGGAACAGCAGGCACTAGAGAGAACTCCTCGGTTCCGGCATAAGATTTTGGAGTTCGATTGAGACCAAGTTTCCAGCGCAGCTCCCAAACCACCGAAAGGTGATCTAGCATCTAAATATACAAAAAAAAAAGTGAAGAATAGCGTGCTTTAGAATAACCAAAAACATGAAGATGATAAGATCAGAAGGAGTACTTGTAATTTAAGAACGGTAGAGTGGATGTGTTTCGTGCTCTCCTTGCTAGCATTTGAGAGCGCCAACACAAGATCCTAAAAGATGACATAGTAAATTAGTTCCAGTCTTAGTAAACCCAATTGAGAGAAGTGGCCCGTAGATATCAATGTGAACACTACCATCTTGGAACGAGAAAGTTTCCCATGGAACTGCTCAAAATCACCATTCTCCAAGGCTCTTAGGCAACTGAAGCATGGAAAAAAAAAGGTTAACAATATATCAGAAGTACGGAGACAAGTTTCCAAAAGGTAAGGGCAAAATGGAGAATTAGAAACAATTAATTAGCTTAGAGCTGTTTCAACAGAAGTCCATTTTGTACTGAAATTACATGTGTAATGTATTTTCACAACCCAGTATGCTTCTAGCATGCCACACAGGCATGGTCAACATGCCACCTAAACATTCGGCGCCACAATAAGCAGTTTTGGACCTTTACTGTGCCCCTATAGCAAGCTCAGGGGCAGATGTGCATTTTGAGAGTAGGAGGACAAAACTAAGTGGACATGGAAATTAAGGGGCCATGGGTAACCCTTAAATTAGAATTATTGTATCTGTCCAACAAAAATAGTACTCCCTCCATCCCATGAAACATATCGGAGATTTGTTTAAATTTGGATGTATCTAGCCACTAAATAGTATCTAGATACATTCGAATTTTGACAAATCTCAGACAAGTTTCATGAAACAGAGGGAGTAAATGATACCCAGACCTGGCACACTTTCTGGAAGTCTGTGGAAGTTTATACCTAAAATTCAATTCCCTGAGAAGAAAAGGCATGATTTAACCTAGCTGATCATTAAGTGGTCTAAAGTGCAATTTACTCAATTACTAATCATGCCACTTGTTGAAAAATCTAGGAACGTGTAATACATATTGATATGCAAGTAAGAATAAATGGAGAATACTGACCTGTGCAAACTTTCATTGAAAAGACAGTAATTGCGGGAGCGGCTTGAAGCCTGTGAAGAATATGGAACAAAAAAGGAAAAATCCCAGTTTCCTGCCCTCCAAGCAGCTTCATACTGCAAAATAGATAGTCAAACAAAAGTACCCAAAAATCTAGCAATAACTGTGATTATCTGGAATATGCAATACAAACTTGTATGTCAATAAACTCTGAATCCTGTTGAAGGCACGCATTTTGGTTGGTTAACCCTTGGCTGTAGAAATCAAGCACATGACTACATCCAGTTTTCTGCAAGGACCTCATCAGACCTTTGTGCGTTTTCCAGTTCAGTATCTTATCATCTGCTTTAGAAGACACAGCAGATGACTTAGGCAGCACTGTCCCAGCAAAATCACCAAGGTTCTCCTTTGGTGTTGATCTTACAAGTAAATCATAATACTCAAGAGCACTGCTCCAGTCACCCTCATGCTCATATCTGATAATTTGCGAAGTTATCTGCTCAAGATACAGCAAAAACAAGAAGCAATCTAAGATGCAGAACATTCCAGCCCTTAACAGCAAATCTGTCACATCTAAAATAATAAATCTGATGCAAAATTTTGCAACAATGATTGTTTAATTAACTTGGAAGTTACACCTATAACAGATTATATCCCACATGGTGATGGATAGAGATTATTCCCATTACTATTTTACGCCGTGTATCAAGTTCACGCAGAGAGGAGACAGTAAAATACCATTTGAAGAACAGCCGAAGTTCATAGATACAATAAGAACATGCCCAAAATAATAAATAATAAATACAAATAAAAAAAATTGTGTCAATAACCTCGTTGGCCAGTGTAATTCCATAAATGCTGTCCGGCTCATTTATGTGAGTAAATGCAGCAACCAATAGACCAATATGCGGTGGCAACTGGAAAGTAAAAGAGACATAAGTTGGCACAACTGAAGACATAACAACAGAGCTAAAAAGGCACACACGAGTAAAGCAACCACTGAGAAAACGCAATGTGGACTGACCGACTCTTGCTGTGAAAAATCTGGAGGTCCAAGTGCCAGCTGATTGAATTGTTCCTCACACCAAAGTTCAACATACATAAGCGTAGCAAAGTCACATGAGCAACGCTACATATCGATAGAAAGCACAATCGTTACCATCAAAGGAAAAAGGCGGTCTTGAGGCACCAAATCAATTAATCACAAAAGGTGCAAGGTGAAAAAATTGCATGCAGAAGAAACATTTAGAGCAGGAAGAGTGTCCATGGCCAAGAAATATCCATGGTTGCTGGACCAAGTTACTTATTTTGTTACATAGCACTACGAGTGACAGTATATAATGGGAACAAGATTGCAGACAGTACTGTAAGGAAATATGCACCTTGTATTTCCTGGAAGCCAAGGGCCATCATAAATATACAAAGTAAAGGTGGAAATAGGAAATATACACAAAAACCCTGAAGAATAGGACATCCTATACAGGAAACTAATATAAATCTCTAACAAATGCCACTACAGGGTAAAAAATGTGCACCCTGGTAATCTTGAAATGACCCCAGAATCCATGCAAAACAGCAGATTGATCCTACTACTCCATCCACGCCATGGATTATTAGTCTAACGACTAGACTAGTCGTGCGACTAGTCTATGAGTCCTAACTTGACTGTCGACTGCTTGTTCGACTCAACTAGTCTGTAGAGTCGAGCGGTTAAGCGACTAGTCGTGTACTAGTCTAGACTAGTCGTGGTATTCGAGTCGATCGACTCAATTTGGGATGGATTACGCATCGGTGGAAATTAAGAATGAAATCCACAACTTCTTAAATAAAAGGAAGTTTAGAGCTATGTAGCAATATTTAGATGTGGAGGATGAAGCTGAAGTTCAAAGACACTGTTTCATTATTTAGACAAGATAATTTGAGGCCTATGCCATGAACTTCTAGGTTCTAGCATTATTATGTGATGTACCTTGTATTCAACTTATGTCTATTTAGTTACTAAATCTCCTATCTGGTTGCTATATACGATAGTATTTTGTACTAGCTACTGCTGAAGTACATGTCGACTAGTCGAGCAGTAGTCTAGACTAGTCACGACTACGACTCGGCTTGACTCCTCGACTCGAATCCTTGATCCACGTTCCTTTTTGCCATATCAAGCCATGGGTTGAAACCAGAACAAGAATAGGGATTCTAGCTAAACATATTTTTAATGGAAGGTAACTAGACATCTAGAGAACTATAATATCAAGACTGGCAAATGAATAATGAAACAAAGGACATAATGACTCATGTGCATAAAATATATTGTAATTTCTGAAAAGTTAATACACTTACCTTAGCAGCTCTGGCAGCTACAAGATAATCAACTGAAAGCCAGTACACCTGGAGAATTAATGACACGTTAGGAAAGGGATAGCAGTTGTAGACATTCTCCCTAGCTATAAGCAATGCACTAAAACATCTGCAATATACCAATGTGAGAAGTTCGCATATGCCAACTACACAAGAACATAGAAGCATGGAAGAAAAGAGGGCCACTACGAAGGAAATTCAAATCTTTGAAAATGCTACTGCTAGCTTCCAATCTTTGAAACTTATGGTTTCGAAAGACATGCTCCTGCAGGACTAATAATTTAAGGTGGAGTCTAATAGTGTCTCCAATAATTCATTACATAGTTCATTACTAAGAGGAGAGATAATACACATCGATGAAAGCAATCACTCCAATCGATCATTGCCAAGATTTGTACTAAGACCCAAAAGATATAGACTGATGTGATGGGCTTGAGCCAACAAAATGAGTTTTAAGTAGGAAGGATCTCTCCAACAAGTGTTTGGTTGTTAGTAGTATCTTGGTACACCTAAGCTGTTTCTTTCTGCAGTCACATCACACTCTCATTCCTCTTGTCTACCACAGTTGAGAGGAATATGTACAAAACTAGAAAAATAGAAAAAAAAATTAAAAGAGGGATAGAATACAGAACCTTCTTCCATGAAGATGAGGGTGTTGCTGCTGGTGACCTACTTTTGGATCTAGCCGATCTACCATCCTATGGAAGTTACACAGGCAGTTCAAAAGTAAAAAATAAATATAAATAAGAATCAAGTGCACAACATTATTATTGAAGAGAAACAGTAATTAAGTTCGTGACACAATATTACAAATAATATCTGGGTACTAAGCTTTTGACTCGTGAGGTGTTCAAAACACAGAATGTTATCTAATGGAACTCTCGATCTCAAGAAAAGGGGGATATGTTGACTACATGGTCAGCAAAACTCAATATTACATTGTGAAGCATCAGGTAACCAAGAGAATTTTTCAGTAAAAATACAAGAGAATGTTTCTAATCTGATTTGAGCTCCATGCAAGAGTAACCAACCACATCAAGTGCTTTTTAGCATAAAGATGTCAATAACTTAAGCACTTCCAATGAAAACCAAGTGCTAGGTGATATCTTGGGAGACATACAACTGATAAGAGCAGAAAACCTCAATCATTTATCATGTAATAACTATTGTGTGAGAAAACGGAGCACGCCACCCTGGTCATGATGCACTTAATTAGAAACTAACACTCTAACAGACTGCAATAGAGAACATACCTTAAGAGTATTAGAAGGGGGATCTCTGGCTTTTTCAGTGACATAAAAAGATCTGATAACATTCAGTGCATCCAAAAACAGCTTAACTGATTTCATCAAATGATTGGAGTCACTAAAAATCATTTTCTCGACCTACAAGCATATCAAAGAACATCAATTCACAATCTTCAAGCAATCAAATGACTTGATGCACAACAAACCTTTGATGAAATTAATCCGCAAATGCTGTTATTAGAGTCCATATTGCCAGCAATGTTCACCAGAGCACTTGCAAGCAAAAGCTCAGCAGCCTCAACTTTGAGGAAGACAAGACTTCTACAAAGTCTATAAGAAGAACATCATTGTCAAGCTCTAAGCACAATGACTAATGTTACTGCTATATTTTCTGTTGAAAATTATACCTTAAGATGATATCATCACAATGACAAATGAGTGAGCTCACTAGGGTGCATAACCATTGCTCATAAGGCCGGCCATTAGTCTGCCAGATTTCTGATTCTTCAAGTGAAACTGCCAAACCAAGTTTAACCAAAAAATGATTAATTTAATCTGCAATTAACAGTGTATACAGACACTTCAAAATTTTACATGCTGCACTATGCAAATATCAAAATATTCAGGCACTATGCTATGCACATTAAAAATCGCATGATCTTATTCATCAAGTACAGCGTGGGGCCACAAAACAAGAAATGCATGATATTATATAATGCTTGTTTTTTGGGTGCTCTGCAGCATGAAAGAGTTTAACTATGAAAGATGGCATCGAATAGGCTACATTTAGAGTGGTGCATCATGCTCTGCAGGGACTAGTACTCAGACTAGTACTCTAGTCCGATACAAAATCAACTAAACTCAACTAGCACACACGACAACTACCTTTAACTTACAATGCATGCGACTTAGGACTACCCACAGCAAGACTTGGTGATTGCACTCGAACAAACAAACAAAACAAGCCCTAACCGGATTAAAAAACAGCAACACATATGGAAACTATGTTTGCCTCTCAGCTCTCAAACACTACGACTCAAGGTTGGATTGTCTCTAACACAGGCCCACGTGGGTGCAAGGAGGGGAACGGCAGGCACAGTTTGGCGCCAAAGCTACTCTCTCCTTCCTCTCTAGTCAGTCCCCTCAGACACAGGAAAAATTCCATCTCTTCCTGCGGCAACGGTGGTGGAGCGGACAGAAAGATGGAGCTTATCATACAGTAGCTGTGATTTAGACCTATCTTCTATTAGTCCGCAAAAGATCTATTCAACATGTTGTTCCTTTGATCACATATGGTCCAACGATGGAAAAGAGATCCTGAGAGGCAAGCAAATCTGAACCACATCTACAACCGCAACGATGTAGAGGCAGTCAACATGCTTTGGATGAGAAGAGCGGAGCCCCTTCAAATCAGATCATAACCAGAGGTTTAGAGGGATTCACAATGCATTCAGCAGATCCACAGAGACAACATCAAATATTTCAAGGCACCAATACAAGTCTTGTATGCAACTCGAGAGCTCAGAGGAAAGATGATCAAGGCACCAACTGCTCTAACACCAAGATACAAGGGAGCCCGAGATGGTATCCATATTTCAAGGTGAGCAGTACTAATTGCTTGTTCATGTCATCATAGAATTGTATTGTTGTGAAACATAACTGTTGTTCATGTCATCATGTTGTTTATGTCCTCACAGGACTGTATTGGCGAAATTAATGGTACATGTGAGTGCTAGAGTGTCTACAGTATTCAAGGGTAGGAAGCACTACACCAGCCAGAACATGCTTGTTCTTGATTTCGATCTGAAGTCGACGTGTCTTGGCTGGTCGAGAAGGACCATCCCATGATGCAAGCATTCTTGCATACAGCATTGGTCTGGATATACATGTTGGCTTGGGTTTCTTTCACCCTTTGGGAGAAACCAGATACCCTATTAATGAGTTCTGAAGGAACTATCCTAAGACTGCCATCGAACTATTCAAGCTCAGCCACTCTAGCCTTAGAACTACGGTTGAGAGGGCATTTGCTACATTGAAAAATAGATTTAAGATCCTTTATCACAAGCCATTTCACCCTTTCACTGCCCAAGTTAAGTTTGTTCTATCATGTTGCATTCTTCACAACTGGATATTAGGGTTTGGTCTTGATGAGCATGTGCTGTAAGAGGGGGATATGACAGCTAACGACATTGACGAAGGCCATGGTGTGTAAAGCACATGATGATGCTTCTTCGAAGAGCAAAGGACGGAGTGGTCTCAGGCAATGTGGGCAGATAGAGGTACCATAAGGATCTTAACAAGATGGCGATGATCTGAAGAAGATGATGAACTTTCCCCATTGTTTCATAGGACTGTAATGATGAAATGTAATTTTTTTAGTAGCTAGGATTAATGATTTACCTCCGTTTTGCTGTAACATTTATTTGCTGGTAGATTGCCATCATGTTATCTATGTGTGGTACTGAGTTTGTTGGTAAGGTCACCACTAGTGAGAAGAGGTGACCACAAAGATAGCATGTACGCAACCAAACACTGGGCATGAAATGACCAGCTGATGCAATGTGGGCAACCAAACGGGATGCACAATGTGACTCACAACATGGCCCAGTGGAACAAGGCTCCCACGGGCCTGGTTGGGCGAGTTCAGGGAATAGCTGCAGGAAACCAAACACACCCTTTTTCTGCCTGCTCCTTGTGTTTTTATAGGTCAGGTTGTATTTCGTACCAACTTAAATAAATAGAGACTTATTATTCATGTGATGTTCCAATTCACATTATATGATCGAATTGAATTATTTATCTTTATGGATGTGGCATATGGCTCTGATCCCTTTCAGAATTGTGCTTTGTCGACTACCGAAACAGCAGAGCTGACCATTTAAAACAATTCCAACATGTAAATAGAGCAAAACAAAAAATAAAGTTACTTCTGAACATACAAATACAAATTTACAGATGTGGAATTAGAATTTGCACAATTAAGAAGGAAAACACAGAAATCACCAATCACCAATTTATGAAAATTACAACCTATGACTCACCAGTAGAATACTTATCCATGCCCAAAAGTGTCTGCTCAACTAACTGAATGTTTATTCCCCTCGAATGAACCTATGGAAAACATTGACCAGGTGACAAAATAAGCAGAAAGGCATGAACAATGAACATGAAAGAACATAAAACACGAGATAACATAGCACTAAATACCATCAGTAAAGACCTATCAAGAGAATCAAGACACTGCAGAGAATTGAGGCCCTTTGATGTTGACAGAATCCCCTGTTTATTGAAAAAAAAAAACAAATATAAACGAATTGTACTGCCATTAATAATATAGCTGCAATCTAGAACACTCAAGACACTTGCAACTTCACACTATGATTACTTCTAAAACTACAATTGTGTTACATCCGCATAAGGACATTGAAACAGAGCTATCACGAATAGTTCGCAAATGTGACCATGTGCCATGCCCACACTCGAAACGTGTCGTTTCCAAAATCGGCAAATTTTTAGAGTAATCCAATATCATTTGCTCAAGCTAAGAGAGAGCTTCAGTAATAAGATCAAAATATGATAATTTATACACAGCAATCAGTCAACTGAGAGCAGCCAAACACCATAAAACTTATGCGGAGATACAATACAAAGCAACGCAATAAACAAAACAATATTGCAGGAACCAATGAAAGAGAATGCTCGTGGCTTAAAAGTTATGGCATATATTAAGTTGTCATTTCTCACAACACAATGTATACATACACCAATTTTTATTTAATCACTTCAAGTTGCTAAGGACACTGAAGCGGGATCAAACATCAGAAGGACAGCAAAGAAGCTTGAAATTACAAACAAAATCATGATGCAGGCTGATCAGAAGTGTTTACAACTTTATATGGCTTAAATGTAGCAATATTCTGTGAAATCAATTTCAGATATGCCTCCATTTGTAGAAGTTTTAGTGGAGAAACTCAACAATATTACAGACGCAATGAGATACAACTTATGTGCAAGAAAAACATCCATGCTTGAAGTGTCACAATATTATGGAATTATGATACTAAAGTAAACAAATTTACCAACCGAACAAGTCCTTATTACACCATGGATAATGTGCAAGGTAACTAACACCACATAAGAACAGTTACAAATTCTTCACACACAAAAAACAGTTACAAATAACTTACCCTCAATGTTCGTGAAGTAACATCTATTATTTCAACAGACTTGTCCGATAAATAAGTCTTCAAGAGTTTCAGAAGGCCAACCAAGATATCATCAGAAATACTATAGTCTGAGCACAATTTATCTTCCTTGGAAGTACAACCACTTTGAAGTTGTAAGGGGTGCTTCTGAGTAAGATTTGGAACATGGAATATTACTTGATGTGCATCCGATATGCCAGCCTGCATTTTTTGTTAAGAAAATATGTAATAATAAGAACATTCCACAATGAAAACATAGTAGATTATGGCAAAGTACAGAGACAGAAAGCAAACCCTAGAGATAAAATCTGCAAGCACTGAAGAAGCTTCATTTGCAACAGATGATGAGCTGCAAAGGTCAACAAGCGTCCATACAGCCGAAACGACATCAGGGTCGCTGCGCCAGCAACTAACTGTGTCTGCATTACCCACAGATACATCGCCTCTACAGATGATTTCTCCCAATAATAACTTCTTGTGATGCGTACGAAGACTTAACGTACAAGAGAAAAATAAACAAATTGATTTTAGAACAATGAAAACATGATGACTTCAAACAAAAGACATGATACAATATCACAATGGTTATACTATGTGACTAGTTAACTTGGAGGCATTTCAGATACAAATAAAGGCATACCTTAGCAAAAACAATTCTGGAGGCAAATGAGGAGCCCTGTTAACAAACTAAAGGAAGTCAAAAGTAATACATTAGTTCATAAAAAATATACAATTATAGTTATAGAAAAAATAAAATTAAAGTAGCAACCTTCAGAAACTGGTCTCTTGAAGCATAGGAGTCAGAAAGTGAGGCATGGAAAACTTGTATATCTTTCAAGCAATCAAGATCAGGGAGTGGTTCCAAATCCTGTAAGACCATTAAGAACAAAATACAATGTAGAAAACATATCACAATGATAATCAAAAAGAAAACAGTCTGCAGCCTGGCGGAATGAGATTAGATAGTGGATCAGCGTAGACGAAGCGTACTCTTATGTAATCATAAAGCAAGGGATCAGCATCAACTGTTAATTGACGAAGCAAAGATAGAACTTTCGATGAATCTCCATTAGCGTGTCCTCCTTCTTTATCATTAGGTAGGCAACAGGTGACCAATTTAGGAACTAAAAGCTGTACCAGTCCATTTCAGAAGAGTAAGTTGACAGAAGTACAAGAAGTAAAGTGTAGGACACTATTTGTGAAATTAACCTGGAGCTGCATGCCGAGCACAGCAACAGTTTCCTTAGAGGAGTTTGCATTGAAAGCAGCCAACAGTTTAGACAAAATGTTGCAGCACTGGCCTTGCAATGGTTGCCTCCAGATATAGTTCCCCACTATACAAATAATATAGCTGCAGTTGATGCATGCATCCAATACAATTTAGATTGATACAAGACAAGATATTAGTAAAACCACAAATTTTCTCCAAGAAATGGTACACTATAAATTACTAGCATACAGCATGAAGCGAAATTTTAGTAATTTAGAATTGCGCATGCACTTAAATGGAGGCCTACCCATAGAACAAATCCAGGATCATGAAAAAAAAACTAGATTATGATCGCTAATTGTAAGAAATACATAATAATTGATGCTTAAACTAAAGATCAAACAATGGAATTGACACAAAGGCACCACACACCAAACTGAAAATAGGAATTGAACTCCTACAAAAGATTACTGCACTCATGAAGCAAGCAGATGCCTTGAGTAGTACATTTTTCTCTCCAAAGATGTCTAAAGTTGGGTCGTTAAAATATTTGAGGGGGCTACATGACAGCAACAAAATCCATTCCAAACAGACAGACATCTAAGAATTATGTGGTACAACAATGACAAGCAAGAAAGAGAAAAGGAAAAAACACTCACAAACAAGTGCTATAATGTACCACTCTATGCCCAAGTACATCTATTAAAACCTCAATGGCACAAAGCCGATGACTCATGTGCCTCGGATGGCCTGCATCTGTAACTTGTTGATGTATTGCCAACAGGAACTGCGACCAAATAAGAATAATTCCATGGAACTAGGTCAAAAACACATAACAAGAGAGAACTAATATATATAGAGACCAGAGAAATGTTAATTTATCCAAGAAAAATGTTAATTTATCCCTATATATTGTCCATGAACACCTGCAGACTTCCATAAAACATTTGACCATTTGAAAAGGCTTAATTGGATAGGTAGCGACTGATCCCCACTCATCAAATAAAGCCCTCAAGGAATACACTTTTCATGATAGTAGACTTAAGATATTCTGTTTTGGTTGAACATCATAATTCGTAATCCACATGTTTGTGGGAAGGTGATCATTTGGTTCATTTGACCCCCGGAGCTCATAATACCTGCTCACTCTACCCCCTGGGGTCAGTCTCGACAGTGGTTTTGCCACCGCACCATGTGACCCAGGTTTGTCACCTTATTCTACTTCCAGCACACCACACTCCTCTCCCTCCTACCTAGCATCACTCGCTCCCTCCATCCATCCCTCTCCCTCCAACCACCCTATCTACTTGCATCTGAGTTTTTCTCTCTCTAGCCTCAGGTTCAAGCCATGACAGCTGGTGCCTGCAGTCGTTGCTGAGCCTTGGAGACAGGCGAGCTTGGACCTAACCCACCAACTTAGGTGTAATCCATGAAGTGGGAGTGAAGAGTGAGCTAGAGGCAGGAGAGTGGAGCTGCATGTAGAATGCATAATGCAGTGGGCACAGTTGCAAAAAATAGGGAGACCTGCTGGCCGCAGTGGCAAAACCAACTCCCAAAATAAGCTACAAGGGGCGAAGTGATCCTTCTAGCAGAGAACATGATTTTGAACTCCAAGTAGAAGAATCCTAAACATCCATATATATATGACATACAAAAATATTAAGGGAACAGTTTGGTTGGCAGATATGTGTAGTTGTATATACTTTCTGTGTATTTCCTCCGTTCTAGAAGGGATTTCCTGCAAATTTACCACTTGTACGTGTATATATACTGGCCTTTGACCTCTAGGAAATACAATATGTATTTTTTTTCTAACAATAACATCTTGATTAATTCATCCATCAGATCGGACAGAATTGCAGTTGATAATTGCCAGTAAGACATTCTAGTTGGCAGTTTACAAATTCAGAAACTACATAAACATCAAACATGTGACAAAACAAAATACCTTAAAAACTCTGTCAGCGCGGAATATATTGATTTTGTCAATAACAACTGTATCAGCCGAATCGTCATCCCTAAATGTAAGAAGTGCATCAATGATTTTGTTGCATCAGCCCTTAGTCATCAGAATTGTGTATATATAGGAAAACTAAGGACATACGTTGTATCCACGAAACCATCAACAACTGTTTTCAGTGAGAATGCTATAATCTCCCTGGGAAAGTACGGGAATTCGGGCTGGCAAGCACTGGATGAAACTGAGAGCAAAAAGCCAACAATGGAAACCTAAAAATAGGAGAAGAATGAATATAATAATGAACAAAAATTCAGAAGCTTTAGAGCATCTACATTCTGAAGTAAACTGCTCTAGGCAATTCTGACAGAATAGAAAAGCAAAATCTCAGAATTTGGAATAAGAAATAGGAATCTACTACTCCCTCTGTTCCATAATTCTTAACGTGGAACTAAAACAACGACAAATGATATGTAGCAATGCAGAAATAGCCAGCATATTTTATTTGTTCCTGTGTCTGAAAGTGCAAGTCCAGAGGTGATGTACTTCATTTTTCCATGAAAAACCTAAAACAACAAACAGTAAGGCTATGCATTCTGATTGGATCAAACAAGGTCGAGCCTCCCGTATGGCCATATCCTATGCTATGGTTTTTCTCGGAGTTGGGGTCTGATATGAATACAACGTAGATATTGTTGGATATGACATTTATTGGACTGTTGATCACATTTCTCGCGGGCAGTTACCAAACCATAAATGTGATTGCATATTGTCATGTGATTCATTCCCTAACGACTATTTAGCTTGATATACTCAACCAGCTGATCTGCTTAATCTGTTGGGAGATTCTTAATAATACGACACTCCATAGCAGCTAGGTTCAGCTATGCCTAGCTAGCACGGAGAGTCGAGATGGTGTAACACTTGAGGCACACCACTTACCACTTCACTATAACAAGTTGACTCGGACAATAATTTGTTTAAAGAGCATGGCAATTTTATACTTTCCTAGCAATTTTCTCTGTAGTTTCTTTAAAATGTTCCAAATAAGTACCTGTGAAGTCCTCTGGTCTCTTAACATGTTGAACTGCATAGACCGACCAGTTCAACAAAAACCTTAAACTATTAGATAAAGATCGGCAGTGTACCCATACTTCAAATGTCAAAATATGACAAAACTAGCTCATCCAGGCCTGATAGCTAACCTGGACCAGGAAATGCTCAGGTCAAGCCTATAAGACCATAACTGCCACACAACTAGCAAAATAGAACACCGCAAATAGTCAACCATAAACAGGAGCCCAAACAGAACACTTTGATGTGTATATGTAAATGTACTGGATGGCAAACAAAAAAAATTACAAGACACAAAGGAACAGCAAACATTGCATACAAATTCAAGGGGAGATGTTTCCTGGGAAAGCATACCATATGTTTTCTAATGAGATCATCACGCTCAAGTTCAGAAATTTCACCAAATTGCAAAACTGATTCATATAACACAGTTTCTGCCAAGTCCTTCTCTGGCCCACTGCCACATCTGGCAGCAATAGACAGTCCAAATATCGGAACGAAATATCCCTTGATAACAGCAGATAAAGGTTGCAACAAAACCTGATAAGTGCATAAAGAAAATAACTATTAGGTGCATCTAAGTACTGGGGAGTGTTGACTAGAGAGATTGCCTTACACACTGCATTTGTACACAGTACAATCAAATAGCAAAAGAACTGGGACAAAAAATACTGCATATGGTTTTATATGAGGGAAAGTTAATTCTTAATTGCAAGGTAAATTTTGAATTTTCTTTGTAAATTTTGTTGTGTATAAGTTTCTTATATGTAGAATGAAACAATATAGCAGCAAACAGAAAAGTAAGAAACAGTAACCCGTATGTAGCGTGCATCAGGTTACATTAGGACAAGTTTTGACCAAACGGAGGGAGTATTAACTTTTAACGAACAATCACCTTGGAGATCCAATTAAGATCAGCAGCATCACCCCTGAGAATAAGGAACGGGAGAAGCCATGAGCAGATATGTTCAATGAAGTTCTTTGGCTTGGCCGAATTAAAACCAAACATCTCTTGCACCTGTAAAAGATTGCATTAGCTCATGAATGAGTAATTCAGTAATATGATAACTGCTAAAATAAGTGCATCTAGGAAAAGGTGGTACAGAACTGCAGATCAATCTTTGGTGTCCAGCCTAATGGCCTATCCATCTTTCATTATTTTTTCAAACTACATGAGTATGTCGGCCTAAACTACTGTCCAGGCGTTATGCCAAAAAACAACTATATTGTACGTGTGCACAAGGGGACAAACCAACGTCCAACAAGTCCATATGCCCACAAGCCCACACATGAGATTGCCCACCCAACGAGAAATCCAGCACCTGATCGATGGACATCTGCTAAATCTGCTATGAGATAAGATCGATGGATGTGTGGCGCCGCAAAGGGAGAAAGGTTCGGCTCCTTTTGAATCTCCCGATTGCTGATCACCACCACAGTTTGCCAGCCTTCAAGATGCGCCATGGCATCGGGTGCTGATCAGGCTCTTCGGTCCCCCGTTTAGCGTTTACTATTAGATCGAGGTCTCAAGGTATTTCATATACTTTGAACAATTAAGTTTGCACAAGTTATTAGTTGCTATTAACTAGTTAGTTTTTTTCAGATCGATTATAATTTATGCACCCATCAGATGTTTTTAAATTGATTATAATTGCTCAGATGTTTAAAGATCGATGATAAATTTGTAGATCCGTTAATTGATCACTAATACTAATGTAGAGCTATAGAAGATAAAATAGTCTTCTGTAAAAAGAATTGTGAGACCATCGTCTTGGTCACCCCTCCATGCCTGAATCCTAGTTCCACCCCTAACCATCGAGTCCTGCATCAGTTCGTCTTTTCAGCGATCGCCAAAAACACAAAATGCCAATACTCCAATCCCGAATTTCCAATCAACTTTGGCAGCCGCCTGCCAGCAAGGATCGTCCTCGCCTCCTCGATCCCCCATGCAAGAGACGATGCGGATTCTGTGGTCCATCTAATTGGCAAGCAATTTAGCACTTTCTATGTAAGATATTCTGGCATATACATTATAATTATCATTAGTTTAAAGTTTAATTTTCTAGTGAGATAGGGCCCCATTTTGGAGGTTGGCACAGGGGCCCGAAATTCGCTGGCTCGGCCCTACTCCAAGGTAATACAGCTTATTTCCCCAAGCCAGAAGACCAGATTCCCACTGGAATTCTGAACCCTAGATGTATACTTCAAGGACATGGCTATTCTAAATCGCCTTCTCTTATGAGAGCAATACCCTTTCGGAACTGGATGGTGGCTTTATGAAGACCAATGGCTCAGGTCTCAGAATCGCAATGAGCTAAGAACCAACGTCAGCTGGAGGTCATGACTTACTTATCTAATTAATCAATTTAACCTAAGTTAAGTTTGCTTTTTTTCCCGTAGCTAAGTTTGCTTAACCTGTCAAAGGCTTCATTTTTTTGGCACTTTTGCAAACATTCAATCAAATTCAGAATCATTTATCAAAATATGAAAGGCAGAAGAACAGATGATTACCTCAAGAAGTGAAACTAGGCTGACTTCACAAGCAACCCACCGGAAGAGAATTGGACCAATCAGTTGGTCCAAATACTGGATATGGGGAAGAACAATATGTAAATTTAATTTCCACAAGCAAGTCATTCTCTTTTACAACATAAACTGAATAAACATAGTTGTTCAGATTTAAATTAACATATTCACCAAACTCTGAGAAGTGCACTCACCTTACTTCGTGAAGCGTAGCTGAGCTTTCTTGAGATAGAATCAAATAAAGCATAAGCTAATTCTCTGACAATGAAATAGCATGAAAAGAAAGAGTAAGCACAGTATTATTTCCATAAACTAACAAATAGTTCATTTGTTGTGAAAGTACCGCTGAGAAGGCTCTATAGCAGCAACAGCAGAAATCATGAATGCGCACTGCAACATCAGAGGATAAATTTATGATGAACAAGAATAATAACAGTGCAGAGTCAGACAAATATTTTTCTCAAACGTCAATGAGACATCAGTAGGCAAAACTGCAAACACATAACGGTGATACATGTCCAAGTACTTGGAGCTAAAAAAACTAAACAATCCACAGACCGAGTGCTGCAGAAGTTAAGGTCAGCTTCAGCCAGTGAGGTGGAAGAGCAACTGAACACCACATGGATAAGTGGGTTCAGTGCCTCAGAGTTACACAAACTGAGGGACCACGGAGAAAGGGGCCACAAAGAGGGGTAGTAAGGCCAGCATGTTCCGTACATACAATATATGCATGCTTTCGCAGCACACAATCAAGGTACAAGTAAAACATGTGAATAATATATTATGTAGAGCTAACTATCAGAATTTTATAGGGCTCACTTAGTACTGTATGAGGTTCTTAACCCTTATATATGAGGTCCACCAATTCCCGTAAAACAGGCACCCATTAACAAGCCATAAACCCAGAACGATAAACAGTATGATACATTTAATAATGGAACAGCATTAGCGGAAAAAAAACGCATAGTCTAAGCTTCAAAGATCATAAAGGAGGGAAACAACTGTTATCAAAGAATAATCTTTAGTACTCAATTACTGTAGATAGAAAATAAGTACATAGTCTTGCTTCACGACAGCAGTGGTGACAACGAGAATAAACATACCTCAACTTCAACCTCCTCGCTATGCACAGACAAATGAGCTAGTGTGATGAGGACAGTTTCAATAACAGGAACAGATTGTGGACCAACAGCTAAGACTTCTTTTGATTTAACTGGGATCTTGTTGGAGAACTGCACCATCTGGACACCAATATTTGAGCTGACATTAACAGAACACTGGTAAGCTAATTCTCACAGTTAGAGGTTAGCAATCTAAATGGCAATCATGATTTATGAACTAAGCCAGAGAATGGGAACACAAGTAAATGAATCTACAGGGAAGTAGGGGATAACTAGCTGGTGAACCCAACAAAAATTACAGCATAGTAAAACACTTACCAAACATCATTAAACAATTCATTATGTCCTTCCCATGTTTGGAATAGCACAACAATTTTCCTAGCAAGATACAACCTGACACGATAATCAGTATCATGCAGCATGTTGAGCAAATGTCCTGTCATATCCTGCAATGAAAATAATAGATTAATGATACATGTAACTAGAAATGATAATACGCAATAACAGAACAGAGAAAGATAATCACCTGGGCAATGTCAGGGAACAAGTAAATAAAGTGGGAGATGCAATCGATGAGCTTGATGCGGAAAAACCAATCTGTGATACTGATCTCAGTACCTTTAATCACCAAGTCTAATAGAATGTCCTGGTTCTGCAGATAATGAGAACATATGTAGAGGGGTTACTTCCAAGATCCAGCACTAGTAGAAAAGAGATGTAGACCAAGCAACAGGTTATTTGGATCAATGGGCCAATAAGGTCAAGCGTGGTTTCCTATGGGCTGGACGCGCTGCCGCCAACGGCGGCCACTGTCATGTTAATTGGAGCCGTGTATGCCGACCCCTATCCCTTGGCGGTCTCGGCGTCCAAGACATTGGACGGGCCGGGCTTGCCCTCAGACTCAGATGGCTATGGCTGTCCCGCACGGACGATGGCAAAGCCTGGAGCGGCTTGGACTTAAAGTTTTCTGAGGAGGAGTGAGCACTCTTCTTTGCGGCGACGACCATGTGCATTGGCAATGGGCAGAAGGCCCTGTTCTGGGAAGACCGGTGGGTCAACGGTAAATCCATCAAGGAGATCGCACCCTTGTTAATGTTATACAACTGCATCCCCAAGAGACGACGCAAAGCCAGGACTATGGCCGATGGGCTCCAAGGGAACAGCTGGGCAAGAGACATCCAAGGCGTGCTTGGGGTACATGAGATTGGGCAGTACCTTCAGCTATGGTTCTTGATCCAAGCTACCCCTCTCACCGACTCAGCGGACAGGCTGCTATGGAAGTGGACAACCACTGGCACTTACACCGCTAGCTCATGCTATCTAGCCACCTTCCACGGATCAACAGCTTGTTACTCCTGGAGGCTCATCTGGAGAACATGGGCGCCGCCGAAAGTGAAGTTCTTCCATTGGCTCGCCAACCTTGACAGATGCTGGACCGCTGAGCGCCTTGCCAGACACGGACTCCCACACCATGCCAGATGCTTGCTATGCGACCAGGCACCTGAGTCCATGAGACACTTGATGCTCGAATGCCCCCTCACTCGACAGGCTTGGCATGAGACCCTCGCATGGCTTAGGATGACTGCGGCTGCCCCTGACCACGAGCCATCCATCATGGACTGGTGGCGACGCGCCAAATTGGACACTCCCAAGCCATTGCGCAAAGGCCTTGCCTCTGCCACCCTCCTCATCCCATGGATGGTTTGGAAACACCGAAACTCATGCGTTTTTGAGGGTGCCCGGCCATCAATCACACTCCTACTATCCATGATCAAGGAAGAGCTTAGCTCATGGGCAAAGGCGGGTGCTCGAGGACTACGTGTAGTTTTGCCATCAACCTGGGATGTACACTGATGTATAATCTATTTCTTGTAAACTCACCTCTTAGGAGGATGTAAACCTATTCTATCTTTTCAATGAAATGAAGCGCAAAGGTCCTTTGCGTTTTCTCGAAAAAAAATTATAAAACCATTATGCAACTGGCTGGTTCCTAGGGAAACATGCTAGGGCCAGCATATTAACTGCGATTAATTTTGTGTTACCAGAATTTATGAGCGACTCCGCCCAACTCTTACCCATCGATTTATGGGATTTCGAAGAAACCAAAGAGGACCATTTTTTAGTTTGAACAAAGTTCTCTAAATCCTACTCTGCCCAATCGAGTATATTCAGTAGTTTGAACCACTAGAGAAATAATCATGGAAAATGACTATAAGGAAGTATGGACATTAAAAAGGAGATAACAGAAATCCAGCGCCACCGCTAAGTAAAGTTGGCATATAAATATCCACAAAACATTGATCAAATTTAAAGAGCACCAGAAAAAAAAAATCCATGTTCTCTGATAAGAAAATCACCAGTAAAATTAGTAAGGGAAAAAATACATGTTTAGTGTAATATCCACCTTACACAATTACATAATTGACCACCTTACATAAATACAAAGTTGATCCAAATGTCTTAAATCAGCATGCATTTTAATTAAAAGAACAGTTTATTCAGTAACAGGGTTGACTGTGAATGACACTGATCAAGTTTACAGATCATCAGGAAAAAAAACCATGTCCTCTAATAAGAATATCACCAGTAAAATAAGGGAAGAAAAAATACATGCTTAGTGTAAATTCCACCTTACACAAATACATAATTGATCACCTTAAATAAACACAAAGGTTGATCCCAAAGTCTTAAATCAGCATGCATTTTAATTAAAGTAACAGTTTTTTCTCGAAAAAAAAGAAGTAATTAAGAGCAATTTTTGGCAGAAAGCTAATAAGACATGACAGATTTAACTATGTGTCAAGCACCAACCTCTTTTGAAACCACATTACATGCTTGTGACTTTCCATCAGCATTTTGTCCAATATCATGTATAGCTATCATAGATCTTAACAAGGCATGTAAATGTGTTAAACAGTCGGCAGAACCAAGTAGTGAGCATGCATATTTTTCCCTCGTATCGAATATCAAATGGACCTGCATCAACAAACCCAAAAGGATAAAATTGCATGTAAGCTCAACTGGATAAAACTCATAAGGGCACACTTAACTACAAATCGGAGTATAATTCAAATAGGTGTCAGACAGTACCACAGAAGATAAGCTTTTAGATGAAGCAGATATGTTTTGGCAAAGATTAAGCAGGATATCCTGGCAAACCTACGAAGGAACAAAAAAATGTAAACTGATACTATACAAGTAAAAGAACAACAATAAAATGAATGTTGGGCAGATTTTATTGCAAATTTGTACCTTCACATCACTCTCTTTCTCCAATAATTTGTACAAGACTTCCCATGTATGGGGCGGTGAGACGGAGAAAAAGGTTGAAATAACACAAACCAGTTCTAGCTTCCACTCCAAAGGTCGTGACGAGATACCAATACTCCCACTCACACTAGCTGTGATAGAATCAACTTCACCAGAGTCCGTCACATCAAAATCCATATCAACAACACTTTTGTGGTCAAGAGGGTTTAAATCTTCTGACAAGTTGACAGAAGATATTGGCAACATTTTACTAGTGTGCTCACTATCAGAAGTGTTCACAGGACTACAAAGACAAGAAAACAGCTGAGAGAATGCCACCAATAGTTCATCAAGCATTTCAATGACATCTTTGATAAGCACAGAACTGATTTTGTTACTAACACTCTGCAGTCTAAAAATTGGAGCAGAGAGGAAGGTCTGAAATGAGGATAAAACAGAGCCAGTTGTCTCAAATGCAGAGCCCACACTAGTAAGACCATGAGATAGTTCATCGTGCTTTTTCATAACCGCTGATATCATATGTTTTATAATGTTAGTAACGTAATCAAATACTTCTTGGAGAAATGAAGATTTTTCTTCTATGGCCCTGAAACAGAATAGCATAATTATATTAAGCATAAATTGTTAATATAAGACTGATTGGTACTGTGGAAAAATATATGATTTAGTAAACATGCAACAGATCCAAATACTTCCGAGAATTCAGTTGGCATAGGCTAGTCATTTTCTTCCGAGAACATGGGTAGTCATTTAAACTAATTTGAATTATACTTTTTAAAAATATAGCAACTATTTTACTGGATCTGATAAAGATTACTATGTAACTAACTAGCACCTTACCACCAGCTCAAGACAACTAAATATCACGATTTAGATATCCCATATTTAGTTGATTACAGCAGATATAAATGAATAGAAAGCAAATACCTTGACAAGAGTGCGCAATAAATTAGATTGCAGAAAAGAGAACAAAGATATGCAAGTGTACATAAGTCCACTTTCTCAAACTGTTCACTTGAGGCCATTAATCCTTTGATGAACTCCATAAGCTCAAGAAGCAACGGTTGTTGGATATGCCGAGGAAGGTGTGTTCGGTTGCATTTATCAGCCATAACCTGTTCAACAAATGAGTAACCTTCTGAAAGTACCAATATAGAAGCAGTGAAATAAACATGAAACATATCAAGAAAAAAATCAAACCTACAGAGCTAGTTATTGCATCAAATTTGGTAACACCAAATAATGTAAGTGATTTTGCAGCTTTCGATATTTCTGTCCTCAAAATTCCAATATTCTTTCAACAGTAGCGAGCATGACATGCCAGATTGAATGCCCCGGAATGTAGCTAACTCAAAAGATGTCACCAGTTGTAATGCTGAGAAATTTTAAAAGTAATGCAGCTTCCGTTGTAAGTTATGTAGCCAATACCAGATTCAGCAAAGGACATGCTAAGTGCTAAATTCATCTCTCACTTAAGTTCGGGAGTTCGAAACCCCAATGCACATGTTACATATTAGCACATAGATTCTTTAGTCCCAGTAACCCCATTATCAAAACGTACACAAAAATATGCAGTAATGGAATATGCCAAATATCTTTTGTGGTCTAACATGCAACTGTTGCAAAAATGTTAGAGCGATAATCAAAGCCTGCCATAAGTTTCAGTAATTTCACATACTATTTCTCCTAATTTGGTTGTTTCACGATGAGAAGAGAAACACTTAATACTTATTATTAGTATATATAGGTTTGCAGTGCCTGTTAAGTCAAAAATGACTTCCTCACCCATGAAATCAGATGAGTTCATAATAAAGAATTCATGTTTAGAAGACATGCCTTTATAAGTTCAGTGCATAGCCATATACTGCTAGCAGGCCTAAAACTATTGGAGAAAAGCGGGAGCAATCAAGAACGAGTGAATCACCTTGGTATAACTTTCAGTACTGATTTCTGATAAAGCTTCCACACAGTAACCTAGCTCGTCTTTGATAACCCAGTTTTCATCCTCGAGCAACAACTAAAACAATAAAATTAGAAGTGCACCAGATAGAAACATTCAGAAAAGTCCCCGTAAAAACATATAACATACCTTGGTAAAGTTCTTGCATTCACCAAACAGTTGTGAGGTGTCTGCTGAGTTGATGACTGATGATGAAAAACCAGCACAGACAGAAAAAATGGCTTCAGGAATCATCACGACATTTTGCTCATTTAAAAGAGAGAATCGCTGCCACAGAAAGCATATCAGTAATTGAGCTTGAATATCTCAATGGCTATTGAAAACTGGTGCCTCATTCCCAGACAGGAAGTTTAAAAAATGGATATAGTGGAGCAAATTATACATAAGCAAATGGACAGTATATCATGACGAAATGGTAGAAATGAACCAATATCCATTTTGCTCTCTTGCTCAACATGGTGTTCACTAAAACAGCAAAGTATAATGACAGTAACATAAGTACTATAATAATCATTGGTATATAGTAAACAAATAAAGCAGTAAATACAGCACAATAACATAAGGAAAGAAAAAGTGTGAAACGTAAACTAGATCAAAACATCTTAGATACTTTAATAATCACAAGAAACACCATCCAGGAACTAATTTTAGCGAAACTCACATTCATTTTAGATGTGCAGTAAATCACATATAAATTATACACCCTTCCAGATGCCGAAAAGCATTTACGACATATAACTCAATGGAGAAAAGCTGATGAAAATATAAAAAAATAACCATAAAAGTATAAACATTCGGAGACTTTCCTTGCATGATTCGGTAAGAACATTGCACACTTCAATGCATAAGCCAGTTACAATGAATTATGAATTGCATCTCTATATATATGTAAGATATAAACTGAAGGAATACAGGCCATATAAATCCCGCAACAAGTTCTTTTAATGTTAACTATATGTTACTACCCTGTTGTATGGAGTTCATTAGCTATAACAATTCACCATTCACAACCATGAGCCATGCATTCACATCCTAGAATAAGAGTGCAGTACACCAGGAGTTAATAAAAATGAAGGCAAAGTTCAGGAATGTATTTGTGGATTTAGAAGTAACAGAACCTGAACATAAGTTTAAAATGGATACAAACAAAAGAAAAAGGTTTAGATATAGGACCACCTTTGAGTGAAATAACTCCAAAATTGATCTTAGCAGATTCTTTCGGACAAATATAGAATTGGATAAATCACCCTGCAGAGCATGAGGTCAATGAACAAAAGGTCCTCTGAAATATATATAAAAATAAGACGCCAGCTGCTTTATCTTAATGGCTGTTTAACAAAGTAGGTAGTATTGATTAGGACTAGAATGTCAAACCTAAGCTGGTTTACTTTTGTGCTGGTTGAAACAACTATGCGCATATTATCTTTCAGAGTGATTAGTAATATGTAATACAATATTGCTTACACAACTAGAACTCCATGTGGGCGGAAAAGAACCAAATCTACTTGAACAAGTTGAATTTAGACACCAAACAGTGAACTGAGAAAATGATCTCATAATGTCCTTTTTTAATCCAGTTCTGCTGAGTATACCTTAATTTGGTGTTACGGTTTAATGATCCTTATAAAACAAAAGTTGAGGGTACGGTTTAATATAAAACCTAAAGCTGTTTTTGTTTTAAAAATATATGAGGTCAAGTGCTAGTACTACACAGTAAAAGCTAGTACTACATGATAGAGAACATACCTGCAACCCTATCCTTGAGAAGTAACAAGTGATGAAGTACAAAGCAGACCTAGAGCGAGAATCGGTAGTAGAATATAAGCATAACTGCATAAGTCCCACAATAACCAGAAGACTTTTCTAAGAATTTGACTCACATGTCACAATTAGCAAGAATGACAGAACTAAGAAATAACTAGAAGACAAAATTCAATGCAAGGGATATTCAAGGCTAGGCAGCAATGCCAAGGACAAAACAGAATAAAGATAATCAATTATGTGATGGTGAACACAGTACGACAGTAGGTTTTGGATCTATTTGCAGCAAAGTATCAATTGCTTTCCTGAAACAGGAAACGGTTAATTAGGTCCAGATGATGCTAATTACTGGTGGGACATTGTACCAATCAAATGCAAGAAACTGGAACTAGTAAATTTAAAGGTTCCAACGCAGAAGCTGTTAGTATCCTAGAAAAATAATCTGTCACCTTTTGTGTTTATCCATCATCTCTAAAAACAAGGCGCAGGCTCCCTGTTTATATTGATGTCTTACTAGTTACTAATGAGAAGAAAGCAAGGCAGGGATTACATGTTATGAAATAACAAGGCATTACCAGACATGAACTAGCATGCAGAAAGAAGTGACGTATATTGAATTTTACTCAAATTGCAATGTACTAGATTAGTTCAAAGAAACTTATTAATGACAGCTAAATATGAAATAAAAACATGCATCTACATATACAGCACGTAGCTGATCTCCATACAGGTACAAGTAGGAACGATATCTAGAATGGCTGATTAAGCGTGGGAATTTGGACCAAGGAAATAACAAGCTAAAATATTGCTATTGAAGAAACAGGGGCAGAATTTGAATTGGCCGGCAGATCTGGAAAAGAAGGCATACGATGATGGTGATTGTTTAAAAGTTTGCAGGTCCCATGTATCTTCTGATACAAATGAAGTATGAACTTGGTCCTGAAAGAAGGAAAACAGGAACATGGTAGAATTTTAAAAACAACTAATGCCAGCTATAGGCCATACACAGAATATGATGGAACATGTTCGTACAGAATAGCTAAGGTTTAGAAGCTCACCCGCATGATCATTTCACCCAACAAACTCAGAGCTGAATCAGACTACAAAAGTACACAGTACACACTATCAGACTGTAAAGTAGATAGATATAGTGTAATGTAACAACTAACAAGTACAAGCTTATATTTGCAAAGGCAAGTACCACGTCCCACTGCTCACAAGATCAACAAAGCAAAATACTGCTACTGTACATGAGGCGCGGAGTTTTGTATGTAGAGTTCTACTTATGCCATGAATAGTACTCATGCACCGGGCTGCCCTTTTTATGACTAGTACTCATATCTTGGGGAGCGTGACTACACATTTAAATCTTTATGGCCACTACGCACTCAAATATGTTGAGAGTGTCACTATAACCTCAAATCTTTGCAGCTAACAGCAAATGCAAATATACAAAAATGTGTGGTACAAAGATCAAAGTTATCAGTGATAAAATTTACTGGTACTCACCACTAGAGCCGTAGTGCTAAATAAAGGAAGTGCATGAATAAGCAAATTCCAGATATCTTGCCAATAACCTTCAACAGTTGACATCTGCACATAAAGAGATAATCTCACGCACATATTGAGTAGCACTATCAACATCATAAGTTTACTTGCACGGAAGTGGCAAAACTTGGTTAGCAAAATTGGTAAAGCATTCAAAAAATGAACTGATGCCGTGTTTCAAATTTTGACAATCTGATAACCAAGAGCAAAATAATAATCTATGTGAGTGGAAAAAAATGTGTAGAGGTGGGCCTGTTAAACCAAAGCTGATACTTAATAGTTGTTAAAATTTGAAATGAGCCAGTCGCACATACTAGAAATTCGGTGCATTTCATTTACAAAAAGAGCAGCTCCAAGCAATGAACGATACCAATACTTGCAATTTCATCTGGAATTACTTGCTGTCTTGTTAACATATTATCCCTCATAAAACATTCACCTACTACTACAACTTTTTTAATGTTTTTAATTTTGAAAGGTTGCTGGAAAAAAAACTGAGGCCAAATTATTCTAGAGCATGAGTATAGTGATATGGGAATGACATGAGATAGGGTTGGATCCTCGTTAGTCACTTAGTCACAGTCCAATTAACCAGCAATTACTTCACAAAGAAACAAACATAAGTACCAAAAACTACTGAAATAAAAATGGCATAAACAGAAAGATCATATGGATTTGAAAAACAACCTCGCTTGTTGTCAATAAACAATGTGAGTCCTCCCTAGCATTCACTATGAGCATCGCAGAGAACTCCTTGAGTGTCCTGTTAAGATCATTGATAAGGAGGCACTTCTACTAATTAGCAAGCCATACAAGATAGTGCTTTTACTTATATTCCATATATCTGGTAACAGACATCAAAAAACTCCAGAAAAAATTCAGTACCACAAAACAAACCTGATAAGCCAAAGCAGTGAATCCTGAAAACGAATGGCGTTTGCACTGCTCAAAACGCTGGACAAGCATAACCAAGTCAAGAAATCATACGTCACAGCAAAGGAATACTCGTAACAAAATGACAAACATTTTTCTACCAAGAAGTAAACTAGAGAACATGAGTAGCTATTTAATGGAACACTAGCAAATACAAAAATATGTAAACATTTCAAGAACAGCAGAATCAAATGTTAATTATTGTTTGATATTACAAAAAACCTATAAGTTCAAGACACCAGGTTTGATAGCGCCCACCTTCATGAATATTTTACCTAAATAATTTAACTATGCAGGCGTAATGTTGTTGCCTACAGATTTAATAGCAAAGAAAAAGTATCCCCACACCTATATGGAATCCATAATCCTACTTTTGTGTGTTGATATAAGTTGTCTTACACCATTCTAATATTGAGAACAACCAAGCCCCAACCAACTCGTTTGCCATGCATATCAGTAGCATGCGCGGCTATATTGATAATGTTCAGACCAATGCATATTGTTTATATCAAAGTTGAAAATTTTATTTACGGGCATAATTTCATATTATCTTCCATGCATGTTGATTATACGACTACTGCATATCTTGAATCTGAGTATTATACGTCTGGACAACACAAGAACATAACAGCATTCATTCATGCTTATCGGACAGCAGGCACGAGACAGTAGAAACTAAAGCAGAGTCGTATGCTACATAACTGAGATGCTTGCGAGTTGTGATACAATAACCAGGTATGGCCGATTGGCAGTATCTTTACCTTTTCAAAGATTTGCAGCTTGCTACAAACCAACTGATCAACGAAGACTTGTCCACTCGGTATCCATACTTGTGAACAAGAAAACACATGGTACCACTCCTGTGCAGAAAAAAAACAAGTGCACAACATCAAACACTAGCCAATGAAGGATCCAATAGTCCGTGTGCCTGTAGCAAAGAATACTGTGTACCATCTGCATCCCACCATATAGAACATTTGTGACAAGTACACTGCACCAACATAACACTTCCCTACCACCCCTCAAAATACTAAATGTCTAGTCCATAAAAGAGAAAGCTAACCCATGAATCCTGATAACATTCAGAACTCAGGAGGTACATGTGGTCACATGGGGTAACAGAACTATCGGTGTCATAAAAATATCAACTAGTCACCTAGTCAATGATTAAGAGTAGCTCAAGCAGTCACCTAGTCTACCGGTGTGAGTCGGTCCCCAGCAACTCCACTCGACTTTTCAACTCTTTGGCATTGGAATAAGCTACTGTCACTCCACAAACTAAATGTAGTTTGACAGACCAAACCAGCTATTAATTGTTCACAATATGATAGATGGTAACATTAACTCTGATCAGTATTGTCATACTACAAAATAAGAAATAAGAAATTCAACAAACTTCTATATTTATGTCCTGATATCGAAGTGAACACAATCTTTTTCTTTGTCAGAAGTTACTCAAATTTACAGAGCAACAACCAAGGGCACGGAAAAATACACAAAATGAAGAATGTCAAATAGAAGAAGTTACTGAATCTTGACCAGTAACTGCATTTGTAAGAGGGTTCAAGCGTGGAAGGTGCCATATTCAGGAAAGGCATTTGAGATTTTCTATATAAAAAAATAAACGATGGTTTCTTTAAAGCGGTAAAAAAAAGGTCTCCTATATAGTTTACCAGCATGGAGATCCTTTCAATAGGCCATCCATGATGACGGTAGTAACATGCTCTGTCTTTAACCTTTTCTCCCTGCTTAGTCTCTTTGGCATGCATTTATGTACCTACACGTTTATAACAGGTCAGTTTTATTATACACGAAATACTGATTTTCTACAAGATTCAGAAGCGTAAGTTAAAGCCATGCATGCACATCTAATACCAGATAAAAAACAGTAGCAGAAAGATCCATCAATTCTTCCTGGAAGCATCTCAATGACACAGCTTTCGCATCTCGAGATGCCTCGCACCTGCATTTATTGAATCGTCAACAAAGAACTCAAAATAACAATGAACTGTGAATAGCAGAGCAGTAGCCTTTACCATAGTAAACCTGCTCCCGTGCTACCATATTGATCGAGCTCCTTAATGATGACGTCATAAAGTTTTTCCAAAACCTCTGAAATAGCCTTAGCAAGCTTCAACTGAATTTTTGCATATGTGATGAACAAACTCTGAAACGGAATATAACTTCCAATGAATCAAACAAGAAAATATGCTATGAAGTTAAAACAGTGCCAAGACAGGCCACAAGAACCTTCAGTTGGGGATCACGAGTCGTCAGCCACGAATGCAATATAAAATCTTGAACAGCATTATGGATCTCCACAGATTTGTCTCCAAGGTTTGGTCCATCCATCAGTAAAAAGGTGTTGACGCATTCCATAAGCTTGCTACTCAGCTTTCCCTCCTCCCTGATTCCACAAAGTTAATATACAATTTCCATGTGTGACTAACAAGAGATGCTATAAACAGGCTGCTCTTCCTAGGGGTTAAAGGGGTTCAACAGGAGAGTCGAAAGGACTTAATCACAGACTACTTGCCTCCTAATATGTGAGAATATTGTACAAAATCCATTAAAAACCTCCTCCCTCATGGTGCCAGGATAATCACCAGGTGGGTTTTCAAGTAGAACGTGAAGTGTCCATGTACAGCGGAAGGATTCCTCCTTTGAGCCAGCTTGATTGCTGAAGTTTGCATCAAAAGCAGTTGCAACCTTCTTCATATAGAGCACTACAAGACCTGGCGAAGATATGAAATCTAAGAATGGAACAAAAGGGTGGCTGTTATACGAAAACAAGGGCCGTTGATATGGCAACTCACTGCTATATGTTCGAGGTTTCATCTGATACCGGTATTCCTTAACAGTTAGAAGCTGCCGAAGAATTGGGCTGTATTCTAGCTGAAAGTTGGGAGCATCTTTTATGACCTCCAGTATATGACTAAAAAGTTGCTTAGCAACCGAAATCAAAGGTAAGGAATGCCCTGCAAGGACAGTGAACCTTCTTTAATGACATGTACCGTGCAGCAAGCAGCATTACATTCCATATATAGGAAAACAATTGAAAAAACGATTAGCAAAAAAAAGTGGAAACCACGTAATACATCGACTCGCCAGATATCGGAATGCTGAAACCACAAACATAACATGTAACACCAGCTGTCCAGCTTACATCTCGAACACAAAATGTATGAGCGAGAACAAATGGCAGCAAACAGATATCACGTTTAGCATGACTCCAATACTGAGCTATGGCCAACAATAGGCACTATCGAGAGCATTCGGGTGAGAATTCCAGGCCACTTGTTCTCAAAATATTATCCCAAATTGGATACCACACATCAGCTAGTCAGTAGTATGATTTTTCAATTTGCAGACTGTTTCACATTTCACAGAACAGGTCGGATGCAAAAATATGTATGAGCAACAAGTAACCCACAGACAATTAGCAAAAATAGAAATAGCAGGACGAAGGGGTCTGAACATTTATTTAGCTTACCTGAGAGCCTCACGTCCTCGGCGCATCGGATAGCGACGCGGAGCATCCCGGCGGCGGCGCTCTTGGTGGGGCCGCGCTTCTTAGCCGCGATGTCCGTGAGGACGCACTTGGCGAGCGCCATTACGAGGAAGGGCCACGTGGCGGCTGCAAAACAGCAATCCAGTCACAGTCAATCACAGGATCGAGGAATCGGGCGGAATGGTAAGTAAAACAGAGGAGGCGCGTGGCTGACAGGAGGAGAGTTGGCCGGGCTTGGCCCTGGCGGTGTTGCGGGCGAGGAGGCGGCAGAAGGTGGGCGCGCGGTCGCCCTGCAGCCACGTCCCGAGCAGCTTCACCCCTTCCTGCGAGAGGCGTGCGGGATGGTTGAGCGCAGGATCGGAGGAGGAGTTGATGGATTGATTTGAGTCAGGGTAGCGTGTACTCACATCGCGGGGCCTGGCCCGGTCGGAGGAGAGCTTCTGGATGACCTCCTCCACGTCGCGCGAGGTCGCCATCGCGGCCGCCGGGGCCTCCGCCGGCGAAGAGGCGAGGGGGGCTAGGGTTTGGGTGGGGCGGCCGAGGCGGAGGACATGGGCGGAGGCGGAGGAGATGGGGGTTTGCGGAGGTTTTGACGGGCAGAAAATGGAATGGAAAGGGGAAGGAAACGCGACCTGACACTTGGCGAGTCAAGCAGCAGTCGTCTGTGCGGGTATTATCCGGTGTAATTGCTTGGTTTATTCCCGGTTCGGTTCACTTGGTTTCTCACAAAAATTATCAAATGTTAACTGAAATTAGTTTCTAAATTCACAGAATTATTTCGGTTTGATTCATTCGGTACATTGGTGAACCGAGATTATTTTTTTACAAACACAGTACATACGTGGACACCCACAAATACGTATTTACGCTGTTAGACGAAATAAGCAACAAATATAAAATTGATTTGAAGAACATAAACTTTCCTCATTCGTGGTTCAACAACAAC
This sequence comes from Lolium multiflorum, assembly GCA_030979885.1. Taxonomy (NCBI): domain Eukaryota; kingdom Viridiplantae; phylum Streptophyta; class Magnoliopsida; order Poales; family Poaceae; genus Lolium; species Lolium multiflorum. The sequence continues at coordinate 47,596,658 of CM061749.1, read as the reverse complement.
AACAAAAACTTCATCCACGAACTGGTTAGGTTTAGAAAAGTTTATAACTAGCGGTGGACATGACATAATGGTGTGGCCATAAACATGTTGTGCAAGCCTTCTTTTCTAAAATGTACTTTGTGGCCCTTTTATGTATGTCTTGTTTTCGGCGTTTACGACATTCAAGTTACATGTTCAGCTCTTCCATAGTACTCATTCCGTCCCATGAAATTTGACCAAGAATGTCAAAATTTGAATATATCTAGATGCTATTTAGTGGTTAGATACAACCAAATTTAGACAATTTCCACACAACTTTTATGGGAGGGAGTGAGTAGATGTTTGACAAGAATGTATAACATTCAACTGCTATAGTTGCACTACAGGAATGGCAGCATGTGCCCATGGCCGCACGCCCTCGGCGTAGCATGGAGAGGCCGTCGGTGTACGCTACACCGAGGGTTGCCGTCGGCATAGCCCCTCAGGCAAGCTCCGCCTCGGCAGAGCCCACGTGGCCCTTGGCATAGCGACGGCCATCGGCGTAGGTGAGATAGGCCTACGGCTAGCGCCACCCATCGGCGTACGGGCCATCGGCGTAGCACGCCTACCGTCGTCGTCCGTCTGACGGACGTCAGGGCTACACCGATGGCCTGCCCTTCGGCATAGAGTCCCACGTGGCGCCACCCCATCGCATTGATCTGTGCCTACGTCGCAGCTACGCCGATGGAAAGGCCCTCGGCATAGGGTTGACTAATTGGTCCTATGTCGCAGCTACGCTGACGGCAAGGCCCTCGGCCTTTTTTTTGTTGTTTTGCTTGTTTGGCAACAGGTAAAATCACAGAAATTCACATATAAATTCACAGGAACTAGGAATTGCACACAAGCAAAATACACATAACATGAAATGCAAATAGCAAATAAACATCGTAGTGTCGTAAAATTATCCAAAATGTAAACTAAATGAATCCAACAATAAACCCTAGAAGCACATAGCTCCTATTTATAGTAATTCTTATTCTTTAAACATTCTTTAAACATGTTCTTCAAAAGTTATTCTTTTGAAGTAAATATGAAGCAAACCGTAGAAGCCAATAGCTCTTACTTGAAATACTTCCTATTTATTATGTAACTTGTTCTTCAAGAGTTATTCTTTTGAAGTACATAAGAACTAATCATTAACCATGCACCATAGAACTTAAAATTGACAACGATTCTTTACATATTATTCAAACTACAATTCCTTTATGAGTATGCTTGTTATGATGCATTATATCACTTGCTTATGCTATTCATATCACCAAACCCTAACAAGAACCTTGTTTGAGAACCATTCTAAAAATGCAACACACTCTAAAGAAATCTTTACAACTCATCCATCTTAAATCATCAGGGTTAGGTTACGCTCGGGGCGATTGCATCACATACTATGCATTATAGCATCTTTGCTGGTTCTTTAAACATTGTACTTACCGAACGATGATGGTATTTCAGAATTTGGAGTTATCACGTATCTAAACGTTTGTCTGCATAATCTTGCAGTCAAGAAAGGTAAGTCGCTCCTCATGTCATTTGATTATTTTTATCAAACTATATGCAAAATACTATGCTTATCACTCCTGGATTGAAAAGCAAAATATTATTTTACAATTATGAATATGACTATGTGGTGGGTAATGGAACCATGGTATGTGTTGATTGGTGGAGGTTCCATCGCAAGGGTACTACTCATCTAGGACTAATCACCAATGCCGTCTAGTGATTCTAGTGTCGTACATATCGCGTTAACCATAAGATCTATAATGGCTCTGGGGAAATCAGCTGTATCTTTTTCCTCTTGCATATCAACGGACTTGATAGAGCCTGGCTGGATGTTGGGATAAGACTGCAGTAGGTTGGGAAATTTTTTAAAATCCCCATCTGTGTGGATGAGAGGCTCTACCATCTATGAGGGGTTGTCCCTAGTACATCGGGGGTAAAACCGTATGATCGGGAGATGTCTATCGGGGATGTACGGATGGACAAAAGGGTGGGTATGCTGGGTCGCGGAGAAGACAGTGATTGGCTCGGTTCTTATACCTGACCTCAAACCATGGAAGTGTGAACAATCTCATAACTTGGTTGGCAACAAGGATAAGTTCTCTTATGGGAAAAGTAACGCACCTTTGCAGAGTGTATTGAATTGTGACTGTCACTCCATGTTCCGGGAAGGGAACTACGAACGCGGCAGGAAAGGAACTCCATGAAGTTCTAGTCAACCTGTGAAAACTGACGGGAATAGTTTTTAGAATAAAATAAACCCTTTGAAGAAATGTTTACAAAAACTTGCATCCGCCTATGACTTTCTGGTCTGTGGCTGTAACTAGTGCATGATACACATATTTTCTATAATAAACTTGTTGAGTACGCTCGTACTCATCCCTCTTTGAATCCCCTGCTTAGATGGAGGCATCGAAGGAGAAACTACCGTGGAACTCGAAGACAAAGGAGTCAACTGCAACAAGATGAAGAATCCAATCAATGAAGTCAATGGAGTCAGCTTCTGCATCAGCTAGAGTGGAAACCTAGACTAGTAATAGAAGGAAATTATTTCCCTAATACTAGCTCCTAAGTGGTCAGAGTTCTATAGCAAGCCAAGTATCTCTAGAGCTAGGATTAGCAATAAGTTAGGCTATGAGTCATGCTTCTGGAGCTTTATTTGAAGTTTTACCTCACTGTAAAGTAGGAGGCTGTGTTGATCTTCTGTAAACATTTCGTGTATCCTTCTATAGACATACCTTGGACTCGCATATGTTTGTTGTACCACTCGAGGGATGTAATATGAGTGGAACGGTGTTTCACTTGTGTTATGTCAACGACTTGTGTACTACACCATACAGTGGTATGCTGGGTCACCACAACGTTCTCTTCTGGGGCGTTCCGGGGCGCACCCTGGAGAACGTCATCGACCGCATCCACACCGGCGCTCCAAGGTTGGAGGCGCCATCCTCACCGCCACCGTCTCCCGCGGCGCGCTGGCAGCCGAGAAGGACGTACTCGTCCCCCTCCAACTCTTCCTCGTCAGGACCAGCCCGATCGACGCCGTCCTCATCGCACCGCTCCGCGCCCTACACCGTCACCAAGCGCGTGGTGAAGGAGGAGCCTGCGACGCCCGTCAATCTGAGGCGCGGCGGCAACGGCAGCGGCAGTCGGCAACAGCAAAGGCGCGGTGGCGGCGCCCTCCTCATCCCGAAGCCGGAGGTGAAGGAGGAGCAGGACGACAGGCAGCGGCGAAGGCGGCGCAGCTGGCGGAGTACAAGCGGCAGCAGCGGCTCACCGCCAGCAGCGATGATCCCGAGGACTGCCCAGGGCTACACGCGGAGTTCGCGGCGTCGCTGAATGGAAAGGACGCTTGGAGGGGCGACCTCGACGCGGCGATCGCCATGTCCATCCGCGACACCGGCAAGCCTCTCGTGGACCTCACCGACGATGGCGAGGCAGGACCAAGCGGCCTGGTGAAGAACGAGCCCATCGACGAGCACGACGAGCGCGTCAAGCAGGAGGTCTTCACCGACGAAATGTACAACTTCCACCAGTATTGTGATGCCTCCGGCCGCCGCAACTACTTCTAGATTAGGGTTTAGTTTAAATTTAATCAAATCCCGAATCTATGTAATATATAGCAAATTTGGATGAATTTAATCGATTCTCGCTCAAGTTTTAAAATTTCGATATTTTGTTTGGGGGACACGACTAGGGAGCGACATCCCCAAACGAAGCACGAATAAAACACGTCCCCTAAACGCTCGATCCGACGGCGTTTGGGGGACGATTTGGGGCGCGACTGGAGATGCACAAAAAAGAAAAGCCATACGCTGATAGAGCTTTTATATAAACACTCATGCTACAAATTGTGATTGTCAGAGCAGCACAACACTACAGCTTTTCGGTTTTCAATGCACCAAAGAATTTTTTATGGAGAGGACCCACCTAGAAACATCACTGCTGCTTTTCGTTTCTTCATTTATTCTCCTCGCCAAATGAACAAGGGTCATCAATTGATTGACCAATTCCGCGACTACTTAAACCGAGATAGTCTGATCTTTTCTCATTGCCAAGACGCACCCCCTCCCAAGCATTTGCAAACACATTTCCAATGGCTTTCTTATGGCGGCCGCGTTTTTCTAGAATAAATAGGATCGGGAGGCAATGGGAACCTGCGTGTATGTGTATCACGGGGCACATGTGCATCTACGATAAGTGCTTCTCTTGCATGGATGATGGATCTGTACCACGGGCAGTGGCGAGGTTCCCGGTAGGGCGAGGTTTGGCGCTCGCCCTACGTTGGCCAGCGATAGAAAATTCTATACCCGTTTGTTTTTTTTTTTTTGCAGTGAGTTCAAGAAGATTTGGCTTAATCAGGGAAACCGGGCCCAAAAACCATACATAGTGACCGAGTTTATGAGGGAAACCGGCCGGAAAAACCGCACAAAAGTCGGGGCCTCATCACCCACACGAAACCAGACCGCCGACGACCAAACACACACCACCACATCCGGAGCCGCTGCTCCGACGTCCCCAACTCGGAAGCGAGCCGCAACGCCGCACGGCATGGACGTCCTGTAGCCCAAGCTACCAAGGCGACCACCCGCAGACCACGAACGCCGCGCCAAAAGATCCGGGGCCGCCGCCCCTACTTGCCAGCCACACCGACCACCCCGTCGCGTAGGCCGGGCCGACGAGCTCGCTACCCACGTAGCACGAACACGCCACCCATGCCTTGCTAGACGATGACCACACCCCATGGAGTCATCGCTGCAAGACCATCCGAGGCCGCCGCCTCGGCGCACGTCAGCCGTCTGGGGCCGCCGCCCCGGCATCCACCACCCTCGACGACAAGACAACCAAGCGCAACTACCACACATCTAACACACCACGAGGAACACGGACTCCAAAAGCGGCGCCTTCAGGAAGGTAACGGCACAGTGTGTCGCCGCCGCCCGCTCCAAGGAGCAGAGGTTTTCACCCGGAGAACGCAAGAACTCGCGACGGTAGGAGACCAAGCTCCCCGATGAAGCCCTCAACAGGGAACAACGGTACCCAAGGGCACCGCCAACATCGGCACCAATGGTGCGAGGCTTTCGCCTGGAGTGCCAACGCTGTCGTGCGGAAGAAGGTGGCCCGCCGAGCAGGGTACCTTGTTGTCGTCCACCAAACAGAAAACGGAGCAGGCAGGCGCCCATCGGATCTCGCAGGGGCCCATCTGAGCCCGCAGGAGCCCATCCGAGCCCGCAAGAGCCCGCCCAACAGAGCCCCCGCCGCAAGCGCCGGCGGCGCACTAGGCAGTCGAGCAGCGCCATGCCAGGCGGAAAAGCCGCGCCCACCCCAACAGCAGGGGGTCGCGCCATGGTTGCAGAGCAGCGAAGGTCGAAGCCGACCAGCACCCCGCCGCCAGGGCCGCGCCACGGCCGGACGGACGGCGAGCTGCAGAGAGCAGCGAAGGCCGGGTCCGGCCCGCAAGCCCGCCGCCAGGGCCGGCGCGCAGAAGCACCACGGCGAGGAACGCACAGGCACGACGATGGGGAGGCGCGGAAGCAGCGACGAGCAGGCCAGCGGCGAGCCACACGCAGGAGCCCAGCGCGGGCGGCGGCGACCTCGGGACCAGCATGGACGCCTCCCTCCTAAGCAGCCATGCGGGGGCCCGAGAGGCATAGATCCTCGCCGCCCCCGTCCTTGGCGGCGCGCGGCTTCGCCGGCGGCGGCCTCGGGAGGCGACGAGGAGGCGGGCAGGGGGCGGGGGAGGTGGCGGCGGAGATCTAGGGTTCGCTCCCCCGTCGCCTGCAGGAGACGACAGAGGAGCGGGGGTCGCGGTTACCTTCCTCTCTCTTGTTTTCTATACCCGTTTGTTGGCTGTTTCATGTTGGGCCGTGAGTTCTGGCTGGCCTCGCGGGCATAGCGCCAAGAACCACCTACGTTGCCATCGATCGATCGGTCAAAGCGGTAGTTTCAGTCTTTCAGAGAGCCACGGACGCACACAGCGATCGTCAAGGCAGCAGGCGGCTGACCTCTAGGTTTCAGCCTCCCGATCGAACGGAGCCGGAGCCAGGCCGGCCACGGGCAAGCAGGGAATTAGCTAACACCAGGGGCAACGCATCCGCGTATCAGGGGCATCTGGCCGACATACAACGGGGACGACATCGACACGTCGCTGGACAGTAGAACTATTAAAGTTTCGGGGATGAACAAGAAAAGGAAGGGCCTAGCAAAGTGAGGCGATGGAAAATGTACATATATTGTTTCTAAATTGAACTATATCGGTAGATCTCTGGTACATTATTTTCTGAATTTTCAACACTGGAGCTTGATTATCCGTAGTAGGTTCTACTTTCTATTTAAGTATGTTTCTATTGCCATTGTACTACTATGTGCTTATGTTTAAGATCATACAAAATATTAATGTGTCGATATAATTTTAACTTTTTTGCATCAATCTTTTTCATGCTCTCAAAGTTTGCCGATCTCAATTTTTTTCTATCCTTCGCCACTGCCACGGGGCACATGTGACATGTACATCTACGTACGATAAGTGCTTATCCTGCCATGGGCTCTGTTTGCACAAAAAGAACAACACCATACGAGTAGACTGATACTTAGTGTGGGGCTATGGAGCTGTTTGCGTAGAAATCATGATCACTTGTGTTCTTCTGGGACATCTATGCGTGGTATATGCAGCCGTATAGGTTTCTCATATTTAGATGTTTCGTGGTTTATAAAATTGGGCGAGTTAGGAATAAATTGTGCGCATAAAAACTTGTATCGTTAAAAATAAATAGAAAATGTACTATTTTAAGTGGAAAATTGCGAGCTTAATTTTTCTTTCCATATATCGAAGATTGATACACATAGAGCCTGTTTTCCCTAACCATATAGCCTTGCTATCCATATCATTAAAAAAAGTTTGTCCACGCTTGTCCTTCTATATATCAACCAATATGTTGGCTCATGAGAAAGCAAAATACGGTGTTGCCACCCGGTGGCAATGCCGGCCCCCTCGCTGGCTGCCGTCTGATCTAATTTAGAGATTCTCACTTGCAAATAAATTATCACCTGTCGTGCTGCTAATTACCTACACAACCTGCAAACCGACTTCCCGGACTGCAGCTATGGCAGTGTTGACGTCCGCGTCCAAGCAGGAAGGTACCGAGAGTTCAAAAGAAGGTAACGACAGTGAGACTAAAAAGCAATTCAGGTATGCCTCGGCTTGCTCTCTTTTTGTCTTTTTTTTTTATAGATTTCACCATATGTCAAATCCTAGTGAAGGGTTTGCTTCATTCCTCCGATAATATGTATATGCCTTTCATATTTTTAAAATGGTCCTGAGTAAGCCTAGGAAGTGAGTGAAAGGATTATTGCATGTCAAGGGATTAGGTGATGGTTGATGAAATATTTATCGATTTCCCTGTCATGAATGATCATGAGTTTTACTTCCTCCATTCAAATAAATAAAACGTTCTTGTTTTTCGTGTTTTTCTTTGACCAAGAATTACTTCAATAAAAAAATTGTTAGTATAAAATTAGCATCACTATAAAGTGTTTTTTCAATACGAATCCAACGATATAAATTAACAATATAATTAAGATTTTGTTGCTCATTTTTTTGGTTACATTTTGTCTTAAAATGCGCATGCATCTTATTCATCGAAACAAAGATAGTACATCAATCTATTGAGCACTAATTACCACTTGCATCGAGAGCTACATCCGTAGTATATCTCAAAACACTCAACCAGATATCTCCGTTTGTTTCGTTGTTCGTACATTTCACTTAAAAACAATTGAACGCTCCACCAACCTCCGTTCCAGTAGTGTAGATTGTGGTTTCTCTTTATACACTAGTGGAAAACGGGGCAATAGGCCCGGTCCATTTGGGCCTTTAGACCCGGTTCCCGAACCGGGACCAACTAGGCGGGACTAAACTCCCTTTAGTCCCGGTTCAAAGATAAACCGGCCTAAAGGCCTAGACATAGCGGCCAGGAGCTCGTGGAAGGGTGTCCCGGTTCGTGGTACGAACCGGCCTATGCTCGCCGCAGAATTGCTATTCTCCGCGCGGCACGATTTAGTCGTAAGTGCCGCCGCAGAGAAACAGGGCGTCGCCGCAGAGTTTCAATGCATATATATATCATTCAAGAACCCACAAAAATCGTCATGAATATATATAGACATCGTCAACAGTACACGACATAGTCAACACAGTACACGTAATGCATGCATATTTACAATACAACATCTCCTGAACGAATATCCTCCGCCGTCACGATCTTCCGATAGTGCTCTCCATCTGCGGTAAGGACCTCGGTAATAAAGAATCCCGCGATTTCCTCTTGAATTGCTTTTATTTGATCCGCTGTTATGAGAGTGTCCCGCAGGCGTGTCATCTATATTTAAAAAAGGAGATCAATATATGAATGGAACTCAATACAATAGATGGTACTAATTAAGATTAATTGTGAAAATTTGTTATCGTACACGAGTGTGGTGTATTTGGGCATCCCCACCCTTGGGACAGACATGTCACGCATGAAGGTGCAGACGTAGTATCCACATAAGTTATTCCCTTGTTCCTGCCTCATACACTTTACGAAAAATAGTTCGATCAAACTAATAATCAAGCATCGTATTGAAAGTAAATATCATATATAAAGTTTCACGGACATAGCTATATATATAGTACTACTTAGGGTAATCTCTAAATGTAAGCTCTGGTTTCCATTCACCCGAACAGTATTGATGAACCGTTTCCAAGCCCTGCCCCAAAAAATAATGAGTAAATGAGTAATTGATTAGTTGATGATATCTTCGAATTAGAGCAGATGAAGATGCCAATACGAAATTGATTGAAACTACCTCTGGAGGATGGCAGCCATGTCCGCCCATTCCGCATATTCTTTACGTTTCGAGTCCATGACGTTTACGACTCCAAGGTGAAGATCAATGATTAGGAGAATAAAGTGGAAACTGCACAAGCATAGCTCAATGATTACGAGAATAAAGTGGAAGGTGCACAAGCATAATGTATGTTATATATAACACTCACTTGAAGTTGTAGGGAAAGAATATATCCTTTTTGTTGCTTCTCTAAAAACATTACGATGTTGTCCTCTGTGTCCGGGGTCTCGAACCGTAACTTCATGAACTGTGTTTGGGTCTATGCACCCCAGCGTAGGAGCTTGCCTCTTTTGTATTCCAGCTTCTTCATTCTGCATAATTAAATGTATAGCGTACACAAAGAATATAATGAGGATAATTGTTAGTGCAAATGAATGAGCTACAAACTTAATTACACAAATAAATCACTTACAGGCAGTAGCAACCGATGACAGCTTTGTCGGCGTCTTGATTGAATAACTGAAACACTTCTTCTAACTCAAGGTTTATCTCGTCTTCCCCCGGAAGTAATGCTCATCTCTAAGATACACCGTGATGTAGCTTTCACATCTTCGACAGGCTTTCAGTACCAGTCATGCAACCTTCGCATCTGAGTCCCTAGACGCGCGAGCTCGCCAGGTTTGACGAGATCAGATCCGTATCTATACTTGTTTACCACTTGAGCCGTTGGATAGTAATCTTCGTACTCAACTGATGCTCCCTGAGCTCTAGCCGCCCGTTCGATCATCGATGCCGTCTCGGATCATGATATGGCTCCACGATGAAGTGGGGTGCGGTGAATGTCCCGTGTCCAAGTGGGCGACTTTTTTGCTTCTTTGCTCGCTCTAGAGGACTGTCCAAGAGAGCGGTCATAATCAGCTCTCAGCTCAGGTCTCTTCATTCTCGTCTTGGCAAAGTGCTTCACTGTCTGGTGGAATAAACATCTTCTTCTGCGCAAGAAACGCCTTTTGCTCTTCATCATGGTAACAACTCTGGAGTCTGTGCCCTCATTGGAGTTGATGATCTCTGAGCTGTAGGAGGTGCCGCGGACCGCTTCCTCTTTTGCTTAGGTGGAAGCGGCGAGTCTCCCGACGAGGAGGAGGAGGCGGCGGAGTATTTTCACGCGGAGGAGACTGGTCATGGATAGGGGAATCATCATCGCCAGGAGAATCATCACGCGGAGGAGACTGCACAGTGGCGGAGGAGGCGGAGGTGGCCTGCTTGTTGGCTTCTCACCGGAAACACAATGTTCTCCTTCCGCCATTGCACGATGGTTCTACGGGCTTCTCCCAGTTCTTTGATTTCCCCATCTTCACCTGCAGGGTGCTCAAGCACCAACCCCTCATACTCTCTCAACACTTCATCCACCATCACAACAACAAAGTCGTCTTGGACCGGACGGCAATGGTAAGACCTTGTAGGTAAGAGGATGCCGACCGCCGCCTTGAAGGATAGGTTGAAAACTTTAACATGCAGCTCACAAGGACGGCTCTGAGATCATCCACGGGGTAGCGAGGAGGCTCGACCACCGGTCATCATCATCATCATTATCCACTGAGAGGAAGCCACGCTGCTTTTCCGGTGTGGTTGAGATTGCAGCTGGGTGAGGGCATTGAGCAGGCAGATCTACCTGCCCCGAGCCATCCGAGATGTAAGTACTTGGGTTACCATGGTTAATTGGGCTTGCATGGTGCTCATACCCTCCTCTAAGTTAGCCAGCGGTCTGTTTCCCTTGCCTTCCTCCTCTCATGGCTTTTATCAGAAATCTCTTCCTTTCCGCAGAAAGCCATACTTCCACGGAACGGAGCCTGCCGTGCCTCGTGTTCGTCCGCCGTGTTCTTTGTTCCCAAGGGCGCGTGTCAGCTCATCGTTCTCTTTCGGGCTGGAACAACCCCGCCTCCACGTCCCTATGTGCTTTTTCCAGGGCATCAATGGGAACCTTCGATGAGCTTTCTTATAGATGCACTTCCCTGTTTCTGGATCCAACGTTCCCCCAATCCCGTAGAACCACTCCTTCGATCCAACCGTGTGTCCCTAATCTGATCCCTTTCTGGTCTCCGCCTCAGCTGCCTGCCACTTAGGACGGTTAGCCCCGTATCCACCTGGACCCAGAATTTGGTGATATAGCTTCAACGCAGCATTTGCCTTATTTATTTCCGACCTTCTCTTAAATTCTTCGACTCCGTGGTACTTCACGAATTCGTCCAGTGATTTTTTACCTTCTCACCGTCCGAGTCTTCTTTAACTTGATAAGGCGGCGCAATCTTTTCTTGTGGCTCTTGAATAGTTCGGCCATCTTCTTCTTGCCAAACTCGCGGAGGGCCTGCTCCATCTTGGCCTTTTCAGCGTCACCCCCCTCTTCGGGTACTATGTTGAAATGTGACATGAGCTTGTTCATAATGCTGTTTTTGGCTACATCATCGATATAAAGACCTTGAGCTTCTTCCTCTGCAGACAGCACTAGTCCCTTCGGCTTGTGCCATTCTCGAACGGTGATCGGGACGTGGTCCCTAACAAGCACTCCGCATTGAGCTATAAATGACTTTGCACCTTTCTCGGAGCAATCGGTTTACCATCCTTCTCGATGTGGGTGATGTCGTGCCTAACACCGTCATCCAACTTTTTGGCCGGGCCTCGCTTCCTCGACTTTACAGAAGAAGTGCTCGATCCGGAGGGCTAAAAAGAAATAGTTCATAGTCAATACAATTTCATTAGTTAATGCATCTAGTCGATCAACAGCGCCTTAATTAATTTATATACCTCGGTGATAACTACAGTTCGGGAGCCATTATGATGATCTTGTTCCTCACCGGCGCCACTAGGATCTTCTTCCTCAATATTCTCCGCTCCCTCACCGGAGCCATTCTCCGCTCCCTCACCGGAGTCATTCAAATAAGTTGCGGTGACATCGTCACCGCCATCATCTGGAATAACGTCGTCGTCGCGATCATCCAGAGTACCGTTTGCTATGAGTTCCTCCATGAAATTTTCTTGAATTTCATCCCTGTCCATGCTTTCTACAACGACCTGCAAGCTATACATAGGAACCATCATATGATCAAATTAAGGATAATGCAGAAAACTGAAAATGGAGTTACATATGTGTAGTTCTTAACTAAGGATCGATAATATAGTGCTGAAAGCAGATACTGCAGTTACATGCATACATAGATCGGGTTCATGTTTATTTAACCCTAATACATATCAATCACTACTACAACCACTCAACCGCGCAGACCGGGTCCTAGAGGGCGCCGACCGGGTCCTGAGCCGCGCTGGGTGTGCCCCCAAAGCCACGGAACAACAACGGGAGCATAGCTAACATGACATCCCCGCATAACGCTCCATCCGGTCCTATACATGTTGTCTAACGCGTACATGTAACGGCGAACGTGCTGGTCCTCCGCTTCAATGCGCTGAGCTACCTCCTCCGGCGGGCCGGCTCCCTCTGAAACGACCGTGGCCCATAAGACCTCCACCAAAGAATATCCGGGTCGACAACGGGACCCGGATTCCGCACTGGTGCGCGACCCTAAGCTAAGACCTCCCACACCAGGAGCCCAGTCCCGGACCTCCCCCATCTGCTCCATCTCCTCTAGAAGAGCGGCGGCTGTCGCGGCATCGTAGCTACGAAAACAAATCATATATGTATACTGATATAAATAAAAAACATGATATTGTGCTAAATAAAAACTTCACTACTTTTGTACTAACGCCGCGTTCCACGACCCCGGATCGATCGATCCGGATCGGGGTCGGGAACAATGGAGCGGTAGAGGGAATTGAACGACCGTATTTTGGGGGCGCCGCACTACCAGCATCGCCACGGACTCGGCGCTCCTCCTCTCGCTATTCTCTCTATTTCACGACCCTAACTCTATGTCACGGCGGCGCCACCACGGACTCGGCACCGCCAGGGGCGCCCAGGGGCACCGCCACGGACTCGGCACCCAGGGGCTCCCAGGGGCACCGCCACGGACTCGGCACCGGCAGGTGCCGACTCACCGGCGCGCGCGGAAGAGGTTGTCCGCGCGGGGGTGGCATCGACACAAATTGTAACTTTTTTTCTAACTATACTAATTTAAATCTAACTAAATATTTCTAACTTTTCTAACTAAACTAACTAATCTAACAATCTAACAATCTAACAAAACTAACAAAACTAACTAATCTAATAATCTAACAATCTAACAAAAAATAAAAAAGAAGAACTTGGCCGCCGCCGGTCGGCCGGTGGGAGAGGGAGAGGGAGAGGGAGCACCGCGGAGCGCGTGGCGGCGGCGCGGAGGACGAGCGCTGGAGGAGAATGTCGTCCGCGGCGGGGCGGGCGCGGGCGGCGCCGACGCTTGCGGAGAGGGGGGATGGAGGGGCGGCGGCGGAGGCGTGGACGACGGCGCCGGCAAGATGGCGCGGCGGCGGGTTGGGCGCGCTGGGCGGAGCAGCCCGGCGGCGCGCGGCGGAGCAGCTCCGGCGCGTGCGTCAGGCGCTTCTGTCTCTGCGGGATTGATCCCCGCGAGACGAAGCGGTTCCACTTATACCAAACCCTTTGGACCCGGTTTGTATTACAAACTGGGATTAAAGGTCCCGTTTGTAATACAACCGGGACTAAAGGCCATTTTTGTGCGGTTTTGCCAGAAAGGCTTTTAGTCCCGGTTTGTAATACAAACCGGGTCCAAAGGCCACTTTTTTTAAAAAATTTCATTCCCGCCTTATTTCAAATGAAAAAAGCCACCGCACTGCCACCGCCATGTACTGGCCACCACCACCGCCACACGTGTCCCTTCCCCGTGCCACGTGTCTCCGCCGCTTCCACGTGCCTCGCCCCGCCGTCACCGCCATGTACGGGCCACCGCTGTCGCCCACCACCGCCACCGCTGTGTAAGCCACCGTCACCACCGCGTGTACGCTACCACCGCCACCGCTCGGCCACCACCCTACCGCCTGGCTACCACTGCCACCGCCACCACCGCCGCCATGTACGGGCCATCGATGTCTACGTTCTCCTTTCCTGTAGACAGTGTTGGGCCTCCAAGAGCAGAGGTTTGTAGAACAGCAAGTTTTCCTTAAGTGGATACCCAAGGTTTATCGAACTCAGGAGGAAGAGGTCAAAGATATCCCTCTCATGCAACCCGCAACCACAAAGCAAGAAGTCTCTTGTGTCCCCAACACACCAAATAGGTGCACTAGTTCGGCGAAGAGATAGTGAAATACATGTGGTATGAATATATATGAGCAGTAGCAACGGTGCCAGAAAAGTGCTTGGCGCGTAGTTGATGGTGGTGGTATTGCAAACAGTAGGTAACACAAGAAAAAAGAAACAAGCGTAGCAACTCAGAGTATTTAGGAACAAGGCCTAGGGATTACACTTTCACTAGTGGACACTCTCAATATTGATCACATAACAGAATAGATAAATGCATACTCTACACTTTTGTTGGATGATGAACACATTGCGTAGGATTACACGAACCCTCAATGCCGGAGTTAACAAGCTCCACAATAATGCTCATGTTTAAGTAACCTTTAGTGTAAGATAGATCAACGGACTAAACCGAGTACTAGCATAGCATGCACAATGTCACCTTCATGCATATGTAGGAGGAATAGATCACATCAATAATATCATAGCAATAGTTAACTCCATAATCTACAAGAGATCATGATCATAGCACAAACCAAGTACTAACACGGTGCACACACTGTCACCATTACACACGTGCAGGAGGAATAGAACTACTTTAATAACACATCGCTAGAGTAGCACATAGATAGTAGTGATACAAAACTCAGATGAATCTCAATCATGTAAAGCAGCTCATGAGATCATTGTATTGAAGTACATGGAGAGATATGAACCACATAGCTACCGGTACAGCCCCGAGCTCGATGGAGAACTACCTCCTCATGGGAGCAGCAATGTGATGAAGATGGCGTGGAGATGGCAGCGGTGTCGATGGAGAAGCCTTCGGGGCACTTCCCCGTCCGGCAGGTGCCGGAACAGAGATCCCGTCCCGATCTGGCTTCGCGATGGCGGCGGCTCCGAAGGTTTTCGTGGGTTTCGTCAATCGGTGTAGGGTTTTCGCGACGGAGACCTTAAGTAGGCGGAAGGGGGGCAGGGGCCACACGAGGGCCCCACACTACAGGTCGGCGCGGCCAAGGGCAGGCCGCGCCGCCCTATGGTTTGGGCGCTCGTGGCCCCACTTCGTCTCCTCTTCGGTCTTCTGAAGCTTCGTGGCAAAATAGGACCCCGGGCGTTGATTTCGTCCGATTCCGAGAATATTACTAGATTTCTGAAACCAAAACAGCAAACAGGAACGGCACTTCGGCATCTTGTTAATAGGTTAGTTCCAAAATGCACGAATATGACATAAAGTGTGCATAAAACATGTAGATAACATCAATAATGTGGCATGGAACATAAGAAATTATCGATACGTCGAGACGTATCAGCATCCCCTAGTTCTCTGCTCGTCCCAGCAGGTAAAACGATAACACGATAATTTCTGGAGTGACATGCCATCATAATCTTGATCATACTATTTGTAAAGCATATGTAGTGAATGCAGCGATCAAAACAATGTGTATGACATGAGTAAACAAGTGAATCATATAGCAAAGACTTTTCATGAATAGCACTTCAAGACAAGCATCAATAAGTCTTGCATAAGAGTTAACTCATAAAGCAATAATTCAAAGTAAAGGTATTGAAGCAACACAAAAGAAGATTAAGTTTCAGCGGTTGCTTTCAACTTGTAACATGTATATCTCATGGATATTGTCAACATAGAGTAATATAATAAGTGCATGCAATATGTAGGAATCAATGCACAGTTCACACAAGTGTTTGCTTCTTGAGGTGGAGAGAAATAGGTGAACTGACTCAACATTGAAAGTAAAAGAATGGTCCTTCATAGAGGAAAAACATCGATTGCTATATTTGTGCTAGAGCTTTGATTTTGAAAACATGAAACAATTTTGTCAACGGTAGTAATAAAGCATATGCATCATGTAAATTATATCTTATAAGTTGCAAGCCTCATGCATAGTGTACCAATAGTGCCCGCACCTTGTCCTAATTAGCTTGGACTACCCGGATTATCACCGCAATACATATGCTTTAACCAAGTATCACAAAGGTACCTCTATGCCGCCTGTACAAAGGTCTAAGGAGAAAGCTCGCATTTGGATTTCTGCTATTGATTATTCTCAACTTAGACATCCATACCGGGACAACATAGACAACAGATAATGGACTCCTCTTTTAATGCTTAAAGCATTCAACAACAATTAATTCTTTTCTCATTAGAGATTTGAGGATGTTTGTCCAAAACTGAAACTTCCACCATGGAACATGGCTTCGTTAGCGGCCCAATGTTCTTCTCTCACAATATGCATGCTCAAACCATTCAACTCAGTGTAGATCGCCCTTACTTCAGACAAGACGAACATGCATAGCAACTCACATGAAATTCAACCAATGAATAGTTGATGGGCGTCCCCAAGAAACATGGTTATCGCACAACAAGCAACTTAATAAGAGATAAAGTGCATAATTACATATTCAATACCACAATAGTTTTTAAGCTATTTGTCCCATGAGCTATATATTGCAAAGGTGAATGATGGAATTTTAAAGGTAGCACTCAAGCAATTTACTTTGGAATGGCGGAAAATACCATGTAGTAGGTAGGTATGGTGGACACAAATGGCATAGTGGTTGGCTCAAGTATTTTGGATGCATGAGAAGTATTCCCTCTCGATACAAGGTTTAGGCTAGCAAGGTTTATTTGAAACAAACACAAGGATGAACCGTGCAGCAAAACTCACATAAAAGACATATTGAAAACATTATAAGACTCTACACCGTCTTCCTTGTTGTTCAAACTCAATACTAGAAATTATCTAGACCTTAGAGAAACCAAATATGCAAACCAAATTTTAGCATGCTCTATGTATTTCTTCATTAATGGGTGCAAAGCATATGATGCAAGAGCTTAATCATGAGCACAACAATTGCCAAGTATCACATTACCCAAAACATTTATAGCAATTACTACATGTATCATTTTCCAATTCCAACCATATAACAATTTAACGAAGGAGAAACTTCGCCATGAATACTATGAGTAGAAACCAAGGACATACTTGTCCATATGCAACAGCGGAGCGTGTCTCTCTCCCACACAAGCATGATGTAATCCAATTTATTCAAACACAAACAAAACAAAAAAAACAAACAGACGCTCCAAGTAAAGTACATAAGATGTGATGGAATAAAAATATAGTTTCGGGAGGAACCTGATAATGTTGTCGATGAAGAATGCCTATCCCCATGCTTAGACGCTTGAGTCTTCTTGATATATGCAGGGGTGAACCACCGGTGCATCCCCAAGCTTAGAGCTTTCACTCTTCTTGATCATAGTATATCATCCTCCTCTCTTGACCCTTGAAAACTTCCTCCACACCAAACTCGAAACAACTCATTAGAGGGTTAGTGCACAATCAAAAACTCACATGTTCAGAGGTGACACAATCATTCTTAACACTTCTGGACATTGCATAATGCTACTGGACATTAGTGGATCAAAGAAATTCATCTAACATAGTGAAAGAGGCAATGCGAAATAAAAGGCAGAATCTGTCAAAACAGAACAGTTCGTATTGACGAATTTTAAAATGGCACCAGACTTGCTCAAATGAAAATGCTCAAATTGAATGAAAGTTGCGTACATATCTGAGGATCATGCACGTAAATTGGCTTAATTTTCTGAGCTACCTACAGGGAGGTGGACCCAGATTCGTGACAGCAAAGAAATCTGGAACTGCAGTAATCCAAATCTAGTACTTACTTTTCTATCAACGGCTTTACTTGGCACAACAAAACACAAAACTAAGATAAGGAGAGGTTGCTACAGTAGTAAACAACTTCCAAGACACAAATATAAAACAAAGTACTGTAGCAAAATAACACATGGGTTATCTCCCAAGAAGTTCTTTTCTTTATAGCCATTAAGATGGGCTCAGCAGTTTTAATGATGCACTCGCAAGAAATAGTATTTGAAGCAAAAGAGAGCATCAAGAGGCAAATACAAAACACATTTAAGTCTAACATGCTTCCTATGCATAAGAATCTTGTAAATAAACAAGTTCATGAAGAGCAAAGTAACAAGCATAGGAAGATAAAACAAGTGTAGCTTGAAAAATTTCAGCACATAGAGAGGTGTTTTAGTAACATGAAAATTTCCACAACCATATTTTCCTCTCTCATAGTAACTTTCAGTAGCAACATGAGCAAACTCAACAATATAACCATCACATAAAGCATTCTTATCATGAGTCTCATGCATAAAATTATTACTACTCCCAACATAAGCATAATCAATTTTATTAGTTGTAGTGGGAGCAAATTCAACAAAGTAGCTATCATTATTATTCTCATCATCAAATATAGGAGGCATATTGTAATCATAATCAAATTCACTCTCCATAGTAGGTGGTAACAAAAGACTACTATCATTATAATCATCATAAATAGGAGGCAAAGTATCATCAAAGTAAATTTTCTCCTCAATGCTTGGGGGACTAAAAATATCATGAAAACCAACTTCCCCAAGCTTAGAACTTTCTATATCATTATCAACAATGGTGTTCAAAGCGTTCATACTAATATTACTACCAGCATGCAAATAAGATTTCATAGGTTTTTTAATTTTCGCATCAAACAATCCATGTTTTAAATCAGGAAATAGACCAAGAAGCTCATTGTTGTCCATTATGCCAAACTAGTGTAAACAAGAAACAAAAAGATGCAATTGCAGGATCTAAAGGAAATAGCTTCGAGCACACACACGACGGCGCCAGAAAAATACTTTACCTGGGACCGTAGTATGAGAGCCTTTACCTTTCCTCCCAGAACGGCGCCATAAAAGTGCTTGATGTCTACGCCCCTCCTTTCCTCAGAGATGTTGTTGGGCCTCCAAGAGCAGAGGTTTGTAGAACAGCAGCAAGTTTCCCTTAAGTGGATACCCAAGGTTTATCGAACTCAGGGAGGAAGAGGTCAAAGATATCCCTCTCATGCAACCCCCAACCACAAAGCAAGAAGTCTCTTGTGTCCCCAACACACCAAATAGGTGCACTAGTTCGCGAAGAGATAGTGAAATACATGTGGTATGAATATATATGAGCAATAGCAACGGTGCCAGAAAAGTGCTTGGCGCGTAGTTGATGGTGGTGGTATTGCAGCAGTAGTAACACAAGAAACAAGAAACAAGCAGTAGTAACTCAGCAGTATTTAGGAACAAGGCCTAGGGATTACACTTTCACTAGTGGACACTCTCAATATTGATCACATAATAGAATAGATAAATGCATACTCTACACTTTTGTTGGATGATGAACACATTGCGTAGGATTACACGAACCCTCAATGCCGGAGTTAACAAGCTCCACAATAATGCTCATGTTTAAGTAACCTTTAGTGTAAGATAGATCAACGGACTAAACCGAGTACTAGCATAGCATGCACACTGTCACCTTCATGCATATGTAGGAGGAATAGATCACATCAATAATATCATAGCAATAGTTAACTCCATAATCTACAAGAGATCATGATCATAGCACAAACCAAGTACTAACACGGTGCACACACTATCACCATTACACACGTGCAGGAGGAATAGAACTACTTTAATAACACATCGCTAGAGTAGCACATAGATAGTAGTGATACAAAACTCGATGAATCTCAATCATGTAAAGCAGCTCATGAGATCATTGTATTGAAGTACATGGAGAGATATGAACCACATAGCTACCGGTACAGCCCCGAGCCTCGATGGAGAACTACTCCTCCTCATGGGAGCAAAGCGTGATGAAGATGGCGGTGGAGATGGCAGCGGTGTCGATGGAGAAGCCTTCCGGGGGCACTTCCCCGTCCGGCAGGGTGCCGGAACAGAGATCCCGTCCCCGATCTTGGCTTCTCACATGGCGGCGGCTCGAAGGTTTCGTGGGTTTCGTCAATCGGTGTAGGGTTTTCGCGACGGAGACCTTAAGTAGGCGGAAGGGCGTGTCAGGGCCACACGAGGGCCCCACACTACAGGTCGGCGCGGCCAAGGGCCGCGCCGCCCTATGGTTTGGGCGCCTCGTGGCCCCACTTCGTCTCCTCTTCGGTCTTCTGGAAGCTTCGTGGCAAAATAGGACCCTGGGCGTTGATTTCGTCCGATTCCGAGAATATTTTACTAGGATTTCTGAAACCAAAAAACAGCAGAAACAGAACGGCACTTCGGCATCTTGTTAATAGGTTAGTTCCAAAATGCACGAATATGACATAAAGTGTGCATAAAACATGTAGATAACATCAATAATGTGGCATGGAACATAAGAAATTATCGATACGTCGGAGACGTATCAGCCACCACCGCCACCGCCATGTACTGGCCACCACCGCCACCGCCACAGGTGTCCCTTCCCCGTCCCACGTGTCGCCGCCGCTTCCACGTGCTCGCCCGCCATGCATGCAGGCCACCGTCGCACCGCGTGTACGGCCACCGCCATGCCACCACCACCCCGCCACACGTGTCCCTTCCCGTGCCACGTGTCGCCGCCGCTTCCACGTGCTCGCCCCGCCGTCACCGCCATGTACGGGCCACCGCTGTACGCCCACCACCGCCACCGCCATGTACCGGCCACCGCGCCACCGCTGTACTGCCACCACCGCCACCGCTCGGCCACCACCGTTACCGCCGCTACCACCACCGTGCACCACTGCATCGCATGTACGGCCACCACCGCCACCGCCATGCGTACCACCGCCATGTCCTTCCCGTGCCACGTGTCGCCGCCGCTTCCACGTGCTCGCCCGCCATGCATGTACAGCACCGTCGCCACCGCTGTATCGCACCGCCGCCACCGTGTATTGCCACTGTCGCCACCGCATCGCCACTGCCACCGCCACCGCCGCCACCACCGTCACCGCCATGTGGGCCACCGCCGCTTCAACCCGCTTCGCCGCCACCGCCGGCGACGTGTAGATCCCGCTTCCACGTTCGCCGCTTCGCGCCACCTCGCCGCCCACGTGACACGCCGCCGCTTCCCCGCTACCTGTCGCCAAACTTGCCGTCGCTGCGCTATAAAGCGCCGCGTGCGCGCGAACCACACGTCGCCGTCGCTCCGTTCATTCGCCGCCGGATGCGCCGCTGTCGCGTTCGTCCGCCCGTGGCCCGAGCGCGCCGAACGGTGGTTCTACGCGAGATGCGTGCCGGCTTCCGCTCACCCTCGGCACGTACAACACCCGGAGCGGCGGCGCGCGCGCACGACGCGCCGCATGGCGATTTCGGCGGCCACGGTGCGACATGAACTTCCCAGACGTCGAATCGCTAGAGGAGGCGGAGTTCGCGCCGACGCGTGCCTCGTCGACGACGAGGACCGCCGCCGCCACCGCCGGTGCAGCGCCGGATCGCAATCGCCGAGCACGACGAGGAGTTGATGCGCCAGTGGAGGCGCAGCTCCCCAACGACGCCGACAACACCGCTGCGTTCTTCGCTGACCTCCGGCACAACGCAGGTCCAACAGTGCGCCATCGTCGGGCCGTCGTGTTCGAGCTCGATAACCCGAATACAACTTGGGCCGACAACGACCCCGGTGGGACGACATTTGGACCGAGACAACCTCCGACGACGAGTAGATCGACTAGACTAGTTGTTTATCTATTTTATTGTATTTTCAATAAAGTCGTTGTGGCAGACGCTGATGATGAGAAAAGTTTCCCGCAGATTACATGTGGAATTAAAGTACAACTCAACTGAAAATTAATTAAGATACATGGCCGATAGTACGTGCCTAGCTCAACCGAAAATTAATTAAGATACATGGCCAGATTCGACTGTTCGAGTCATTCATCATACTCGTGCCTAGCCCTATAGTACTCGCCACCGTAGTCGTCGTAGTTGCCGTCATCATCATCGCTGGCATCGGGTCGCGGTAGTCAAACCTCGGCGGGAGAGCACGTGTGGGCTGGGACCGAGGGTAGCGCAGCGGGGGCCACGGGCCATGACGCCCTGGAGAGTTCGGTCGCGCCACCACAGCCGACGGCCGGCCTCGTTGAAGTTCGAAGGAGGCGGGCCGCCCTCCTCGTGTGGCGAGCGCCTCTCACGCCGATTGATGAAGAAGCTCTCCCAAGTCGGGCTGTAGTCGGGATGCCACCGGGGATTCCTCCGCTGCTCCGGCGTGAGCTCGAAGTAGTAGTGGTTCGTGATGGCCATCTCGCGCGCCACACCTAGAGGGACAGGAGGGACCGGTACCCTCCGACGCTCAGCAACCAGCCGGTAGGGACGCGGTAGCCCGGCGGGCAGGGGTAGTTCGACGCGCAGCGCCTCCACCTCCCGGAGGGTTAGAGATACGATGGAAGCCATGTGACCTGGTGATGAGGTTTTGATATGAGTCTAGATGTGATATGTAAATGGAGGCCAAGCCAACATATATATAGTGAAAAAATGGCGGGAGGACGGAGGCGGGAAGCAATGGAAAGCGCGGGAAGAAAAATAGGCGGGAACGCAGTGGCGCCAAAAACGGTGGGATAAGGACGTGTGGAACCTTTAGTCCCTTTGGTGGGTACAACCGGGACTAAAGATCCTTTTTTGTGTCATCTAACAAACCGTTGGGATAAGGACGTGTGTAACCTTTAGTCCCTGGTGGGTACAACCGGGACTAAAGATGTCGGCAGATAAGAACGCATGGGTGGACGCACCGCTCGATGAGATAAAGCATGTAGCACGACGCCCTGTCGAAGGAACAAGACAAAGTAGAAGAGGTGCCGTGCCTATAAAAGGAGCATCGAACAGTGTTGGGGAAAGGGTTGGGAAATCTCCCGTGGCGCATCTCCACTTTTAATATCTTACATACAGTTACATGATTACACAAAAATAAATGGGAAATTGATTGCCATGTTGAGATACTCATTTGTGCCATGAACATTCTTCAATTAACTTGATGATGGAGCATCTTCATCATTTAATTAATCTTCTTCGGCCGTAACCATGGAGCATCTTCATCATTTAACTTGATGCTTGGATCAATGTTCACTCTGAAGGGTGGAATTTCATCAAACCTGATTATAATCTTCCGACATGTCTGTCTTGTCCTCCACTCCCACGATGTTTCTTTTTCCTGAAAGAACTATGTGGCGCTTTGGCTCATCGTTTGATGTATTTGTTTCCTTATGTTTCCTTTTTCTTGGTTTGGTAGACATATCCTTCACATAGAAAACCTGGGCCACATCCTTGGCTAGGACGAATGGTTCGTCTCTATACCCAAGATTGTTGAGATCCACTGTTGTCATTCCATACAAACTTGTCTACCTGAACCCCGCCTCCTTTTGTTGACCCATTTGCACCTAAACAAAGGGACCTTAAAAGAAGGTCCATAGTCAAGTTCCCATATATCCTCTATGTAACCATAATATGTGTCATTTGGGCCTTCATTCATTATTGCATCAAACCGGACACCACTGTTTTGGTTGGTGCTCTTTTATCTTGGGCGATCGTGTAAAATGTATTCCCATTTATCTCGTACCCTTGAAAGTCACTACAGTCGAAGATGGTGTCTGGGCCAGCAAGTACAACTGATCTTCAATATGTTTGTTATTCAGGAGATGTTTTTGCAACCAACCGCCGAAAGTCGACATGTGTTCACGTCTAATCCAATCGTTCGACTGCCCCGGGTTCTGGGAGCGTAGAAATTTCTTGTGGTCACCGATATACGGAGCCACCAAGGTGGAACTTTGTAGAACTGTGTAGTGTGCTTGAGTCAAAGATATCCCGTCCCTACATATCATTGATTTCCTTCCTAGCGTGCCTTTTCCACTTAGTCTCCCTTCATGCCGCGATTCAGAACACCAATCGGCTTAAGGTCAGGAATAAAGTCACCACAGAATTCAATGACCTCCTCTGTTCCATAGCCCTTGGAGATGCTTCCTTCGGCCTAGCACGGTTATGAACATATTTCTTCAAGACTCCCATGAACCTCTCGAAGGGGAACATATTGTGTAGAAACACAGACCGAGAATGGAAATCTCATCGACCAGTGAACGAGGAGATGTGTCATAATATTGAAGAAGGATGGTGGGAACACCAGCTCAAAACTAACGAGACATTGGACCACATCATTCTGCAACCTCGGTAGAATTTCTGGATTTATTACCTTCCGAGAAATTGCATTGAGGAATGCACATAGCTTCACAATGGGCAGTCGAACATTTTCCTGTAGAAGCCCCTCAATGCAATCGGAAGCAATCATTATCACGTGACGTCATGAGACTTCAAGTTCTGGAATGTTTTTTCTCCATATTTATTATTCCCTTTATATTGGAGGAGAAGCCGACGGGACCTTGATACTGCTAAGACATTCAAAAAATCCTTCTCTGCTTTTGTAAGAGCGTAGCTGGATAAATGACGTCCTTTAACTCTCTCATGCAGCTTTTTGGGGTCTTTCCAACGTTGCTGGTCCTCCGTGCTTCTGGTATATCTTTTGTCTTCCCGTACACACCCAGAAAGCCTAGCAGTTCACGCAAAGATTCTTCGTCACGTGCATCACATCGATTGAAGAGCGGACCTCTAAGACTTCCCAATAGGGTAGATCCCAAAATATAGATTTCTTCTTCCACATGGGCGCGTGTCCGGCATCGTCATTCGGAACAGACCGTCCGCCAGGACCCTTTCCAAATATTACATCTAGATCCTTGACCATACCAAATATATCAACACCATCACGATGGGGAGGCTTCCTCCGGTGATCAGCCTCACCGTTGTAATGCTTGCCTTTCTTTCTTACGGGATGGGTAAGCCTAAGAAATCGACGATGCCCTGGACGACCTTCTGACCTTTTTCCAAATAATCACCTTCGAGCTCATGTAAACAGTGCGTGCATGCATTGTATCCCTTGTTTGACTGTCCTGAAATGTTACCAAGAGCAGGCCAGTCATTGATGGTTACGAAAGCAACGCTCTTAGGTCAAATTCCTCCTGCTGTGCTGTCCCACACACGTACACCTGCTAGGGACCACAGCTGTAGAAGTTCTTCGACTAATGGCTTCAGGTACACATCAATGTCGTTCCTGTTGTTTCGGGCCTTGTATGAGCACTGGCATCATAATGAACTTCCGCTTCATGCACAACCAAGGAGGAAGGTTATATATACAAAGAGTCACAGCCAGGTGCTATGCTGCAGCTCCGCTCTCCAAAAGGATTCATGCCATCCGTACTTAGACCAAACCATAAGTTCCTTGCATCCTGTGCAAAGTTTGGGAACTCTCTATCGATTTTTCTCCATTGGGAGCCATCACAGGGTGCCTCAACATCACGTCTTTCTTACGGTCTTCTTTGTGCCATTGCAACAACCTAGCATGCTCTTTATTTCGAATTCACGCCATCAGTATTATAGGAGCATACCACATAACCTTGGCAGAACTTCCTGGGGCGCTCGCCCTCAACATCACCAGGGTCATCTCGTCTGATCTTATACCGCAATGCAGTGCACACCGGACATGCATCCAAATTCTCGTACTCATCACGTAGAGGATGCAGTCATTAATGCATGCATGTATCTTTTGCACATCTAATCCTAGAGGGCAGACAATCTTCTTCGTCGTACGTATCGCGGGCAATTCTACCCCTTGGAAGCTTCCTCTTAATTATTGTCAGCAACTTTCCAAATCCTGAGTCAGTGACACCGTTTTCCGCCTTCCATTGCAACAATTCCAGTGTGCTGCCTAGCTTTTTATGGCCATCTTCGCAAGTTGGGTATAACAATTTGTTGTGATCTTCATCATCTTGTCGAAGGCCAACCTTTCCTTTTCGTTTCACATTCTCTCCTTGCATCAAGAATGGCCCGGCAAGATCATCATCAGCAGGCTCATCTGGTGCCTCTTGATCTTCTACTTCATTGTCTTCATTGCCTTCTGCAGTATCATCGTATTCAGGGAAATTGGGATAACCGTCATCATCCTCTTCCTCTTCGTCATTGTCTTCCATCATAACCCCTCTTTCTCCGTGCTTGGTCCAACAATAGTAACTGGGCATGAAACCGGATCGCAGAAGGTGGCTGTGAATGAGACTCGAGTGAGCGTAATTTACGGTATTCTTGCAGTCAACACATGGACAATACATGAAGCCACCATGTTTGTTTGCCTCCGCCACGGCCATAAAATTATCCAGGCCCGCAGTGAACTCGTCAAACCGTCGGTCAATGTACATCCATTGCCGATTCATCTGCATGATATAATTAAGCTGATCAAAACCATTACATAACATCACGATGTATATATACACATGCATTTTATCAATTGCAGATGAAAAGGATAAAGTTGTTAACCTCGATGAAGAAGAAAAAGCAAGTTAAGTGTGGCTTGATTTGTGTAAACTCAAGTGGCAAATCCTCTTAAGCATTTCATCGAACACCTCTTGTGCATGTGAAGAAGAGAGGAAAGCAATACACCCCTCTTGTGAAGATAGTGAAAAATGGCTAAGTGTGGCTCACACTTGGGCAGGGGGGTATATAGCCGAGGGGTTTTGGACCCGGTTTGTCATACAAACCGACTAAAGGGTTCCCCACCGACTGCACCTGCCGCGGCCACTTTAGTCCTGGTTTGTATGACAAGCCGGGTAGGCCGCCAATGGGCTGGTGGTCGTCCGCAGGTCCAATGGGGGCATTGGACCCGGTTTGGTTCAGCAGTGGGACATTTACTTGGGACCAAAGGCCTCTTCTCCACTAGTGAGCTGCTCGATATATTAATAGAAGAAGATTTGGCACATTTAATCAGGGAAACCGGGCCCAAAAACCATACATAGTGACCGAGTTTATGAGGGAAACCGGCCGGAAAAACGGCACAAAAGTCGGGGCCTCATCACCCACACGAAACCAGACCGCCGACGACCAAACACACACCACCACATCCGGAGCCGCTGCTCCGACGTCCCCAACTCGGAAGCGAGCCGCAACGCCGCACGGCATGGACGTCCTGTAGCCCAAGCTACCAAGGCGACCACCCGCAGACCACGAACGCCGCGCCAAAAGATCCGGGGCCGCCGCCCCGACTTGCCAGCCACACCGACCACCCCGTCGCGTAGGCCGGGCCGACGAGCTCGCTACCCACGTAGCACGAACACGCCACCCATGCCATGCTAGACGATGACCACACCCCATGGAGTCATCGCTGCAAGACCATCCGAGGCCGCCGCCTCGGCGCACGTCAGCCGTCTGGGGCCGCCGCCCCGGCATCCACCACCCTCGACGACAAGACAACCAAGCGCAACTACCACACATCTAACACACCACGAGGAACACGGACTCCAAAAGCGGCGCCTTCAGGAAGGTAACGGCACAGTGTGTCGCCGCCGCCCGCTCCAAGGAGCAGAGGTTTTCACCCGGAGAACGCAAGAACTCGCGACAGCAGGAGACCAAGCTCCCCGATGAAGCCCTCAACAGGGAACAACGGTACCCAAGGGCACCGCCAACATCGGCACCAATGGTGCGAGGCTTTCGCCTGGAGTGCCAACGCTGTCGTGCGGAAGAAGGTGGCCCGCCGAGCAGGGTACCTTGTTGTCGTCCACCAAACAGAAAACGGAGCAGGCAGGCGCCCATCGGATCTCGCAGGGGCCCATCTGAGCCCGCAGGAGCCCATCCGAGCCCGCAAGAGCCCGCCCAACAGAGCCCCCGCCGCAAGCGCCGGCGGCGCACTAGGCAGTCGAGCAGCGCCATGCCAGGCGGAAAAGCCGCGCCCACCCCAACAGCAGGGGGTCGCGCCATGGTTGCAGAGCAGCGAAGGTCGAAGCCGACCAGCACCCCGCCGCCAGGGCCGCGCCACGGCCGGACGGACGGCGAGCTGCAGAGAGCAGCGAAGGCCGGGTCCGGCCCGCAAGCCCGCCGCCAGGGCCGGCGCGCAGAAGCACCACGGCGAGGAACGCACAGGCGCGACGATGGGGAGGCGCGGAAGCAGCGACGAGCAGGCCAGCGGCGAGCCACACGCAGGAGCCCAGCGCGGGCGGCGGCGACCTCGGGACCAGCATGGACGCCTCCCTCCTAAGCAGCCATGCGGGGGCCCGAGAGGCATAGATCCTCGCCGCCCCCGTCCTTGGCGGCGCGCGGCTTCGCCGGCGGCGGCCTCGGGAGGCGACGAGGAGGCGGGCAGGGGGCGGGGGAGGTGGCGGCGGAGATCTAGGGTTCGCTCCCCCGTCGCCTGCAGGAGACGACAGAGGAGCGGGGGTCGCGGTTACCTTCCTCTCTCTTGTTTTCTATACCCGTTTGTTGGCTGTTTCATGTTGGGCCGTGAGTTCTGGCTGGCCTCGCGGGCATAGCGCCAAGAACCACCTACGTTGCCATCGATCGATCGGTCAAAGCGGTAGTTTCAGTCTTTCAGAGAGCCACGGACGCACACAGCGATCGTCAAGGCAGCAGGCGGCTGACCTCTAGGTTTCAGCCTCCCGATCGAACGGAGCCGGAGCCAGGCCGGCCACGGGCAAGCAGGGAATTAGCTAACACCAGGGGCAACGCATCCGCGTATCAGGGGCATCTGGCCGACATACAACGGGGACGACATCGACACGTCGCTGGACAGTAGAACTATTAAAGTTTCGGGGATGAACAAGAAAAGGAAGGGCCTAGCAAAGTGAGGCGATGGAAAATGTACATATATTGTTTCTAAATTGAACTATATCGGTAGATCTCTGGTACATTATTTTCTGAATTTTCAACACTGGAGCTTGATTATCCGTAGTAGGTTCTACTTTCTATTTAAGTATGTTTCTATTGCCATTGTACTACTATGTGCTTATGTTTAAGATCATACAAAATATTAATGTGTCGATATAAATTTAACTTTTTTGCATCAATCTTTTTCATGCTCTCAAAGTTTGCCAATCTCAAATTTTTTCTATCCTTCGCCACTGCCACGGGGCACATGTGACATGTACATCTACGTACGATAAGTGCTTATCCTGCCATGGGCTCTGTTTGCACAAAAAGAACAACACCATACGAGTAGACTGATACTTAGTGTGGGGCTATGGAGCTGTTTGCGTAGAAATCATGATCACTTGTGTTCTTCTGGGACATCTATGCGTGGTATATGCAGCCGTATAGGTTTCTCATATTTAGATGTTTCGTGGTTTATAAAATTGGGCGAGTTAGGAATAAATTGTGCGCATAAAAACTTGTATCGTTAAAAATAAATAGAAAATGTACTATTTTAAGTGGAAAATTGCGAGCTTAATTTTTCTTTCCATATATCGAAGATTGATACACATAGAGCCTGTTTTCCCTAACCATATAGCCTTGCTATCCATATCATTAAAAAAAGTTTGTCCACGCTTGTCCTTCTATATATCAACCAATATGTTGGCTCATGAGAAAGCAAAATACGGTGTTGCCACCCGGTGGCAATGCCGGCCCCCTCGCTGGCTGCCGTCTGATCTAATTTAGAGATTCTCACTTGCAAATAAATTATCACCTGTCGTGCTGCTAATTACCTACACAACCTGCAAACCGACTTCCCGGACTGCAGCTATGGCAGTGTTGACGTCCGCGTCCAAGCAGGAAGGTACCGAGAGTTCAAAAGAAGGTAACGACAGTGAGACTAAAAAGCAATTCAGGTATGCCTCGGCTTGCTCTCTTTTTGTCTTTTTTTTTTATAGATTTCACCATATGTCAAATCCTAGTGAAGGGTTTGCTTCATTCCTCCGATAATATGTATATGCCTTTCATATTTTTAAAATGGTCCTGAGTAAGCCTAGGAAGTGAGTGAAAGGATTATTGCATGTCAAGGGATTAGGTGATGGTTGATGAAATATTTATCGATTTCCCTGTCATGAATGATCATGAGTTTTACTTCCTCCATTCAAATAAATAAAACGTTCTTGTTTTTCGTGTTTTTCTTTGACCAAGAATTACTTCAATAAAAAAATTGTTAGTATAAAATTAGCATCACTATAAAGTGTTTTTTCAATACGAATCCAACGATATAAATTAACAATATAATTAAGATTTTGTTGCTCATTTTTTTGGTTACATTTTGTCTTAAAATACGCATGCATCTTATTCATCGAAACAAAGATAGTACATCAATCTATTGAGCACTAATTACCACTTGCATCGAGAGCTACATCCGTAGTATATCTCAAAACACTCAACCAGATATCTCCGCTTGTTTCGTTGTTCGTACATTTCACTTAAAAACAATTGAACGCTCCACCAACCTCCGTTCCAGTAGTGTAGATTGTGGTTTCTCTTTATATACCACTCTTTTAAGTTCACCAGGTACTTTTGTTCGTTGTTCCACTTGTTTTTGGTAGCAATATCTTCGCTAGTACATTACGGGGTAGTAGACACACATAACCGATCGAGAAGAGGATGAGAGAATGAGAAGAGAGATGAAAAAAACATGTGCATGGGAATACGAGGCAACAAGAAGAGAGGCACAAGACACTAGTTCAGAATCAGGGAACGTGCCATGTGACATCCACAAAATAATTTTATGATAGTAACAAGATGATTGTCAACAACAGCCGCAGTGGACAGAATAGCTGGGTTCAATCACCCCACTCTCGGAGCAACACAGCCGGGCCGCAAAGTCATGACAATCTCTAGCACTAACTTTGGCCTGAGGACTTGCCATACCGAGTCTACGAGCAGCTGCTACTTGCCTTGCCGCATTCTTACCAGACCAGTTGTGGATGGAACCATTCAGCCCGTGGCAGCTGGCAATTTTCGATCTGGATCCTCACATGGCTCATGGTGGCGGTGCTCCGGCAATCCCGCGCGGCATGCCGGCATGCATAGCCAGATCCGCTCACGAAGCTCCTGGCTATGGCACATCTTGTTTGTTGCAACTTAAGTTTGGAGTAGATCGGGTCATCGGGGACATCAGGAAGTGTGCCATACTTAGGGTGTGTTCGGTTCGAGAACGAAGTGGAACGGAGTGTCACGGTTCCATTCCACTAGAATGGGTTGGTTTTCTTGTGTTCGGTTGAGACCAAAAAAGTGTAATGGAACGGTTCCGTTTTGTGTTCGGTTCAGACCAAAAAACTGGAATGGAATGGCTAGTATTTGATTCAGCTCACCTCCTTGCTATGCTAGGTGAGATTACCTCCACGTTTGTGACTTGTTCTTATTTGCAACAACATACAATCAAAATTTCGGCAGCATTTCATTTGTATTTTCGACAATAAGCAGTGCAAATAAATAATCACAATAGAACAATATATAGCATCAACGATAGAACAGATTTCAACCATACAAGCATACTAATAGTCACAGTACATGAAAGATCATTCCAAATTGTCTAGAAAATGGCATACAAGTCATCCAAAAGAACGTTCCAATTCATAGCATAGTAAACCATACAGTTACTGCAAATTATAGCGCACTCCAAAGTTCTTCTCCACATACCGGCTCACCCAAACCAACTTGTTCTCGAGTTTAAGGGTCATGAATGCTTTTGCTGTCTTCGGGTTATCAACAAGATGAGCATAGTAGTGAGCAATATGTCCTTCATCGAATCTTTTGATTGCAGCCAAAGCATCCCACAAGCCATCTGGTATAGCATCATCATCTCCACCAGACTTGAAAAGAGCATCAGCCACCATTTTGAACCCATCTTTGAAAGTGGTCACTAGTGGATCATCTTCATTTTTCACAACCTTAGCCTTCTTTTTTGGTGGTCCTTTAGAGGTAGACTCGGCAACATTTGGCGACACGTTCACCTCACTTTCATCTTCGTCAAGATCAATAGATAGTGTGTCATTCCCGGACTTGGCATATTTCCCTGTTGCTGTAGTGGATCCAAATATGGTTTCCATGGCACGGTAATGTTCAATTGGGGTATTCAAGTAAGGTGCATCAGCTTTGAAGGCCTACAAAAAATGTCCAAGTGAGTAGACAAAAATGTGAAAGTGGCTATCATTAATTAGACAAAAAAACTTGAAGTGCTCATATAACAATCTTACATTGCAATGGCCTGCATAGTGTTCATCGCTGAGCCTAATGGTGCTTGTATCCTCATCCCATAGAGCTCCACTTAAATTCTTCAAGTGGACTATCCTTCCCCAGATCTTCCTCCACTTCTTAAGGGTTTGCTACACTGATCTCCGCTCAAGGACAGCTTGAAATGGTCATTCAAAGCCTGAGCACATTTGTAGAATGCAACATACTACAACAATATCAACTTGTACTGGAAACGGGAAGAATGGTTTGGCATCATCCAAAATTTTGAACCTCCTCTCGAGAGATCCAAAAGCTCGCTCTATCGTCACTCGTAAAGACGAGTGCCTTAGGTTGAATAGCTCCTTTTCATTTTGGACCGGGTTGCTGCCCCACTCGTTCAAATAGTATCTTGTTTGACGAAAAGGTGGCAAAAAACCAGGCTTGGCTCCATATCCAGCATCAACTAGATAGAATTTTCCTAAACAAATAAAACAAGTTTTGGTGACAATGGTTCACACAATTTATAGACAACTAATCTTTGGCTATTTGTTACCTTCTGGTACTTGTAGGCCTCTCTCACGCTCTATGGCATCATCTAAAACAAGGGCATCATGTGCTGTCCTCTCCCAAGTCCCAACCAGCCAACACATACGTGAACCAAAGGTCAAAATCTACCGCTGCCATCACATTTTGAGTAGCAAAAGCCTTCCTACCACGAAATGAATGTTCCACATCTTTGGTAACAGATGCTCGCACATGTGTACCATCGATAGCTCCTATGCAGTCCTAAATTGTGAATAATATTAAATGACATAA
Organism: Lolium multiflorum; assembly: GCA_030979885.1. Taxonomy (NCBI): domain Eukaryota; kingdom Viridiplantae; phylum Streptophyta; class Magnoliopsida; order Poales; family Poaceae; genus Lolium; species Lolium multiflorum. The sequence continues at coordinate 47,563,992 of CM061749.1, read as the reverse complement.
ATCATATCCTAAATAGCTAACGAAAAGTTTTAGAAATACCTTAAAATATGGGTCAAATCGATGATTTCCTGCAATTTTTGTTGGGGTCTCCATTGATGGTGGCCTGATATAATCATTACGCAGCTCACCTATGGCGTGCAGGACACGTCTAAAATATATGCTAATTGTCCCGAATGATAAACCAAAATTTGTTGCAACAACCCTATTCCGAAGGTTATGTCCAACAGTATGTAGAAACAACGCCACTTGTTGCTCCACACACAAATGTTGACTATTCTCTAGCAATTTGCGATCTCTCAATATGTCACATAGCCGGAAAAAGGGAGCTCTTTCAAACCTCAACATATTTCTACAAGTCACATCAGATTGCCAAATTTTATTGTTTAGATAGTCTATCCTTTGTTGATCTCTTTCATGCATTGGGCCATAGGTTATACGTGGTCTTCTCTTCCTTATAATAGCTCGAACAAGTACTGCAACCGTAGCAAGAGCCACAAAAACAGCAGCTCCCCTAATCATCTTTTTCTTTTTATCCATCCTCTTGCCCATCTACAACATATGTATGCAATCAAAAATTACTAAATCAAAGATCTACAATATATGTATTGAAATTACATACTCTAATTTCAATCAAGATTGATTTTTCTCACAAAATCAAGTGGTAATTGATACAAATATAACATAGATCTGAGCTGAAATCAATACAAGCAACATGGGATGGATTTCATCTCACCTTGCAGGGAACCAGTGCTGATTCGTGCCCGCCCACGGCCGCTGCTTCGTGCCCGCCGCCGCCGCTGCTTGCCTGCCCTCCCGCCGCCCCGCTTGCCTGCCCTCTCGCAGCTGCTTGGCTGCCCTCGCGCCGTGCGTCGCTTGCCCACCACCGCGCGCCGCTTGCCCACCGTCGCGCGCCGCTGCTAGCCACCCTCTCGCCGCGCGCCGCTCGCCTGCCTCTGCTCCCAGGCATCGCCCCGCAACGAGAGGTGAGGCACGAGCGGGTCGAGTGGGTCCAGGGGGTCACGAGGGGGTGAGGGAGAGGTGCGGTGAGGAAAAGAGGATGAACGAGTGCGTTCCACCGATTCGGTGGAACCGGTGTATTCCAGATGTGGGCCGAATATTCGTTTTCGAGGAACCGTTCCATTCCAGGATACTAGTCCAACCGAACACATGTATGAGCTCTAGGTGCAGAACCATCCCATTATATTCTACTTGGTTCCTCCACCGAACACACCCTTAGCGTACGGATGAAATCTTCTTCTCGCCGGCGGCTTCCATGCTACGTGCGTGAAAGACGTGAGAGCCAATTGACCCCTTGCACGCAGCGGACGACGCTTCAAGGCTGCTGGCACGCAGTTTTGTGTCTAAACCGGCCTCGGTGACATTAAACAGAAGGCACAATGTGCGCAGCCTTAAATTAATAAAGCCCATACAGCTAGGTTTGTTACAAGATGTAGAGAACCAGCTTACAAGCAACACAGACAACAGCAAAACAAAGGATAAACACAAGGAAAGCAGCTGGAGTCCTCGATGCCCTTCAAACGAGAGCGAAGCACCAGGGGGCGTCGAATAGAGTGCTCGAAGAAGAAGCGTCGTCAACAGAGTGGCCGTCCATGCCTGCACCGGGAGGAGCAAGCCATCGCCTCAGCGTTCTCTTGCATGACCGGAGAGGGACCCCTGCCCCCTGATGCTGTCCAGGACTGGCGCGTGGTTGACGAGGGAGGAAATCCCTGTTGTGTAGCTTTCTGGTCCCCGGCAACGGCGCCAGAAAAGTGCTTGATGTCTACGTTCCCCTCCTTTCCTGTAGACAGTGTTGGGCCTCCAAGAGCAGAGGTTTGTAGAACAGCAGCAAGTTTCCCTTAAGTGGATCACCCAAGGTTTATCGAACTCGAGGAAGAGGTCAAAGATATCCCTCTCATGCAACCCCGCAACCACAAAGCAAGAAGTCTGTGTCCCCAACACACCTAATAGGTGCACTAGTTCGGAGATAGTGAAATACACGTGGTATGAATATATATGAGCAGTAGCAACTGTGCCAGAAAATAGCTTGCGTGTAGTTGATGGTGGTAGTATTGCAAAGAAGTAACACAGTAAAACAGAACAAGCAGTAGTAACGCAGCAGTATTTAGGAACAAGGCCTAGGGATTAGACTTTCACTAGTAGACACTCTCAACATTGATCACATAACAGAATAGATAAATGCATACTCTACACTTTTGTTGGATGATGAACGCATTGCGTAGGATTACACGAACCCTCAATGCCGGAGTTAACAAGATCCACAATTTGTTCATATTTAAGTAACCTTATAGTGTAAGATAGATCAAAAGACTAAACCAAGTACTAACATAGCATGCACACTGTCACCTTCATGCATATGTAGGAGGAATAGATCACACCAATTTTATCATAGCAATAGTTAACTTCGCAATCTACAAGAGATCATGATCATAGCATAAACCAAGTACTAACACGGTGCACACAGTCACCTTTACACACGTGCAGGAGGAATAAAACTACTTTAATAACATTGCTAGAGTAGCACATAGATAAATAGTGATACAAAACTCATATGAATCTCAATCATGTAAAGCAGCTCATGAGATTATTGTATTGAGGTACATGGGAGAGATGAACCACATAGCTACCGGTACAGCCCCGAGCTCGATGGAGAACTACTCCTCCTCATGGGAGCAAAGCGGTGATGAAGATGGCGGTGGAGATGGCAGTGTCGATGGAGAAGCCTTCCGGGGCACTTCCCCGCTCGCAGGTGCCGGAACAGACTCCTGTCCCAGATCTTGGCGTCGCGATGGTGGCGGCTCTGGAAGGTTTCTGTGGTTTTCGCCGAACGCATCAGGGTTTTCGCGACGGAGGCTTTATATAGGCGAAGAGGCGGCGCATGAGGGTCGAAGGGGTGGCCACACCATATGGCGGCGCGGCCAGACCGCCGCGCCGGCTATGGTCCTGGGGGCCCAGGTCTCCCTCTGGTCCCTCCTGGTGTGTTCCCTGATGCTCCTGGGATTCTAAGATCTTTGGCGTTGATTTCGTCCGATTCCGAGAATATTTCTTTACTAGGATTTCTGAAACCAAAAACAGCAGAAAACAGGAACTGGCACGGCATCTTGTTAATAGGTTAGTTCCGAAAATGCACGAATATGACATAAAGTGTGCATAAAACATGTAGATAACATCAATAATGTGGCATGGAACATAAGAAATTATCGATACGTCTGGAGACGTATCAGCATCCCAAGCTTAGTTCTGCTCGTCCCGAGCAGGTAAAACGATAACACAGATAATTTCTCGAGTGACATGCCATCATAATCTTGATCATACTATTTGTAAAGCATATGTAGTGAATGCAGCGATCAAAACAATGTATATGACATGAGTAAACAAGTGAATCATATAGCAAAGACTTTTCATGAATAGCACTTCAAGACAAGCATCAATAAGTCTTGCATAAGAGTTAACTCATAAAGCAATAATTCAAAGTAAAGGTATTGAAGCAACACAAAGGAAGATGAAGTTTCAGCGGTTGCTTTCAACTTGTAACATGTATATCTCATGGATAGTTGTCAATGCAAAGTAATATAACAAGTGCAATATGCAAGTATGTAGGAATCAATGCACAGTTCACACAAGTGTTTGCTTCTTGAGGTGGAGAGAGATAAGTGAACTGACTCAACATAAAAGTAAAAGAATGGCCCTTCGCAGAGGGAAGCAGGGATAAATCATGTGCTAGAGCTTTTCAAGTTTTAAAATCATATAGAGAGCATAAAAGTAAAGTTTTGAGAGGTGTTTGTTGTTGTCAACGAATGGTAATGGGTACTCTAACTACCTCGCCAACCAGACTTTCAAGAGCGGCTCCCATGAAGGACGTTATCTCTACCAGCAAGGTAGATCATCCTCTTCTCTTTTGTTTACACATGTACTTTAGTTTTTATTTATTTATGGGTGACACTCCTCCCAACCTTTGCTTACACAAGCCATGGCTAACCGAATCCTCGGGTGCCTACCATCAATCTCATACCATGGAGGAGTGTCTATTTGCAAAATTAAGTTGCTTTGCTGATGAATCAGAGCAAAACATGTGAAGAGAATTATTAATGCAAGTTGTAATTAATTGGGGCTGGAAACCCCATTGCCAGCTCTTTTTGCAAAATTATTGGATAAGCGGATGTGCCACTAGTCCATTATGAAAGTCTGTCAAAAGTAAATGACAAGGTTGAAAGATAAACACCACATACTTCCTCATGAGCTATAAAACATTAACACAAATTGAGAAACATTTTGAAGGTTTAAAGGTAGCACATGAAGTATTTACTTGGAATGGCAGAAAATACCATGTAGTAGGTAGGTATGGTGGACACAAATGGCATAGTGGTTGGCTCAAGGATTTTGGATGCATGAGAAGTATTCCCTCTCGATACAAGGTTTAGGCTAGCAAGGCTTATTTGAAACAAACACAAGGATGAACCGGTGCAGCAAAACTTACATAAAAGACATATTGAAAACATTATAAGACTCTACACCGTCTTCCTTGTTGTTCAAACTCAATACTAGAAATTATCTAGACCTTAGAGAGACCAATTATGCAAACCAAATTTTAGCATGCTCTATGTATTTCTTCATTAATAGGTGCAAAGTATATGATGCAAGAGCTTAAACATGAGCACAACAATTGCCAAGTATCACATTACCCAAGACATTATAGCAATTACTACATGTATCATTTTTCAATTCCAACCATATAACAATTTAACGAAGAAGAAACTTCGCCATGAATACTATGAGTAGAAACTAAGGACATACTTGTCCATATGCTACAGCGGAGCGTGTCTCTCTCCCACACAAGCATGATGTAATCCAATTTATTCAAACACAAACAAAAACAAAGACAAAAGACGCTCCAAGTAAAGTACATAAGATGTGACTGAATAAAAATATAGTTTCAAGGAAGGAACCCGATAATGTTGTCGATGAAGAAGGGGATGCCTTGGGCATCCCAAGCTTAGACGCTTGAATCTTCTTGATATATGCAGGGGTGAACCACGGGGCATCCCCAAGCTTAGAGCTTTCACTCTTCTTGATCATAGTATATCATCCTCCTCTCTTGACCCTTGAAAACTTCCTTCACACCAAACTCGAAACAAACTCATTAGAGGGTTAGTGCATAATCAAAACTCACATGTTCAGAGGTGACACAATCATTCTTAACACTTCTGGACATTGCCCAAAGCTACTGGAAGGTAATGGAACAAAGAAATCCACCCAACACAGCGAAAGAAGCAATGCGAAATAAAAGGCAGAATCTGTCAAAACAGAACAGTCCGTAAAGACGAATTTTAAAATGGCACCAGACTTGCTCAGATGAAAATGCTCAAATTGAATGAAAGTTGCGTACATATCTGGGGATCACTCACGTAAATTGGCATAATTTTCTGAGTTACCTACAGAGAATTTTGCCCAGATCCGTGACAGCAAAGAAAACAGTTTCTGCGCAGTAATCCAAATCTAGTATTGACTTTACTATCAAAGATTTTACTTGGCACAACAAAACACAAGACTAAGATAAGGAGAGGTTGCTACAGTAGTAAACAACTTCCAAGACACAAATATAAAACAAAGTACTGTAGCAAAATAACACATGGGTTATCTCCCAAGAAGTTCTTTCTTTATAGCCGTTAAGATGGGCTCAGCAGTTTTAATGATGCACTCGCAAGAAATAGTATTTGAAGCAAAAGAGAACATCAAAAGGCAAATTCAAAACACATTTAAGTCTAACATGCTTCCTATGCATAGGAATCTTGTAAATAAACAAGTTCATGAAGAGCAAAGTAACAAGCATAGGAAGATAAAACAAGTATAGCTTCAAAAATTTCAGCACATAGAGAGGTGGTTTAGTAACATGAAAATTTCTACAACCATATTTTCCTCTCTCATAATAACTTTCAGTAGTATCATGAGCAAACTCAACAATATAACCATCACATAAAGCATTCTTATCATGAGTCTCATGCATAAAATTATTACTACTCCCAACATAAGCATAATCAATTTTATTAGTTGTAGTGGGAGCAAATTCAACAAAGTAGCTATCATATATAGGAGGTTTATTGTAATCATAATCAAATTTATCCTCCATAACAGGTGGTACCAAAAGACTACTATCATTATAATCATCATAAATAGGAGACAAAGCATCATCAAAGAAAATTTTCTCCTCAATGCTTGGGGGACTAAAAAGATCATGCTCATCAAAACCAGCTTCCCCAAGCTTAGAATTTTCCATATCATTAGCAACAATGGTGTTCAAAGCGTTCATACTAATATCATTGCTACTAGCATGCAAATGAGATTCCATAGGTTTTTTAATTTTCGCATTAAACCATTCATGTCTTGACTCAGGAAATAGAATAAAAAGCTCACAGATGTTTTCCATTATGCCTTACTAGTGTAAACAAGAAACAAAAAGATGCAATTGCAGGATCTAAAGGAAATAGCTTCGAGTAATTACAACGCCGGAAAATAGCTTAGTAGCCGAGATATGGAGTGTGAGTACCTTTTACCTTTCCTCCCCGGCAACGGCGCCAGAAAAGTACTTGATGCTGTCCAGGACTGGCGCGTGGTTGACGAGGAGGAAATCCCGTTGTGTAGCCTGGTCCCCGCAACGGCGCCGTAAAGTGCTTGATGTCCACGTTCCCCCTCCTTTCTCTCTACGTGTTGGGCCTCCAAGAGCGAGGTTTGTAGAACAGCAGCAAGTTTTCCCTTAAGTGGATCACCCAAGGTTTATCGAACTCAGGGAGGAAGAGGTCAAAGATATCCCTCTCATGCAACCCCGCAACCACAAAGCAAGAAGTCTCTTGTGTCCCCAACACACCTAATAGGTGCACTAGTTCGCGAAGAGATAGTGAAATACGGTGGTATGAATATATATGAGCAGTAGCAACTGTGCCAGAAAAAAGCTTGCTGGCGTGTAGTTGATGGTGGTAGTATTGCAGCAGTAGTATTAGTAAACAAAGTGAAACAAGCGTAGTAACGCAGCAGTATTTAGGAACAAGGCCTAGGGATTAGACTTTCACTAGTGGACACTCTCAACATTGATCACATAACAGAATAGATAAATGCATACTCTACACTTTTGTTGGATGATGAACGCATTGCGTAGGATTACACGAACCCTCAATGCCGGAGTTAACAAGCTCCACAATTTGTTCATATTTAAGTAACCTTATAGTGTAAGATAGATCAAAAGACTAAACTAAGTACTAACATAGCATGCACACCGTCACCTTCATGCATATGTAGGAGGAATAGATCACATCAATTTTATCATAGCAATAGTTAACTTCGCAATCTACAAGAGATCATGATCATAGCATAAACCAAGTACTAACACGGTGCACACACTGTCACCTTTACACACGGCAGGAGGAATAAAACTACTTTAATAACATTGCTAGAGTAGCACATAGATAAATAGTGATACAAAACTCATATGAATCTCAATCATAAAGCAGCTCATGAGATTATTGTATTGAGGTACATGGGAGAGATGAACCACATAGCTAAGGCCACAGCCCCGAGCCTCGATGGAGAACTACCCTCCTCATGGGAGCAGCAGCGGTGATGAAGATGGCGGAGATGGCAGCGGTGTCGATGGAGAAGCCTTCCGGGCACTCCCCGCTCCGCGGGTGCCGGAACAGAGACTCCTGTCCCCGATCTTGGCGTCGCGATGGTGGCGGCTCTGAAGGTTTCTGGTTTTCGCCGAACGCAGGGTTCGCGACGGAGGCTTTATATAGGCGAAGCGGCGCAGAGGGTCGAGGTGGCCACACCATATGGCGGCGCGGCCAGGGCCTGGCCGCGCCGCGGCCTATGGTCTCGGGGCCCAAGGCCCCCCTCCCGTCCCTCGGTGTGTTCTGGATGCTCGGGGATTCTAAGATCTTTGGCGTTGATTTCGTCCGATTCGAGAATATTTCTTTACTAGGATTTCGAAACCAAAACAGAAACAGGAACTGGCACTTCTGCATCTTGTTAATAGGTTAGTTCCGTAAAATGCACGAATATGACATAAAGTGTGCATAAAACATGTAGATAACATCAATAATGTGGCATGGAACATAAGAAATTATCGATACGTCGGAGACGTATCACCCCCTCACCCCGGCTCGAAGGGCGCCGCACCGCCGTCATTGGAAAAGCTCACCTTGAGCAGAGAACCGTCCAGGAACCAGACTGCCAATTGGACAAGACAGAGACGAGCTACACATTGCACCGAGCTCGCCTTGAGACGCCATTGCCGCCCGCCAAGGATCCACTCACGCCGAACCGAAGCCACGGGTCTGATCGTTGAAGAAGAAGTTGCAGAGGACTAGGAGCGCACCAAGGTACACCGCGAGCCACACTGCCGCCGCAGCCACCACCAGTCAACACAAAGCCACACCCACCGCCCCATCGAACCCAAGACGGCGCCTTCAAGAAGGTCACGACGCTACCAGCGCCGCCGCCGCCCCAACAAAGTTGGGGTTTTCACCCGGGAGACGGAGGGGGAGGGGGAGGGGAGGAGAGGAAGGACGGTACCTCAAGAAGGATGCACGGCGCCCCCAGGCGTCGTCACCGTCGGACCAGCGAGGCTGACCAGGGATTTCTCCCTCTCTCACAACCCAAGAACCAGCACCTAACCCGGCCAGAGATCCGGCGAACGAGGGTCGCCATGGACAGAACCGGAGATGCAGGGTGGACCTCGGACGAAGTGGGGATGACGGCCTTCAGATCTGGCGCCGGCGTTCGCGAAACCGCCGCCACGCCACGACCAGCGCCCGACAACACCTCGCTGTCCGCATGGCCGAGGGTGCAGGGCCGCATCCACGCGCACTGCTCGCCGCCAAGCCAGTGGCGCCTCACCCTGAGGCCGCCGCCTCAGCGTCCCGTAGAAGCTGCGTCGTCGCAGCCGTCGCCCGCGAGGAAGGCGACCGCGCCGCCGAGCTCCGCCGCCTCGACCTTGAGGAACCGCCTCGCCGCGGCGCGCCGGCCCGCCGCGCGAGGAGCCGTCGATCCCTCGCAGTGGATCTCCGCCGCCCGAGGGAGAGGCCCCGCGCCACCTCCACACGAGCCAGATCCAGGGGCCCGCCGCCGCCGGCACCGCCCGGGCTTTGCCCGGCGGCTGACGCCGGCGGCGGCGGTGGGGGGGAGCGGGGAGGAGGGGGTGGGGTTAGGGTTTGGAAAATCGCCCGCCCGTCGCCCACGGGGGGCGACAGGACGGGCCGAAGCGTTTTCCCCAGCTTGTTTCTAGGCCTCGGTGACATGAAGCCCCTCTTTTCATGTCGACTACGATTGCCATGGTGTTGGTTGAAGCGGGAGCCAGGTACATCTTGGTGGGTTCGTTGGAAAGTCAGTGATCCAGCTGCGTATCATAGTTCCGCAGTCCAGTCCTTATCTGTCACTCTGAAGTGTTGTATCTATACAATTTGAAGGCCGGTTTGAGGAATTGTGACGTTTTTTGAAAAGGCAAACCAAAAACTGGTCAAACATAAAAATGAAGCAGTCCAAACATCACTTCTGCTCCGGTGCTCCTCCCCTGAAAAAAATATGGGCGCGTAAAATACAATAACGGTGGAGATCTTCCTATAGATGTTCGTAAGAGGGCTCATGATCGTAATTCTGAGTGTAGGTCCACCGTCCGTACAGCCATGTACAGACCCGTATGGTCCGTGTTGTGTTATTTCTCGTTTTATACATATCGACGGTCACGTGCGTGTGCCAAAATAGAAAAATGCTATAAAGATCTTACTCGTGTGACCTCTTCTTTTTCTTTGTGCGACATATACATACCGTATCAACATAGATAGGTATACATGGGCTAGATACGAATTTCGGCAAATCCAATATAGAAAAAAATATCAAGTATGATCCTTCAACTTAGTTTAGGGGGAGCACCGGAGTAGCCCTCTTGCACCTCGGTTTAGAAGGCGTTTTGCAGGGTCAATGCTCCCGCGATAGCTAGCTCCAACACAGTTGGCCTATGAACTCGCCAGAGTCCGGCTAAATTCCGGCGAAACTCCCAATTAATCTGAGCGGAGATCGGCAAAATTGAACGAGATGAGCTCGAACTCGAATTGACCGCCGATTGAATTAATTGTGGAGGAGCAGGGCATGGCGAGCATGGTGAAGGTGGCGCGCGAGGCAGGGGCATGGCGCAGCTCCGTCGGCGCAGGGGCCAGGCGACGCGCTGCGTGCGAGCGGCCGCGGGCGGACGGCGCCCGGGCGACTTCACGCGGGCAGCTGCGCGCGCGCAGCGACGAGCGGACGGCGAGCTCGCAGATTCCTAGCTGGCAGCTGCGCGCGTCGGCTTGAGCTAATTTATTCCTAGCTAATTGATTTCTACCGCTGCCTAGCTAGCTAATTGATTCCTTGCCCAAGCTTTGCTTTGCTAATTGATCCGGCGATTATTGCTTTGCTTTGCCCGGCACGGCGACGAGCGGACGGCAGTGGCAGGTTGGGCAAGAAGATAGAGGAATATTCGAGAATATGCTGTTTTGCGGTTTCTTTTTAACGTGTCTAATTCGTGGAGGTTTTTTTCGGTTTCCAAATTACGATTTTTTCGACCTGTAAATACGTATTTGGGGTTTAGGGTTTGGAGTGTCTCCTAGAGATGCTCTAAGTGATAGCATAGACGAGTATTTTGGATTTGGAGAAGATGATGCTTCAAAACAAAGCCGTGCGGATATGGTTATAGTCGGTGTTCTTGACAATTATATCTGGGATAGCACATTGTGACTTTATTTATGGCCGTGCTCTTCGAGTATCGAGTCTTCATTTCTGGGAAAAAAAATCCTGGATCTAGCCTACATTAAATACATGGAATGATAATGATGAAGTTTTAGTTGTTTCCTTGTTGAAGGTATTGTGTGAAAATTACTTGGACTTTCTTTAAGATGAAAAATCTGGCTATCAAGTTAGATTGGGCGACGATAACGCGTGTGCACAGTTGTCTTCCTAGAGACTTGATAATGGAGAATCTGTTTTGGAGTCCACTTGTTGCATATGGTGGTTGTTTCTAATGTTGTGATTCACTAATCACTTTGAGGTTTAATTTTTTCCTTTATATTTTTATTTATTTTGGTTATGTGCATCTTTAATGCTTCGATTAGTTCTTAACATTATGTTGCTTTAGAGAAGGTGTAATTGGTATATTTTTACTATAATATTTTCCCTTTATTAAAAAATGTAATCCTTCAATACAACCTTGAGCTTTAGCCTGGAGCCAAGGTGACCTCTAACTTGGTCTCACAACTCGCAAAGGACGAACAACACGCAAGTGGAATTCAAGGTAGTTAGAATCCCGATCCAACTGTTGGAAACCTATGGTTTGACGATCCATGGCACCATGTCGATCCAAATTCCACTATGAATCTCAATCACCTAGAATCCACCTGATTTAAATCACAGAATCCTATACCATAATGTAGAATCTCGATCCTTTTTATGGATTGTCCTGATTCTACTAACTCAATATCCTAGCCATGAGCTTAACCATAGAAGGATATACTACTTAAACATCCCAATCCCTTTTCACTTGCTTCACTACCCTTTAATTTCCTCGCAAAGCCCAAATTATTCGCCGTGATAACATTATTGCTAGATTTTTTTGGATTCGTATTTTATCTCTCTATTAATATGACATACAAGCATGATAAGATGTTATCTGATTAAGTGTGGTAGGATCTTAGATTCTCCGACTCGATTCTGACAAAGGAAAACCGATCCGACTCTGAATCCCCTCTGACTACCTTGGTGAGATCCCACAAAAGTTTCACTTATAGTTTTCTTGAATAAACTTAAACTGTGACTTCAGCGGGATCCAACTTAAGACCTTAGACCCATCCATCTTCACCTAAGTTATTTTGTTAAGATTGTGCCTTTAGCAAGCCTTCTTTCCTCTGTATTCGTGGAGGCTTTTTACGGTAGGGACTAGAAAATATTAAGCGTCCAATCAGCATATCCAATGGTTCATTTTGATCAATATTTACTAATAAATTGAAAATAGGTGACTGCCTGGTGTCACAAAGCTATTATTTTCTTCGGCCCAACATCTCTCTGGAATCCCCATGGAGATGCCCAAGTCGCAATTCTCTGCGAACTGGTTCGGTTCATAAAAGGCAAGCTCAGTCCACCTCTTACAGACTTGATTTTAAGAAGGCAAGAATTTTTTCATGTTTTTTAATAAAGGGATATATTAAGAAGATACCAATTACACCAAGCCTTTGCAACAACATAATACCCTAATAGCAGTACGGATGCACACTGGCAAAAAAGAGAAAGAGAAAACTAAGAAATAAAATTCCCGCTACAGTATTCCAGCACCTAGCAACGTCAATGCTACCACCACCAAGAAAACATCTGAATTTCAGACTCTCCAAAAGCGACGTCTCCAAGAAGGGAATAGTGAACCAACACCGTCATCGCTCGATCAAAGATCTTAGGTTTTCACCCTGAAGATAGTTCCCACTCTCAAAACAATGACTTCAACAAGGTCATTGTCCATGCACAACCAATCAAGGCCAGACCTTGGATTTTCACCCTGAAAGGTAGGACTCTGAACTTCACCTGTGTTGCCGCCCCCACTTACATACCAGTGTTGCTAAGCCCGGAAGGCCAAGCAAGTCCCTCAACAGCGTAGAGAATTGAACCTCCCTTAGCTAGTCCTCCAATCCGACCTTCATCATATTCTCTTCTTATGACTTCACCATGGATCAAAGTCAACAACACAGAACAGAGCTTCGCACTGCTCCCTCCAGAACCAAACGGTCGAAATAAAAACATGGGTGCCCATGACCGAATACCACCCGATCTAGCAAACTCCAGGCATAAGGTGCATTGTTACATTCGTTGGCGGAGCCTTCCGAAACTCATCACTTCGGCCAAATGAAGATGGACATGCCTCAGGAGGTCTTCATCTTCACACAAGAGAGACCCATAGGACCGCCACCATTATTCAGGTTGGGCCCCAACGCCGCCAACCATCCCAGGCCGGCCGAAGCAACGCAACGACACCAAGCAAATAGGAAACGCCTTGCAGCCGGCCGACCCTCCACCGGCGAAAAGCAGGATGACCATGCGTTAACATGCCACCAACCTGCCGTGACCGCAGTCATGGCTCGGCCATCGCCGGCTACCATGCCTTCCGCCACGCCACCGGGACTTAGTGACGGATCTTTAGACCCACCACACCATCCTTTAGCCGACCATATCCTACGAAGAAGAGGGCCACCTCCGCCATCATACCCGGGGCTGTTGCCCCATGCGTCCTCAAGACGCGGGAAGCCCAGGAGCACCACCTCGCGCCGTTGGGAGGTGGGGAGATGCAACAGGATTTGTGGCACAGATCGAAGACCTGGCCACTGCCTACTAGCCATCGCTGCCAGCCACCCCCGGCGTGCCGTTGCCCGAGAAGTGGATCGACCCGGACAAGATCTGTATCGTAGATCAGGTCACCACCGTCCCCATCCTCCGCCGCCAACGTCGAGGGAGGTCCTGGCCGCCGCCCCAGGTAGCAGGAGGAGGACCGCCGCCACGCCATGCGGGCTTTTCCCGGCGGTGCTACCGGCGGCGGCGGTGGGAGGGTTGGGTGCGGGAGGGTGCGTGCGGCTGGGTTCATGCGGGAGCGTCCAGGGGGTGCTGTCGTTGTACATCAAGAATTTTTTCACGTGGTTTGATAAATCGCTTCACTTACTTAATTTCCTACACATTGCTTGGACTACCGCGTAAAATTTTTAGATGGAAGGCTCCAAATGAGCCCGGCTTTGAATAACGGAGCCATCAACCGGCTAGGAGTTACACCAGAAGCTACAACACACCAACACACGCGCCAAGCGCAAACCGAAACACAAACAAAAAACACCACATATAACGTCAAGACCGCTGAAGCGTCAACTTGATCCATGAAGAGGGAGATTTGTCTTCTGCAGCACCGGAGCAATCGCGGCCATGTCCACACCAACAAGCCTCCACCGCACCAAGACTGCAATCCACGAGCCGACCACCTCGCAGAGCTTGAGGACCCAAAGGAGGGAGGGGTCTTGCGGCGCCGCCTCCAAGAAGGTGAATGGCGCAAGTATGCGTCACCGTTGCCGGCAGAGACGAAGGTCCTGCAAAGTTTTCACCCATACCCGAGAGCCGCCACCCCTGGAACTCGGGCTAGGTCCAGACCAAGAACACAACATCTTCCCCTGGCGTTGGGATAAGCACACAGGCAAGGCCACGACCAGACGCCAACCTAGCAAAGCCCCACAAGGCGCTAGGGAGGACAACAGCTACCGCAGCAAACCGTGTAAAAGTAGCCAGGCCGACGCTGCGAGATGGCTGCGACACCAGCGAGAGGTCACAGGGTGATCCACAAGATACTTCCAGAGAGGCATGCCCAAAGCGAGCCCCCCAAGAATAGTAGGTTGAGACGAAGGGACGGAGCCCATCACTTCGAATAGGAGAGACATCATCAGGACGCCTGTAGGGATTCGTAGCATAGAAAACAAAAAATTTCCTACCGCAAGAACGCAATCCAAGCCAAGATGCAATCTAGAAGACGGGAGCAACGAGGGGATGAACGAGACTAACCCTTGAAGATTTCCAAAGCCTACAAGAGGCTCTCGTTGCTGGTAGACAATCACTTGCCGCTTTCAAAGTGCGAGAAGATCTTGACGGTGCCACACTCGGGCAGCTCCGTACTCGGTCACACGTTCGGTGTTGATGAAGACGACGTCCTTCTCCCCGTTCCGGGCAGCGGAAGTAGTAGATCCTCCTCGAAATCCAGCAGCACGAAGGCATGGTGGCGGTCGATGGAGAACTCCGCAGGGCTTCACTAAGCCGATGCGGAGTTGTATGTGGAGGAGGGGTGCTAGGGTTTGGGAGAGGGGTGCCTTGGGCGCCGGCCACAAAGGGGGCAGCCAAGGTTGGAGGCTTGAGTGGCCGGCCAGCCCCTCCCCTCCTCTCTTTATATAGGTGGAAGCCCCAAGGATTAGGTCAAAAGTCTCCGAATAAGACCCCAACATAAACCTTCCATATGACCAAACCTAGGGGGAGTGGGACCCCCCCTTGGTGGGGTGGCCGGCCACTATGGGGAGGAGTCCACTGGGACTCCTCCTCCTTAGGCTGGCCGGCCAAGGTGGGTGGAGTCCCTCTCGGGACTCCACCTTCCATCTTGATTTCTTCCGACTCTTCTAGAACCTTCCAGAAAATACCGGATCATTTTCAAACCTAGAAAATGACTTCCTATATATGAATCTTATTCTCCGACCATTCCGGGGATTCGTGATGTCCGGATCTCATCCGAGACCCGAACAAAACTTCGAACTCCATTCCATATTCCATATCTACTTAAACGACATCAAACCTTAAGTGTGTCACCCTACGGTTCGCGAACTATGACATGGTTGAGACTTCTCTCCGACCAATAACCAATAGCGGATCTGGAGATCTATAATGGCTCCCACATATTCAACGATGACTTTAGTGATCGATCGAACCATTTACATACGATACCGATTCCCTTTGTCACGCGATATTTTACTTGTCCGAGGTTTGATCATCGGTATCTCTATACCTCGTTCAACCTCGTCTCATGACAAGTACTCTTTACTCGTACCGTGGTATGTTGTCTCTTATGAACCATTCATATGCTTGCAAGCTAATTAGACGACATTCCACCGAGAGTCCACAGTATATCTATCCATCATCGGGATGGACAAATCCTACTGTTGATCCATATGCCTCAACTCATACTTTCCATATACTCCCACCTTTATAACCACCCATTTACGCAGTGGCGTTTGATGTAATCAAAGTACCTTCCGGTATAAGTGTTATATCATCTCATGGTCGAAAGGACTAGGTAACTATGTATCGAAAGCCTATAGACGAACTTAATGATTTGATCTTATGCTACGTTTAATTATGTGTCCATTACATCATTCCAATGACATAACCTTATTATTAATAACATCCAATGTTCATGATCACGAAACGATGATCATCTATTAATCAACAAGCTAGTTATACAAGAGGCTTACTAGGGACTCCTTGTTGTTCACATAACACACATGTATCAATGTTTCAGTTAATATAATTATAGCATGGTATGTAAACATTATCATAAACACAAAGATATATTATAATAACCATTTTATTATTGCCTCTGGGCATATCTCCAACAAATACTTCCCGTGCCGAGTCAATAATTCAGTTTACATTTGTAAAGATATAACACCTGGCCTTCTGGTGTTTTATCATGTTTTGCTCACTGGAGAGGTTTTAGTCAACGGACTGACATGCGCTCATAAACGTATGTATTTTGTAATTCATTTATCGCTTCTCAACGCATCACTCATTTCCAAATGAGCCTGCATTAAATATGTTTGGTCTTCTCGGGTGGAACCTTAATTCCGCGGGCCTCGAACATGTCATCATTATTGTCACACACAATATAGTTTCAAAGTTCCGACTGTCGGAACTACACAAAGTTCTCAAAGAACCTCTGACTTAACATCCTTCGTCATTGTCAAAACAATGACATACTCTGCCTCTTTTGTAGAATCCGTCACAATATTTAGAACTCTTCTAAATCTAGCATAGATAACTTCTAGCCCATTGTGCTACCTTTTAAACAACACTTAGTCTAATTTGAGATTGAAATTTTATTTTCATATGTGACAAAACAAATATCGGTGCAACACCTTACAGCGATTTGTTTGTCATTTCTCCGTACAAAACTATATATATATATCCTTGGTTCTTCTTAAGAACTCAAGAATATTCTTACTGTTTTTCAATGATCATCACATGAATCATTCTGGTACATGCTCATAACATTTTTAAGAGTACAGGACATCTGATTGTGTACATATTATTTGTGATCTATAATCACTCATGTGTTTTTACCCATTGAGTGAATGTCAGACACACTCAAGTCTTGTTAAAACTTCTCATGACAAGAACATTTTCTTATTATTTCTATATTGAACTACTTCAATATACATTCTATGTAATTTTGATTTAAACTTATTTTGTGTTTCAACTCCATCTTCATAGATCTTGACATTAAATATGTTTTAGTCCATATCCTTTCATTGAAGTCAATTCTCAATGAAACCTTTTAATCAAGTATATAATTACATCATTTATAACCAACTATATGTCTTCTACATAAAGTATTATAAATATGTCTCAGCGCTCCCACTAATTTCTTGTAAATGCAAGCCTCTTCATCGCCTCCGATGAAATCAAAACTCTTTACTATTTCATCTTGGTGAAGATTCCAACCTCCTTGATACTCACTTCATCCAAAAGTTCGTATACCCATCTAGTATTCCACGCACCAGCAAAACTCTTGGTTGTATCTTGTATACACTTTAATACACTTCTCATAAGTAATGTATTTTTCCATCCTACTAGCATATCTCATAAAAGAAATATGTAGTGATTACTAGAATAATCCACATAGACCATTGCTACGGAATATCTAATCTTATCGTAGTCAACTCTTTGAACTTTGTCGTAAAACAACTTTTCGACAAGTCAAGCTTCTTCAACGATATTGCATCCAAGTCCATCAATTTATTCATCTATCTTGGATTTCATGACGTATAGCCATTTTAACGGAGTCAGGGACCATCATAACTTCTTTGTTTGTAGTTGGTTTATCATTGTTCAAAATCAACTTTTGTCCACAAATCATTTATTTGATCACAAAGTAAAACAATACCTACAAGATTTAATAGGTACTTCATCTCCATGGCTAAAACACTTCGTAGTCATGGAGCCATGATCGCCGTGGCCGCTTCCGAAACAATGCTACGCTACTCCGATCATTATGCTCAGGTTCATAAACCATATCAAGTTCTATTGTCCTCCCACTCAAATACTTCGCTAGAAAATAATTTTTGGAAATAAGCAAGAAAAATTAACAAACACTTTTGTCTTTTACTTTATAGTGGAAAGAATTCCCAATTAATTCTTTGGGATAACCAACAAAGACATTCATCCGATTTGGTTGTAACTTATTTACTTATGCTATGCATATCAAAATTTAAGAAAGGACTAGGTTCATACCCATGCCATAAATCGTATGGTGTCATTCCAACGGATCATGATGATGCTCTATTCAGTGTAAAAGCGGTAGTCTCTAGAGCATAATCCACAAAAATATAATGGTTTTATTTTATTTTATCTCATCATTAATCCAACAAGGTTTGGATACGTCTCTCGGATACTACATCATCACTATGACACTCCAAGAAACGTGAGTTGTAGAACAACTTCATAACTCTCTTAGATGTTCGCTAAAACTCGTAATTAAAATATTCCCACTATGATCCAATCATAGATATTTGACTTTTCTATTACGATGATTTCCATTTCATGCTGAAATTTATTTGAATCCATTCAAATGTTTCAAACTTCTTCCTTATCGAATATATCCACATATATATATATATATATATATATATATATATATATATAGGATAACATTTACTCGTGGGTGTACTACACTCACGTCTCATATACTACCATACGGAAGTATATAAATATATTTTAGTTTTAGATATATGTTCGTATATTATATCTAAGATACTCCATACCAACTTTGGTGAAAAATTAAATACACCCATAGTTTGCACTATATATACAAAATATGCATATTTATACGTAAATAAATAGTGTACGTAAAAATGTACATATTACCTACAAAGTAGTATATATATACTACCAAAATATTTTTATATATCATACTACATGTATATACTCTTCGGTATGGTAGATACTACCTAGATTATGTGAAACACACGTGGGAGTAACTACACCCTGTAGTAGTCTATGTCCTATATATATATATATATATATATATATATATACTCAATTCATTGTTGGAAGTTTTTATGAAGTAGAAGAATCTCCCGCACACAACTATGCCTAGTGAACCACATACATCATCATATATGTTTCCACTAAGTTAGTTGCCCATTCAACTCTTGGCCTATGAATGGTATTTTAGTCATTCTCTTTAGAAAAGATTTGCAAGTGCCAGACGATTCAAAAATCGAATAACTCCAAAAATCCATTTACATGGAGTTCCTTCATGCGTTCCTTTCTAACATGACCTAAATGGAGGTTCCACAACTAAGTGGAATTCAAATCATTTGCCTTATGGCATTTTAGCGTCAGTGTTATGTATGTGTGTTTTCACCATTAAGATTTATAATAACTTATCCATCGTACATGGAGTAATGTCATAATTTGAACAACTAAAGCAAAATAACAATTATTAAGTTCTTTATTATAAATTCTAAGGGCTAGATAGAATGCCAACGACGAACATAATAATACTTTATTTTTGTTCCAGGCGTGCATTTCTATCATATTCCTTGTCAGTCATTTAGGCCATTGTATTCTTGTATTGCTTTTTTGTGTGACACTTCATACCAACCAATATGGTACTAATACCCAAGAATTTAATTTTGTGACCTAACTAGGAATACAACCATAACATGTATATCATTTATATACACCTGAGCTAGACTTTCTAGCTTTCTTTCTTTCTTTCTGCCAAAATATCTTTTGTAATTTCTCTTTTAGCTTTCCTCATTATTCAGAAAACACTTCATCTTTAATAACTTCTAGGTTTATTGGTCAAATACCAATAACCTTGAGGTTCTTACATTGAAGTTGATCATCATATGACAAGTGTTCCGGATTTCTCTATTAGTAACCTTTTAATATGATGAACACCACTCATAATTTTATCCATCATATCATGACGACTTTTTCAGACCATAATCAGTACATGCTAGGCTCGTGAAGTTTAACCTCAGTATTCGTGTGCAAATCTGGCCTGCACCCGTTGTATGCACACGTGGAGAATCTGTAACACCCGATCATCATGATGCTTCAAACGACTTGTGTCTTAGCAACCGTGCATACTAATGACGATCACTTCATGGATATGCTTATATCGTTAGTGCCCTAATAGTTGGAGGATTGAGACACCTAGCTCTTCAACCTTCGCACATTCCCATAAAACTTATAAGCTTATGTAGTCTCACCAAATATATTCTATCATCTTGCAATAAGGTTTTAGATATCACATATATCTCACACCTGATTATTTCTGAAAATTAAATTTTCAGCCCTTACTTTTCAAACAGATTTGAACTTCAAGTTTCACGGAGACAAGATAACTTTAGGTACTAATTGTAACCATAGCTCTTTGAATCAACAATGTGAGGTTTACTAAAGTTTGCAATGGACTTAATCATTTCGATCTTTTAACAATACGGCACTGGACCGTAAAGTTTCTTGGTCGATATTAATGCATTTATCTCAATTACAAGACTAGCTTATGGTAGAAAAACGGATGCCAATTCTACAAATTAATTCAAAATACTACTCGCACTATGTTTATGATAATTAGTTCATGCTTTAATCTAATTACTAATGAACTCCTACTTAATACAACATCCCTCATAGTTATTAAGTGTACACGATCCACATCCACTACACCAAAAACCGATCACATCACGTGAGATGATGAAGCTCAATGGTGAACATCAACATGTTGATTATATACTATCCATATGACTCGTGTTCAACCTTTCTAGCTTCCGTTGTCCCGAGGCCATGTCTCTGACATGCTAGGCTCGTCAAGCAAACCTGTAAGTATTCCGCGTGTGCAACATGGTTACACCCGTTTATGAACGTTGAGTCTATCACATCCGATCATCACTAGATGCTGAAACGACTAACTATATCAACGGTGCATAAGAGGGGAGAACACTTTATTATCTTGATATTTAATGTGAGGGATAATCTTATAATGCTACCGTAGCGTTCTAAGCAAAATATGAAGGAGATATGCCCTAGAGGCAATAATAAAGTGGTTATTATTTATATCTTTATGTTTATGATAAATGTTTATATATCATGCTATAATTGTATTAACCGAAACATTAGTACATGTGTGATATGTAGACAACAAGAAGTCCCTAGCATGCCTCTTAAACTAGCTTGTTGATTAATGGATGATTAGTTTCATAATCATGAACATTGGATGTTATTAATAACAAGGTTATATCATTGTATGAATGATGTAACGGACACACCCAATTAAGCATAGAAAGTATAAAATCTCGCTTGTTAAGTTTTTTGCTATAAGCTTTGATACATAGTTACCTAGTCCTTATAATTTATGAGATCATGTAAATCACTTATACTCGAAAGGTACTTTGATTACACCAAAAGCCACTTGGTAAATGGGTGGTTATAAAGGTGGGATTAAGTATCCCGAAAGTATGAGTCGAGGCATATGGATCAACAGTGGATTTGTCCATCCCGATGACGGATAGATATACTCAGTCTCTCTCGGTGGAATGTCGCTTCAATGTCTTAGCATATGAATAGTTCATAGAGACCACATACCACGGTTTGAGTAAAGTACTTGTCCGAGACGAGGTTGAACAAGGTATAGAGTGATACCGAAGATCAAACCGACAAGTAAAATATCGCGTGACAAAGGGAATTGCATCGTATGTGAATGGTTCATTCGATCACCAAAGTCATCGTTGAATATGTGGGAGCCATTATGGATCTCAGATCCCGCTATTGGTTATTGGTCGAGTGAGTACTCAACCATGTCCACATAGTTCACGAACCGTAGGGTGACACAATGCAAGTTGGATGTTGAAATGGTAGTACTTGAATATGGAATGGAGTTCGAATATTTGTTCTAAGTCCCGGATGAGATCCCGGACATCACGAGGAGTTCCGGAATGGTCCGGAGAATAAGATTCATATATAGGAAGTCATATTCCAAGTTTGGAAATGATCCGGTGCATTTATGGCAGGTTCTAGAAGGTTCTAGAAAAGTCCGGAAGAATGGCACTTTGGAAAGTGGAGTCCCGAAGAGACCCCACTTGCTTCACAGCCAACCCTAAAGGGGAGGAGTCCAAGGTGGACTCCCTAGGTGGCCGGCCAACCCACCTCAAGGAAAGGTGGGAGTCCCACCTTGGGTAGGACTCCCTCCTTGAGTAGGTTTCCCACATGTGGGAGGTTTTAGTGTTGGGGTCTTATTCGAAGACTTGGACTAGAACTCTTGGGGCTTCCACCTATATAATGAGGGGCATAGAGAGGGGCTGACTACTGGCCTCAAATTTGGCCGCACCCCTAGAGGGCTTCCACACCAACCCCTCTCTCTCTCCCAAACCCTAGCGCCTCTCCCCACCACATCCCGCACGCTTAAGCGACGCTCCACCGTCACCGACACCACGCCGTCGTGCCGTCGGATTCAAGAGGAGCTAATACTTCTGCCCGCTTGAACGGGAGGTGGACGTCGTTTTCATCAACAACCGAACGTGTGACCGAGCATGGAGGTGCCGCCCGTTCGTGGCGCCGAAGCGACCGTGATCAAGATCTTCTCACGCGCTTTTTGCAAGCGGCAAGTGATCGTCTACCGCAGCAATAAGAGCCTACTCTTATAGCCGGAATCTCTTCAAGGGTTAGTCTTGATCATCCCCTCGTTTCTACCGTCTTCTAGATTGCATCTTGGCTTGGATTTCGTGTTCGCGGTAGGAAAATTTTTGTTTTCTATGCTACGTTATCCTACATTGGTATCAGAGCCGTGTCTATGCATAGATGGTCGACCAGTAGAACACAATGGTTTTGTAGGCGGTGATGCTCTTGTTGTCTTTAGTTTGGGTACTTTGCATCTTTGTGGCATATATAGTGGGATGAAGCGGCTCTGACTAACTTTACATGACCGTTCATGAGACTTGTTCCTCGTTCGACATGCAACTTGTATTGCATAAGAGGCTTCGCGGGTGTGTCTGTCTCTCCTACTATAGTGAAGATTCAACTTACTCTTCTATTGACAACACTAGTATCACCATTGGTTCATGTTCGTAGGTAGATTAGATCTTACACGAAAACCCTAAACCACGTAAAATATGCAAACCAAATTAGAGACGTCTAACTTGTTTTTGCAGGGTTTGGTGATGTGATATGGCCATGATATGATGATGAATATGTATGAGATGATCATTATTGTATTGGGGCAACGGCCGGAGCCTTATGGTTGTCTTTAAATTTCATGTTGAGTAGTATTTCAAAGTAGTTGTAATAGTTGCTACATGAGGTGAACAACCATGAAGACGCGCCATGGACCTTGACGCTACGCCGACGATGATGGAGATCATGCCCGTTGATGATGGAGATCATGTCCGTGCTTTGGAGATGAAGATCAAAGGCGCAAAGACAAAGGGCCATATCATATCACATATGAATTGCATGTGATGTTAATCCTTTATGCATCTTATTTTACTTAGAACGTGACGGTAGCATTATAAGATGATCCTCACATTAATATCAAGATAATAAAGTGTTCTCCCCTCGTATGCACCGTTGTAACAGTTATTTCCAAGCATCTCGTGATGATCGGATGTGATAGATTCAACGATTCACATACAACGGGTGTAAGCCATGATGCACACGCGGAATACTTGGGTTTGCTTGACGAGCCTATATGTACAGACATGGCCTCGGGACAACGGAAACCGTATAGGTTGAACACGAGTCATATGGATGATCTGATCAACATGTTGATGTTCACTATTGAAGCTACATCATCTCACGTGATGATCGGTTTTGGTGTAGTGGATTTGGATCGTGTAGCACTTAACAACTACGAGGGATGTTGTATTAAGTGGGAGTTTATTAGTAATTAGATTAAAACATGAACTAATTATCATAAACATAGTCTGAGTAGTATTTTGAATTGATTTGTAGAATTGGCATCCGTTTTCTACTATGCGCTAGTCTTGTTATTGAGATAGAAATACTGTTAAAATCTGACAAGAAACTTTTACGGATTGGTACCGTATTGTTAAAGAATCAAGAATTGATTAAGTCCTATTGCAAACTTTTAGTAAACCTCACATTGTTGATTCAAAGAGCTATGGTTTCAATTAGTACCTAAAGTTATCTTGTCTCCGTGAAACTTGAAGTTCAAATCTGTTTGAAAAGTAAGGAGCTGGAAATTTAGTTTTCAGAAATTATCAAGGTATGAGATATATGTGATATCTAAGACCTTATTGCAAGATGATAGAATATAAATTCGGTGAGACTACATAAACTCATAAGTTTTATGGGAATGTATGAAGGTTGAAGACGCCAGGCGCCACAATCCTCCAACTATTGGGGCACTAATAATATTCGTGATATCCATGAAGTTATCATCCTTAGTATGCACTGCTGCTAAGACTGACGTATCACATCACGTGATGATCGGGTGTTATAGATTCACGTGTGCTTACAACGGATGCAAGCCAGATTTGCACATGCGAATACTATGTTAAACTTTATGAGCCTAGCAAGTTACAGACATGGTCTCAAAAAGGTTATTTAATTGATGGATAAAATTATGAGTGAAATGTTCATCACATTTACTAATAAGTGAAATCTAGAACACTTGTCATATGATGATCAACTTCAAAGTAAGAACCTCAAGGTTATTGGTATTTTACCAACAAACCTAGAAGTTATTGATGTTGAAGTGTTTTTCCGAATAATGAGGAAAGCTAAAAGAGAAACACCAAAAGATTTTTGGCAGAAAGAAAGAAAAGACTAGAAAGTCTAGCTCAGGTGTAACGATATACATGTTATGGTTGTATTCCTAGTTAAGTCACACTATGAAATTCTTGGTATTAGTACTATATTGGTTGGTATATGTCATACAAAACAACGCATTACAAGAATACAATGGCCTAAGTGACTGACAAGGAATATGATAAGGATGCACGTCTCGAACAAAAGCCATGGCAACTTTTCTTGTAGTGATTCTATCTAGCCCTTAGAATTTATAATAAAGAACTTAATAATTGTTATTTTGCTCTGGTCAAATGAAAACAATGAGTTGTTCAAATTATGACATTACTCCATGTAAAATGGATAAGTTATTATAAATCTTAATGGTGAAACACACATACATAACACTGACGCTAAAATGCCATAAGGCAATGATTTGAATTCCACTTATTTGTGGAACCGCCATTTAGGTCATGTTAGAAAGGAACGCATGAAGCAACTCCATGAAATGGATTTTTGGAGTCATTTGATATTTTGAATCATTTTACGCTTGCAAATCTTTTTTTCTAAAGAGAATGATTAAAATACCGCCTATAAAGGCTGCAGTTGAATCGAAACTAACTTAGCGAAAAAAGTACGATGATGTATGGTTCATCAAGTATAGTTAAAAGCGGGAGATTCTTCTACTTCATGAAAAACTTTCAACAATGAATTGAGTATATATATGGATATATTCAATAAGGAAGAAGTTTGAAACATTTGAATGGATTCAAATAAATTTCTGCATGAAGTGGAAATCATCGTAATAGAAAAGTCAAATAGATTGGATCATGGTGGAAATATTTGAATTACTAGTTTTAGCGAACATCTAAGAGAGTTATGAAATTGTTCTACAACTCACATTTCTTGGCATCATAATGATGATATAGTATCCTAGATATGTATCCAAACCTTGTTGGATTAATGATGAGATAAAAATATTATGACCATTATTTTTTTGTGAATTATGCTTTAGAGACTACCACGTATCAATAGAGCATCATCATGATCCTTTGAAATGACACCATACAAAGTTATGGCATGGGTATAAACCTTTAATAGTCCTTTCTTTAAATTTTGGTCAAGAGTTTTACAACCAAAATCTGATGAATGTCTTTGTTGGTTATCCTGCAGAGATTTAATTGGGAATTCTTCCCATGAGATTCAAAGACAAAAAAGTGTTTGTCAATGTTTCTTATTTCCAAGAAATTGTTTCTATGAAGTTTTGAGTGGGAGGACAATATAATCTGAGGTTTATGAACCTCAGCATAATGACTTATAGCCGCAAGCAGAAACATTTCGGAAGCGGCTACGATGATCATGGCTCCCATGACTACAAAGTGTTTTAGCCATGAATAAGCACATATTGAACCTTGTAGGTATGGCTTACTTGTGATCAAATAAATGATTTGTGAACAAAGGATTGATTTTGAACAATAATAAACCAACTACAAACAAAGAAGTTATGATGGGCCCCGACTCCATTAAGCTATACACTATGAAATCCAAGATAGATAAATACTTTTTGAAAGTAAATGACTCATTAAATTGATGGACTTGGATGGAATATCCTTAAAGAAGCTCGAATTTGCTCTGAAAATTGTTTACTTACAAAGTTCAAAGAGTT